>JABTTQ020001006.1:0-600000 GCA_016081115.2 Rehmannia glutinosa
CATCCTGTTCAATTATGTCTCAATCTTCGTGCATTATAAGTAAATGCGTGTAATATCCGCAAAAGTGTTATAAAGATGTATTAATCCTCAATATATTATAATAATGCATCATGTCTCCATCTTTTAATCCATCCGAAAATCTTAGATGTAGAGGTCGACCACAAATTAAAGTTGAACCTCTACTCATCAACAGAGTATTGTTTAATTTCACCATTTATTCTTATCATTTACTTATTGGTCAAGAAAAAAAAAGGAAAGCGATTCTGGCATCGGCATAATCCTATTCCACCTCTGGGTCTCATGTGCCAGACCGCAAAAGTACAAGTCTCACTTGACCATTCCATCCTTGTTGATGGTATTAGGTACAGTAGATACCATGCCGAACTTAAAATAGAAAAGTTAGCACCCATTTTGGTTGTAAGTGCATTGTAATAGATAGAGACAGATCAGTGAGTTAAGTCGGCTAACATGCGAATATGCAAGAAGTCAACTAGGGCTAGAAAAATAGACTCGGTATAAAAGCGAAGTGAGTGTAGCAAGAAGAAAGCGAACTTCGTGAAGAAGCGGTAGAGATACAAGCCCAGAAGTAAGAAATGTCAGTCAAATCAACTCAAGATAGCTAAGTCTCAAGTTAAAGTGAGATAAAGTCATCAATGATTGGAAGGCGGACTCGAAGTCATCTAGGGAAAGATTAAGGAGGAAGCGATCAAAGTCGAGACAAGCTGAAAGAATCCGTTGCGAAGTCGAAAATTACTTAAAGCAAGTATCTTCCTCACTCTTTAATAAAGTGCTCGATCTGAGAAGCGTGCAAAAGAATAAACCAATGAAATACTTTTGTGTAGAACTACAAAAAGATGAAGACTCATTCAATAACGAGGAAATGTCAATTTCAAGGTACTGCAACAAGACAAGCCAGCGACCCGAAGTGTGTTTGAAAATTAACCTATCTCTTGATAGGTAAATTTTCTAAAGCACATATATAAAAGCGTGAGGAATCTATTTGAAAAGGTTAACCTTACTGACCTGGTTACACAAATTTTTCGAGCCATTATTCGAGTTGTAACCTCTTTGAAATATTCTCAAGTTATTGAAGTTTAATCCTCACAGCCTACCAACTCGAAGGAAATCAATCGACAACTTTTTTGTGAATGAAAAGGCGACTTCAATCGGTTGAAGAGGAAACATTTGAAGAATCAAAGGGGTCTACATTCAAGGAGGATTGTAGAAAGGTTCAAAGTTGAACCGAGTTTCAAGTTATTGGAGGGCTTCGTGATCAAATCCAAGCTTGAGCAAGTGGGTTGTAATGCTAGCAAAGCACCGCAGCAGAAGAAGATGAGTCGTCGAGAATTTGGTGAGTGATCAAGGCATCTCAGGTGATCCCCAAGGATCAAGTCGTTTGTGTGATCAAGACTTGCATGCGGGCCCGATAACCACTTTGTACTACGATCAATACTTAGTGGATTCTTCCGGGAGTTGGAGAAGAGAGGAGTAGAAGAATTGCGTCTTGAACACTCTATAAAATTTATTGTGTCACTTACATTTCGACACTTTAATTTACGCATATTATTTCAATATCTGTTTGATAAATTTGCTATCAATTGATAATTAATAAAGTCTTTAAAACCAAGTATTAAAACAAACTTAAACCAAATTCAAGGGTGTTAAGTCTTAGTGAAAATATACCACGGTCGAGTTAAGTTTTAGACTAAGCGGTGAGTTATTACATCAGCCAGCTCGGTCGGTGCGTTGAGTGGCTAACTCTGCGATTAACTAACAAGTTTGTCCATCAAGAGACCTAGGTGTGAAGTAATAACTCTGAATCATTTAAAAATGATTAAATCGAAAAAGTTAGTAAGGTTTATTCAACCCCCCGCTTCTAAACGCACACTCACACCCCAGGACTTACAAGTGGTATCAGGCGGTTGGTTCATTGGAGCGCTCCATGGCAGTTCTTGAACTAGATCTCCAAATTTTTCAAAGCTTGATTTTAGCACTTGATCTTTTAAAACTCCTTTATTTAGCAAAATTATTATCATGGAAGCAAATTTGACACGCGTCCTATATTCACTATTGAGAATTTGATGATTGGAAAATTCGTATGCGGCTCATCTATCGGCATTACGATGAAATGTGGATAGTGATAGAAGATGGGCCACTCCAAATTTTAAAAGTGAACACAAGCGCAAGGAGAGCTGCTGCGGTGAGGAAGAAAGAGGATGTTGCACGAGACCGGTATGGTTGAAAAACCGAAAATTTGAATGGACAAATGATGACGAGGAAAATATATAACTTGGATAATGTGGCCAAGGATATTCTATACAAAACCTTGGACAAGCCATGTTCAACAAAGTCAAATCATGCAAGATGGCAAAAGAAATTTGGGATAAGCTAACTTTGATTTTGAAGGCTCACGAGAAATCGAGGAAAATAAGCTATCTGTTCTTGTACAAAAGTTTGAAAATTTTAAGATCTTTGCGGGAGAAACCTTGGATCAAGCTGGATGCTCGGTTCTGAAATTACCAATGAGCTATCGCACTTGGAAAAGAATATACGAGAAGAAAATGTGTATGAAGATTCTAAGAAGTCCCCAGTGAGTGGGAAATGAAAGTCATGGCTGAGGCGCTCCATGGACTATCAAAAACATCCTGACCATGAGCTGTTCTCGGATCTCAAAGCCTGCAATTTGAGTTGAGAAGAAAAGACCAAGAAGAGGCAATTTTGTGCCCAAAGCAATTGCTCTAATAACTAAGGATGGGAAAAGACTGAGGTCAAATAAGTCATTAACCGAGAGGAGATTGCCCTAATGGTTAAAAGGTTTAACAAATTCTTCAACAAAATTACAAAAAGCGAAAGGTGAATCCTCCAGGAGACACTCGGCTCACTCCAAGTGTCGAGGAAAACGGAGCCGCTAAAGAAGCGAGTTTCAAAAGGGTGAGTACAAAAACCGACAATCCGAATGGAAAGAAGGTGATCAAAAGGTTGAGAATTTATCTTTGAGGCTATGGCTGACCAGTCATTTATGCCATTGATTGCCCATATCTGTGGTCAACAAATATAGGAATGAAGAGAAAAGAAAAGTCTTGAGAGAAAGACAAGAAAAGAAAAAGCAATGATGGCTGCGGATCAACTTTGAGGGGCCAAGTCAAAAGACACGGCGGACTCGGAGAGTAGTGGTGACTACTCAGTGACTGCGAAGAAGAGGCGCTGATCTGTCCCAATAGCCAAACAGACCAACTGACCAAGAAGATGAGTACACTCAAACTCATCACAAATTCTAGTGATAGTGATTGTGACACACACACTTCATCACCCATTGATCTTTATGATTCATTAGGCAAAATGATGAAAGACTTTGAGAACATTAAATCCTCACACACACTACTAAATGAGGAAAACAGCTTGCTCAAAAGCCAAAACTCCTGGTGACTAAGGAGGAGTACTCTAAGACACATAGTCATTTGAGAACAAAGAGCTAAAAGTGAAAATGCTAAGTTAATGGCGAGAGATAGTTCTCTGAGAAAAAGAGGGAAAATGACCTCAAAATGTGATTGCCTCATTCACTAAAGCATCTAAATCTTTGGATGATCTTATTATGAGCAGGAGAGAATGTGGAGATAAGACATGCAGGATTTAATTCTCTATCATGCTAAGTCAAGCTCAAAAGTGATTTTGGAAAAAGGATCTTCAAGTAATGAAGCATCTCAAAAATCCAAAACTCAAATGGTGCACACACATTTATTCCAAAGCACAATCACAAGCAAAGCGGCCTTGGTTATAAAGGAAAGGTAAACATGATCAGTTGAGTATCTTTGAGAGGACAATGAGAAGAAATTGGTAGGAGTTCCTCGGCAAACTCAAAATAGGAAGTACTCTAAAGAAGAAAGCAGAGCTACAAAAGCCCCAGAAGTTCTATAAAAGGAACACATATGATGGGAATGGTAGAAATTATCAAGCCAAGTGATTGGAATAATGTGAACTATCGTAAAGACCTATGGAATATAAGCCTTTAAATGGCAAAGGCCTAGAACTCATCAAAGGCCATTCAAAAGGCAAAAGAGCTATCATCGGACACACATGCACCCAGGTACTATCTCGGAGATGTCACAACTACCCAAACAAGGCAATTGCTAAAACACACACACAAGCATACAGACAAAAGAGACGGATGTATGAACACTAAAAACCCAAGCAATTTGCCAAAAGTTAATTATGATTATGGCGATAGATGGCAACCTCTTAGAGTCAAATTATTTGGCTATAGGTTGGTTGGATCATCTTACAATACTAACCCCTCGGGACCCAGGACAAGTATGGGTACTAAAACTTAATTTCCTTGATTGCGGAGTTCGAGCAGTGAGTGCAAGGAACTGGTACATGGATAGTAGGCTGCTCGGACATGACAGGAAACAAGAAAAATCTATCAAAATTCGAGGAGGTTAGAGGTGCAAAAGTCATATTTGGAGAAATGAAGCTCCAGGAGAAATAAGAGCCTTTGGATCCATCAAGAAAAATGGACTAGAAATCACATATGTTGCATATGTTGAAGGACTCAACTTCAATCGCTAAGTATCGGCCAACTCTGTGACAAGGGCTATAATGTTGGATTGATATGGGTGTATGCCAAATCGAGGACAACTGAAACTAATAAAGTTGTGTTGCGAGGATGCGGACAAAAGAACATGTATGTGGTAGATTGGTCATTGCAACACGCAAAAACACTGTCTATTTGGAAAAAGCCTGGTGAATCAAGTTGGTTGTGGCACAAGAAGGTTGAGTCACTGAACTTCAAAACAATTAACAAGCTTGCAAGGAGCAATCTTGTAGAAGGACTTCGGACTCGATTATACAAGAAGGAAAGTGTATGTGATGCATGCCGGATGGGAAGCGGATCAAATCATCATTCAAAGAAAAGGCATGTCCATCTTCAACAAGAATATTACACCTACTACATATGGATCTATTTGGTCGATTGAACACTAGCATAAGTTGAAAGAAATACACCTTGGTGGTAGTAGATGACTACTCAAGATACACATGGACAATTTTCATGTGTAAGAAGAAAAAAACCTGCGAAGCTACCACGGTGATGAATAGAATCCAAAATGAGAAGAGTCAAACCATTATCAAAATAAGACCGGACGAGGAGGAAGGCGAGTTTGTCAATGGAATAATAACTTCGAGTATTGTATTGAAAATAGTATTGCTCATGAATTATCTATGACAAAGACTCCATGTGAGAATGGAGTAAGCGAGAAAGAAAAGCGAGAACTCTCAAAGAAGCGGCAAGGACCATGTTAGGTGACGGAGTATTTGCTAAAAGATTTTGGGCGAAGCGATAAACACAACATCTTTATACTCAAAATAGATGCATGATAAGCAGGGCGGTGACAAAAGACTCCTATGAGACTTGGGCGGGGAGAAAAGCCAAATGTTGCATATTTTAGAATATTTGGATGCAAATGCTTTATCCATAATAATGGCAAAGACAATTTAAAGGCTTTTGATGCAGAAAGGCGATGAAGGTATCTTCTTGGGATACTCGGTGAAAGCAAAGCCTCTGAGTGCCCAACAAGAGGACAATGGTTACTGAGAAGAGTCCATCCATGTGATGTTTGATGAGCCCGATGTAAATGGGAAGACATTGAAAAGTCGGTGATAAAATTTGAATCGACCCAACCATGCGAGAAGAGTCCCATGTTGAAGGTGGAAAATTTGGAATTATAAACCCAGGATGAAGATGAGATAGTGAGTCTCAAAGGCAATTTGGGAAATATCGGCTAAGTGATGATGAGAGAGTGGTCAAAATAACACGGTGAAAGGCAGTGAATCCGGCTAACTTACTCAACTTTGATGTAAGATGGCAGAGACCATCCATGAGAACTAATCATTGGAGATGTAAGAGAATGTGTAAAAACCAGATCCAAGTTCAACAAGAAGCAATGTTCACTTGTTTTATCTCACAAATAGAGCCAAAAGATGTGTCACAAGCATTGGATGACACACATTGGAAGTCAAGCCATGCAAGAAGAAGTGAATCGGTTTGAAAGAAACAAAGTGTGGGAATCGGTTCAAAGACCTACCCATCAAAATGTTATTGGCACAAAATGGGTGTTCGAAACAAGATGAATGAGGAAGGTTACGTGGTAAGAAACAAAGCAAGATTGGTAGCCAAAGGTATTGCCAAAGAAGAAGGAATAGATTTTGATGAAACATTTGCTCTGTGGCAAGATTGGAAGCCATAAGGATGTTTCTTGCCTATCTTGCTCACAAGAACTTCATTGTATATCAAATGGATGTAAAAAGTGCATTCCTTAATGGGTTATTGGAAGAAGAAGTGTATGTTGAACAACCTCCAGGATTTGAGGAAGACTCTTGGAGATAAAGTATACAAACTCAAGAAAGCTTTATATGGATTGAAACAGGCACCAAGAGCATGGTATGATACATTATCACAATTCTTGTGAAAGCGGATTCACAAAAGGCAAAGTGGATAGAACACTCTTGAGAATTCAAGATGGGAAGAGTATCTTTTGCTTGTTCAAATATATGTGGATGACATCATCTTTGGTTCCACAAACAAGAGGTTTGTGTGATAAATTCTCAAATCTCATGCAAAAGCAAATTTGAAATGAGCATGATGGGAAGTGACATTCTTTCTTGGACTCCAAGTAAAAGCAGGTTGAAGGATGGAACCTTCATAAGTCGGACAAAATACACGGAGAGATTTAATGAAGAAATTTGGTATGGAAGTCTTACGTGAAAATACCAATGAAATACATCGATCAAAATGGATATGGATCACGGATGGCAAGCACGTGGATCAAACAAGATACAAAGCACTTATTGGATCATTGCTCATCTCACAAAGCGGACCGGACATCACCTTTCTTTGTAGGTGTATGTCAAGATTTCAATCTGCTCAAAAAAGAAAGCCACATAGCTACTGACAAAGAGAATCTTGAGATATTTTAAAGGAAGCAAGAAGTCGGCTTATGGTATCAAAGGAAGGTGTATTCAAACTAATTGGTTATTGGACTCGACTATGTTGGATGTAGAGTTCACGGGGAAAAGTACCTCGAGGCACATGTCAAATGCTTGGAAATAGGCTAATTTCTGGTTTAGCAAGCAAAATTCAATAGCCACCTCCACAAGCTGACGCGAGAATACATAGGCTGGGCATTTCTTTGTGCCCAAGTCTTATGGATGAGACAACGGTGAGAGACTATGAAGTTGAAGAAAAGGAAATTCCAATCATGTGTGACAACACAAGTGCAATTGCAATCACTCGAGAATCTGTAGCATTCAAGAACAAAGCACATTGATGTCGGATATCATTTGCATAAGAGATCATGTTGAAAAGAAGGACATCACCTTGGAATATATCTCAAGCGATAAGCGGTTGGTGATATATTCACAAAACCATTATGTGAATCAAGATTTGAAGAACTCGAAGCATGAATTAAGGTTAATCGGTGAGTTGACACTCGAGAAAACTCAAGGAAAAGAGATGAAATGTGAAAAGATGAAAAAGAATTTGAACTCTTGAAACAACTAAGTGAATCAGCCGTATCGGAGAATCAGCTGCATCAAGTTAGCTGACAGCTGAGTACCTTTGTGCAAAGAGAGAAGAGTTGAATCAGCTAAGGAGTAAGCTGAGTCATTTATGAGCAAAGTGACAAAAACGCGATCATTTTTACTAAGCGGGAATATTTTTAAGAATAACGTCAGCGTAATTATGCGTGTACAGTCAAAAGTTGCATACCAAGCTTATGGTTGGATATAAATCTTTGCCGCATTAAATGCGGGAACTTAAATGCTAATCGGCGTGCAAAATCTAAGCCGTTGATCTTGATCAATTTTCAAAAACCATCCGCACGTCCTTTCATAACCCATACTTATACTGTTTCGCCCGATTTTCTCCCACTTTACCAAAACTGTTCATCTCTCTCAAAAGCAAAGAAAGAACATTTTCTCTCAAAACCCTACAAATCTTCAAAGCTTATTTTTCAAAGTTTCGTTCGGTAAATCTTGAGAAATGGCAACTATTTACGACTTTGTCAAGTTGGGAAAGCAAATCCACACTGGGTCTCTTTGTGGATTTGAAGGCATGATCAACAGGGTCGAGACGAAACCCTTGTGAAGAAAATTGCAGAGAAGTTGGGAAAATCAGGAGTGAAACCCTTTTTGACGATGGAGTTTGGATGACCTACGTAGAGGAGGTCGCCTGATTCTACGTGACGCTGAAGTCCACGATGAGGGCATCAAGTCCTCTGTTCACGGGAAAGACTTCACCATAAGCGCCAAGGATTTGGCGAACAACATTTGTTCCGGCGGAAGAGTGTGGGAGATTTATGAAAGGTGATGTTAATTGGGCTGCTGCGTGGAAAAAAGTAGCCAAACCTTGTGTGTTAAAGGTTGTCTATACTGGTGACAAGAAGCATTGAAGGAGGACTACCACAAAGCTGCTTTGGACATCGTTGCCAAATGCATATACATCAAATTTGGAAGCTTTAACGGTATCCAAAACTAAAGGCGTCGTAATGGCTGCGATCATTGAAGAGAAGAAGGTGGTGAAATTTGAGTTTGTATACAACAGACTCTGCGAGAATATTGGGAATAAATCCTTCAAGGATGATGGTTCGTTTGGAGGATCCACGGGGTGCTTTGGTGATTGGCGGATGATGGAAGTGAAAGCGATCCCTCTTCGACATGGAAAGGCGTTCCATGTAAACAAGAAAATGTTAAGTCGAACCTTTCGAGTCTGAAGAGAACATCGCAAAGAGAGGGCGTCTGAGTGAGGGGAATCGGTGACCACTGAAGATACATATGTCTCCTCCCCTTCCAAGAAGAAAGCTGCCCCTGCAGCTGCTAAGAAGATTGCTGCCCATGCGGCAAAGAAAAAGAAATCTGCACCTGTCCCTGCAGCCGAGTCACCTGTCCCCGCAGCCGTGTCTCCTGCCCCTGCAGCCGCAGTGGAGAAGGAATCTCAAATACCTTCTCCTGTCATCAAGAAAAGGAGGACTGATAAGCCGAGACGGCCAGCTCCTCAGAAAAAGACAACAAGCAAGACCCCGCCCCCAGGACTCGGAAGAAACCTTATCAGGCGAGAAATCCCTCTGGTGAGGAATAAAAGAAGAAGACTCTTCAAGCGTTCCGAGCTTGAGAAAACAGCTGAGTCTGCCACTCAACTGGAACAGATCGCGGAGACAACTGGAGAAATAGAGTCTCCTGAAATTATAGGTGAAACAGCCAAGTCTGCTGAAGCTGATCACAGAGGCAAAGTGAAGACACAACTATAGTCGAACAAGCGGCGCAAAGGTACTGACAAAGCCAACTCACTGTCGGCAGGGTCGGGTCCCCGCTGCGATAGATCTGCTTGAAGGTGATGGCGGCAAAGTCGCTACCCTCAATTCCCGAGCGAGGGTGCAAGAGGAGAATGATGATGATCGATGGTATTGTCTCCACCTTATCCAGGACATTCAAAATCATCTGCGAGAATGGAGGAAGTGGAAGCTAAGTCGATCAAGGAACAGTTCAAAGGCGAGTTCATTGAAGAAGAGGAACTAATGAACTTCCTTGGATTTACAATGATGGTCAAGCTCTTGATGAAGAAAACTGTTTGGATATTCTTAAAATCTTTAAAGAGAAGGAGAAGGAAAGATTGGCGAAGAAGGGTGAGGCACGCGAGAAAGCCAATATATGTCCTTTCACCGGGACCACCGATCACTACCACCCTCTACATTCGATGTTCTCTTTGGGAGTGATGATGATCGGACCTGCTGCTGCAATGCAGAAGAATTGGAAATGCGGCAAGCCATGCGAGGAATCAGGATCGCATACATGAGCAAAGGCTAATGGAAGGACCAGGGAGTCTTCCGGATCACAGTGGAACTTGACCCTATGGGAGTGGTGCGCATATTGCCATTGTTGTCGCCTGCCACCACTGACTCAGCTTAGAAGAAGGTGTTAAAGGCTGGCGATGAAATTGGGAATGTGGGGACCCCGGTCGAGCCAACCCCTAATGAAGGTGTCTTACCACTGTCCCGATGGTGAATACTCAAAGGAGCAGTAGGGAGTCAGAGAAGAGTGACCCTATTCCAAGTCACTCAGGCGGGTGTGCCAGTGCGGGGGGAACTCCTCCACTCTGACAAGGTCGGAGAAGGAAAAACAAATGGATACACAACAAGTTGTCAGCGGCGAGGCTCAGGCAGTTGAGATATCCGGTGAAGTGCCAAGCGCTTTCAGCCAAGAACGATGGCTGGCGATGCGATCGAGGCACAAGATGGGCTTTGCCCGGGAGTTAACACTGCACGAGGCAATGAAAGTGCAATCCATGGAGTTGAGACTCCAGTGGATGCCACCTCGAAGACCCCAAGGCAGTGACGACCTTTGTCGAAGGGATTGTCCCGAGCCTCATTGCAGTTGAGATTGCGGGAGGAGGTAGTGAAGGCTATGGGAGGTTGAGACTTCCCAGGAGGTAAAGAGGCGAAATGTGAGAGAACATCCTCATACTATCATCGATGAATATGAAAAGGAGATAAGTGCTCTTCACAATTCCCAAGATAATCTGATGTAACCTTTCCGGGATCCGAAGGTGAAGAGGCAGCCGAGTCATCCCCATTCTTTGATCCAAAAGACTCAAGCGAGGATGTTCTCCCAAACACGAGTAACTCCGACCTTAAGGCTACTCGCCAAACTTTTACTTTTGATGATGAGCCACCCATGCAAATCTCATCATCGTCGATGACGCATCGTACGGCCGATGACGGTCAACTCATATGGACAAAGCAGTGAGACCGAAGCGAAGGTTTGTTGAGGCAATGAGCTCATCCACCGGGTCAATACCCCAACAGGACCCAGTGAAACATAGTCAATCGCGCGGGCTCCTAAGGCTGCAGCGAGAATCGGCCATAGCAAGACGCGTCACGGACACGAGTTACCATTGAACATATTTCGTTGTCCGTGATGATCCGTTCAAAGAATCATTCCCTTTCTCTCTAGATTTGCCTGATCTACTTGAAGAATCGACTACGGATCGACAACGTTTCCATAAACTGATCCCGTCATTCCTACGGACACCATCGTGCAGATGATTTCGACTTTTGTTGCTGGCGCTTGGTGAGAGCGAAGTGACAAGCGAGGTTCGAGAAGTTTTCAAGGCCATATTTGCGGAGATAGAGATGATGGAAAGGCACCGAGCCTCACTAGACATGAGGCTGGATAACCGAGACACCAATCTTACTTGCCGTCTGCGAGGTATAATTGTCGGGATCCGGGAATGGTGGCAACAACGGCGGGACAATGCGCGTGGAACAAGTTCGATACTTGAACATTGTTCAATAAAATGCTAATCCGGAGCGGCGATAATGTTGACATGAAAAGGAGGATGCATGAAAATATTGAGAATGCATACCTCCCATACCACGAAATGGGCTAGCTGCGTGAATTTCATCGCAAAGAGCTTGCTGGCGTGGAGGAGAACATGGAGAAGAGATTTAGCCTCTCTCTTGGTGGCGAAGCAAGTGGCGCGAGAATCGAAAGCCACTCGCTCTAAATTCCGTGCGACATACTCCGCATGATTCAAGCATAACTCGGCTATCGATCGCTTGGACTTCATGATTGCTAGCATGTTTCAAGGTTCCTCTCTCCTTTGATGATGCAAAAAGGGGGAAGAGGAATACCTAAAGACGTTAAAAGGATCCGTCGGTGAGAAGAAGGGCGTAGCTATGAAGGAGAAGGCAGTGAGGAATAGAGAAGAGAGAAGAAAGGAAAATCTGTTGAGGGGAAGGTTCGAAAGACATGACTACGATGATTGCAAAAACCCTCGGCAAGGACTTGTCACGGTGATATCATCAAACAAACTCCCGGTGACTCTGCGCGCTCCAACACTCCGCATACCCATGTCCGAGAAGAGGAAGATAGTAGAAGCGAGGGGATGAAGGAGGTGGAAGGAAAGATGGATGCCCGAGTAATGAATATCTTGAAATAGTATGGAGGCATTCCGGTGGCGGAGACACGATGCCATCTCGGCGTCGAAAGCGAGCGAGATCGGTCGATGAATTCAAAACGCTCGAATCAGAGGGCTACTTGAAAATATGTCCATGACCAAGCACGGGGACTTGTATTGGGAAAAAGGTCTCAAGCTATGCGAAGAAGACGTGACGGCAGACTCTTGCGATCCTCTGTTTGGTCACTCTGCTTTGGTCACTCATTTGGGAAGAAGAAGCCCCGAAGACAATACACGCCCAGAGCGGAGGAAGAAGCGTGTGGTGGAGGAAGAGGTTTGGACCAGACCTCTACCCAAAAACATTGAATACGTAGATCCATGGAAGAAAAGAGGGATCTATTGGGCGGACTTGATGCAATAGCCAACATACAAGTAGCAAGAACAATGTTGAGTATGTAAAGAGAATCGAAGAAGAAAATAAAAGACAAACTCAAAGTGGGAAGAGAGATAAGAAAGAAAAAGAAAAGATGAAGTTTGCCGAGAAGAGCTTATGAGAAAAAAAGCGGTGAATAAGAGAAGAAAAGAAAGAAAAGAGGCGATAGAGTGAAGAAGAAGAAAGAAGGAGGCAAGAAGGAGATGAAGTGTTGTTGTCCACACCCTTCATATATTTTACTATGTAAATGCATATGCATGTAAGTCTTCTCGCCTGCTTGAATAAAATTGTATAAAATTGTAAAGCGGTGAGTGTGGCGAGGAAGAGAAGACGGGAACTCGATTGAAGGAGCAAGCGAGATGCGGTGAGTGAAGTATCGGTCAAGTCAACTCAAGATAGCCAAGTCTCATGTTAAAGTGACGGATGAGTCATCCGATGATTGGAAGGCGACTCGAAGTCATCTGGGGAAAGTTAAGGAAAAGCAGTCAAGTCGAGACAATGAAAGAGATCCGTTGCGAGAAGTCAAGAAAATTACTTAAACAAGTAATACTTCCATCTTGCCTTTCTTAAAGTGCTCGATCCCCGAAGCGTGCAAAAAGAATAAACCAATGGGAAACACTTTGCACTGTGTTAATCGAACTCGAAAAAGATGAAGACTCATTCAATACGAGGAAATGTCAATTTCAAGGACTGCAACAAGACAAGCCAACGACCACAAGTGTCTTTTGAAAATTAACCTATCTCTTCAACGGGCAAATTTTCAAAAGAACACTATAAAAAGCCGAGGAATCTATTTGAGAAAAGGTTAACCTTGTAACCTGGTTACTGAAATTTTCAAGCCATTATTATTTTGTAACCTCTTGAAATATTCTCAAGTTATTCAAGTTTTAATACTCTAGCCTACACTACGAAGGAAATCAATTCAACACTTACTTTTGTGAATGAAAGACGACTTCAATCAGTTGAAGATGAAACATTTGAAGAATCAAAGGGGTCTACATTCCAAAGAGGATTGTAGAAAGGTTCAAGGTCGAACCAGTCTCAAGTTATTGGAGGGCTTCGTGATCAAATCCAAGAAGCTTGAGCAAGTGGGCTATAGTGGCAAGCGCAACCGCCCTGTGAAGAAAGGCCGAGTCGTCACGAGAAGCCAACCGAGTGATCAAGGCATCTCGATCGAGTCCCAAAGGATCAAGTCGGTTGTGTGATCAAGACTTGCATCCGGGTGATAACCACTTTGTACTCGATCAATACTTAGTGGATTCCTCCGGGGAGTTGGAGAAGAGAGGAGTAGAAGAATTACCCCATCTTCAAACCTCTATAAAATTTATTGTGTCACTTACATTTCAAAGACTTTAATTTCGCATATATTTCAATATCTGGCGATAAATTTGCTATCAATTGATAATTAACAAAGTGCTAAAACCAAGTACTAAAACAAACTTAAACCAAATTCAAGGGTGTTAAGTCTTATTGAAAAATATACCACGATCGAGTTAAGTTTTAGACTAAGCGGTGAGTTATTATATCAACGGCTCGAGTCAGTGCATTGAGTGGCTAACTTTTTGATTAACTAACTTAGTTGTCCATCAAGGACTAGTTGTGAAGTATTAACTCGAATATCTTATCTGTCTCTCCCGTAACAAGTGCATCGCCAAATCCACGTGCTGAAAAGTGAAAAGTTGTTATGAGATTCACTTACTACTAAAGCAATATGTACATATTAAATCGGACTTACATCATCTTCAAGCCAAGCCCAGGACGTAATCAACATAAACCACTTTTAGCTTTTTTGATTGTGGTCCCATTTATGATCAGTTCTTCACTGTTGAAAGCAATGTGTACATATTAATTAATGAAATGAAGCAAAAACATATAATAAACATGAGGTCGGTCAATCGACCATTAATCGACTGTTGAGTTGGTCAATGGTCGGTCAATTGACCTTTAATCGACTATATGGTCGATCAACGGTTGTTGCAACAACAAATCAGCCGATTAATGGTCGATTTACCGACCATTGACTGACCATATAGTCAATTAAAAGTCAATTGACCGACCATTAATCGACTGATCAGTCGATTAATGGTCGATTGACCGACCATCAATCGACTATCGATTGTGATGTTTGGTAAATATTACCTATCGCCTAATTTGCCTTTGTGTACCATTCTTTAAATTTTTTGGCCTTCAATGGATCCACCAAGAGGAAGAAATCAATTTGCATCTTGTCCAAAAAGGTTCTGGAGGTGGTTGTTTGTGGCCTCGATTAAGTTGTTAAAGAAGTTCTTGTATGAATTGAAGGCACTCTCGCTCGCTTCACTCCCGTTTGTAGAACATTTTCTTTTTCTATATGTTTTGATGACATCCATGTATATTTCACCGTTCCCGATCATCCTCTCGTATGCACTGCTCCACCTCCACCACCTCAACATCGGAATGTTGTTGCATCTCTGTACCCACCACCTCGTCAGCCTTATTCTTCTCTACCTCAACAGACTTATTCTTCTCTATCTGATCCTCCTCCTCAATAGGCTGATCCTCAACAATAGCCTGATCCTCAACAACATGATCATGCTCCTCCTCCTCAACAGAGACTTCTTATGTTTCTCTATCTCCACCACTTTGTCCCATGCTTAGGGAGACAACCCCGTCTCCATACGTTGCCTTCGGAGTGAACCACGTATAATCCGACTTCTTGCTTCAAGTTTTTGGTCGATGCATAAATCTTGTGGTCAATTCTTGATCTTTCCGCTCATAATAGAAACATCATCTTCGACCTTTTTTAGAAGACAAAAAGCATCATATTGCCTTTTTGTCGGCAAGATGGCCATGACATCCAAACCCGCCTCATACCGATGGAAGGGCGATGGAAGGTGGGGGTACTCGAGAAGCGCCTCCATGCTCCGTCTCATAGACATCCCCTGTTGGCACACTTTGTAGGCCCCTGACTCTCTCTCTCTCTGTGCCTGTCTCTTCCACCATCTCCCGATCATCTATGGGCACCGTCTGCTCATCCAAAGGATAACTGAGATCCTCGGGAACACGGAAATATCATAACATATTCCTTCTCCATTTATTCTTGTGTGAGTCAATGGAAACAAAACTTCATCCCGCCAATTCACAAACAATATCGATTACAAATAATCTCAAAATATCGATTAAAAATTATTCGCAATTAAACATAATCTCAAAATTACCATAGGCTCGTCCAATAAGGCAATAATCTCCTCGAAGAAAAAGTCGTCGTGGACCTCCACCCACACATCCTATGAAGTCTTTGTTCAGTCATTTTAGTTCTAAAAAATCGACATACGGCGGGAAAGGTCTCAAATGCCCATACCTAACAAACAATCCAATGTTATAAATATTTCTCAAAATTTAAAATATACATTGTAATCTAACAAAAATGACTTTGATAAATACATGTATCGCGTGTGTAAAGCCCCAGAAGGAGTAATGCTCAACTTTACCAGTAAAGCTTTTCGTCAAACCGTGTAGAAGATGGTCATAGGCAGGTCTTCCCCACGCGTATTTATTGAAAAGATCCAAATTGTCAACAATTTGCAAAACCTTCATATCAATTGAAGTGCCAGGCTCCTTACACCGCAAAACACGCTCAAATATGAGGGCCAATCCCAATTTGTGCTCAAAAGCCGCCTTCAAATCCCTAGGCTTCACAACCTTTTTCCTCCTCAAAATATTTTGCCGCTAACCGTCTATCCGAGGGGATGTCCTTTACATAATGATTCTCAATTCCGGGATTCAATCCAGTGATGAGAGTGAAGTCCAAGAACCCGAATCTGACATTTGCATCCCCAACACGGAACCATACCTCATCATGCACTGGTGATTTAATCTTCATAAATAATAGAGCATGAAGAATTTTACAAGAAATCTGAATATTATCCCGGAACTTGTATATGTCTCCGGAAGCTGAGTTCACCAACAACTCTTTGTGTTCGGCGTCTAACTTACTATATACTAGATTTAGAACTTGTAAGTTACATTGGGATGTAACTCTTGAATCAAACCGATCTTCAATGGAGGTGAGGTATGCCATTTTTTACGTATAATTGAAACGAGAAAAGACAAATTTTGGAGGGTTAAATAACGATTTATCTTGCAAGAAAGCGATTTATTGCTTGATTAACGATTATTTGGCTTAAAAAAACACTTTTTAGTGCTTTTTTTTTTTGCAAAAAAAGCACTTTTGGCAAAAAAAAAGCACTTTTTTTAGTTAAATATTGACCCTCCAAAACAAAGACAAAATCAGTTTTTTTGCAAAACAATATAAGTCTTTTGATTGAATTCAAGCCTAACGGTCGGATTCCTCCCAGTGCAAACACTCCCAACAAACTTTTGCAATGAAAAACACAATACTCCCAACATATGTATAGTCTAATATTCCAAATAACATTAACATTCAATCCAAACTAAACTCTACACCCCATTCAAGTATATAACATTTCATTCAATAATTCAATACCTTAAACTATATAACATATTTTACAGTGCAATTTAAATAACTAATTCAAAAGACAAAATAGAACTCTTACTTTATGTATTAAGTCGCAAGAAAATATCCTCCAACGACGGCGGCAGAAAGCGACAATCAACGGCGGTCGCTTTGACGGTGGTGAGGTGAGGATTTGAACGATTGTCGTTTAAAGTCGATTGAGGGCTTATAAACCTACTGAGAGGGGTTTTGAAATTCTAATCGACCACTTTAGTCGTTTAACCGACCATTGACCGACCACATTAATTTGAGTCGATTAACGGTTGATTAATAGACCATTGTGACCTAATAAATTTGAGTCGATTAACGGTCGATTAATTCGACCTGCGTCTTTATGATGGACATTTGGGAAGTGTACAATTTCTACCTTTTTCTATTTTTTTAACAATAAATGTCGGTCAAAGGCCATTCTTGATAAGTTGTTGGGTCAAAAGACTATATTTGATATATGAGACATTAAAAGACAAAAAAAAAAAAAAAAAAAAAAAAAAAAAATAATGGGGGCACGTGCTCCCATACAGGTAATGTAGTTTCATCTATTACAACAACAACTACTAACTAATCATTTTCCCATTATAGTAATATACTTTATTAAAAATAATAATGTTATGTTTTTTATTAGCTTCAATTGCGGGTTTTATTAATAGAAGAGGGTATTTGAAAAATCAATAGGTAAAGTGTATGTTACCCTTAAAAAATTAATAATAATATTTTTATTGTGATTTACATCAAGATATTAATTGTCAATAAAGTGACACACTATTCAACTAATAAGAGACACATAATTTGGCATTTTTGTTCCTTTTTTTTTTTAACAACTCGATAGTATATTTCCTTCCCAATAATATGCACTATTTCTACAATTCTTGAGAAAATAATAAAATAGTTCTTTTTTTCAAGGAGAACAGAAAGAAATAGATGGTTTTTCGGCAACATTGGTATTTTTTCCTTTTTTGTTACATATCCTGGAAGGAAGGGGTGATGTGAATAGAACCACATATATTTGGCATGAGCTTGAAAGTCTTAACTATTCAACCACTATTCATATCTTTTTATGCTACCTTCGTGTTGGAAATTGATTTATAAAAAATGAGTTTTGACCCGATCTTGACCAGTTATTTAAGTGAGATTCTTTATTAGTGTTGGAAAATAAATGATATAATCATAATCCACACCGCGTGTAGATGAATTTGACATTTTGAATTTCTCAAAACCAACTTTGGGTGAATGAGAAATTAATGCATAAAGTTAGCCACTTAAACGTCTTTTGTATATAAAATATAAAAGGGTGGGAATATGGAAAATCATATCCACACAGAAAACATATTAAATGTTTGACTAGTTTATATAGAGCTTCATCACTAATAAGGAGTCATCATGTGGAGCTTCTTATGGTACACCCTAGTAGACCAAGTCAAATTTGACTAGCCTTTGGCTAGCTCAGATAACACCGAGGATGGTGCGGAGCACCTTTCGAGCCGGACTCAGGCCCCCACATGTCGCACATTTGCATTGGGCGCTTTAGAGGTACACTTTGCATTTTGCATGTACGCATCCTCACAAGGAGTCTTAAAGTTTTGAAAAATCAAACCAGGGTTCGATCCAATGGCTCTGGTGATGGCGATGACTTGGCATAGTCGCCCGGATGGACACGTGGCAAACAATGGTTGTGTACCTTCGGAAGAGATGCGATCGGACCATCATATTCGCGATTGGACGCCTCTGTTTAGTGTGTAGGGATGTGTGCAGAAGGTTGTGTACCTTCGGAAGAGATGCGATCTGGACCATCATATTGTGCATATTGATCAGAAGGCACGATCCAACAGTCCAGATCGATCCAGACCAAATGATGCACCTGTTCTTAAAGGCTATCCGGATCTCTAAATAAACGGACCCCATGGATGATCATTTTACATACCATAAAATCTGCATTCATTCAACATATTGTTTCATCTTTTCCTTTCTTTTTAAACACAGTTATGTTCGCTGTAAGTTCGACTTTGCAAGTGCTGCTAAGTTGAACTTGAAAGTTGTTGTATCTTAGAGACGATTGCCTGAACCTTTAGCACTTTTGTACGGGACAATTTCGTCTTGAGGATAGAAAATCTGATTCTCGCCTCGACTTTAATTATGTCTCGTTATTCTGTCTATTTTTCGAGAAAACCAAACACCGCAAACAACAAGTAGGTAAGATAGGATAGCATATATTACAAAAATATCCGATTTGAATTTTGAAATAAGTGATATTGTAATCTTCAATAAATTCAGCGCAACGACATAATTTGAGTATTACGTGTTCCACCTAATATCATTAAATTCCTGCTTATCTTGACAAATCCAACACACAGAAAAAACAACGTTTTGAATTGTCAATTTCCGCTACTGCCTTTTTGACAGGTATGAAAATTAATCACCCATTCTCATATTACCACTACTACCTTAAGACATGTGTAAAAAGAAATTATTCGTTTTTTTATACTACTACTACTATCTTCTACTATCTTCAGACATGTATGAAAATCAAATATGCATTTTCACATTAGACCCTCACAAATAATCACATTTACTGTCTAAAAAGATTGTCAACACAAATTTGTCCATTAGAAGTTACAACTGGCACACACTCTCAGACGAACGTAAATATTACGCAACCAATTAAAAAAATAAAATTAAACTTAAGGCAAATTACAAAAATATATAATCTATTTCAAATTTAGGTCATCTGTCACAAAAAGAACAATTCAAAATTTTGAAAATACTAAAAAAAATATGGAATAAATGAAAAAAGAACAAATCTTGGCGTAAATTGGAAGTTTTTTGAAAACTTCGGTGTTCCAATTTACAATAAAGAGACTTTACGTGGACCCTTCAAAAACTTACTTTGGACAAAATTACGAAAATAAAAAAATTAGGGACTCGTAGTTTAGTTTTGGGCCGCGTTTTTTGTCTATATATATTCTAATTGGCTTGTTCGTCTCTTTCACTTCTCTCTCATACCAAACGCCGTCGTATTCAACGAGCTGGCTCCCATCCCAATTTGTCTGTTGCTCCATTTGAAACACGAATACAACTTCTATATGTTTTCCTTTTACATACACATAAAATAATCAAAAAAATTATATGCGCCTAAGTTTAACTATGTAAAAACTATTTTGTTATAGTGAAAAGAGAAGAAAAAGATACACAAACAGCCATGGAAAACAAGAAACTTAAAGAAAAAATACATGAGATTGAGACCCAAAACTGTGATGTTTCTGAATATCGTCCAACTGAAGATTGAGACCCCACAGATTCTTCAACCATGGTTTATTTTCTTTTATTTTTTTACTTTATCTTTACGTGTTTGGGTGTTTTCTTTTTTAGTTATTTGTTGTTTGTTTGAAGGTTTAAGGACTGTTTGACTATATCTTCTTTTTGGTGGGTTTTTTTATCTTCTTGCAGAAAAAGAAGAAGAAGAAGAGGGATATAATGCAATTAGAAAACAAGCAAAAGGGTGTTTCAAGAACGCCTAAAACTATTAAATCTACGGATAAACAAGTGAGATTTTTATCCCCTTTCTTTGTTAATGTGTTTATTGGTGTTTTGGATCCATGCCCATCTTTATATTTTGTTGTCTGTAACTATTTAAGCAGATGCATGTCAAATTTTTGCTGTGTTCTGTTATGCCATTGAGTTTTTGTTCTTTAATATTTGAGTTAGAAGGCAATTTGGGGCAATTTCATGTGGTTTTCTATCAGTTTCTTTGGGATCTAAAGATTATATGTATAGCCACAGTTTATCTAGGTCGTTGGATTGCTAAAATTGCAATTTCGCCTTAACAATTTGAAACCCTAAGTCCTATCTTTGCACGAAACTAGAATTTTTTCGTTTGTCGATTTGATTGCAGCTGAATAATGTTGCATCGGTTCCGGATTTGGTTCATTGGCATTTATTGTTGTTGGATTGGGTTTTACTAGTTAGTCAAGCGTTTTCGTTCGGAAAACGTTTAATGCGAAAGCTTACCGGTTGGAGAAATTAAGTGATTTCTTGAAGGTTTTGTTTGAAGCTCTTAACTTCTTGCAGAGTTATATAATTATGATACAGTATTCAAAGCGATGGTCACGAGTTTCAATCGTGTTCTTGTATTATTTATTTCGCTGGAGTAATTGTTTTTTAGATGAAATCCACACTACTATTTGGCAAATCTACTCAAATAATTTACTTTTCAAATTTAACTTATTTGAAAAGTAAAAAATGTGCTATATACTGGTAATTGACATATCGCACGGTGTCCGTTCGTCATATCCTGATCTGCTTAATCTCATTATTACTTAAATTTATCTCTAAATTGGTTCTCCTGTTTGATAATTCACTTAACTGATCCATTACTTCTAATTCTTGAACATGCGTGCGAAAATAGTGCCAAGAAATCAAGAAGGTAAGCAATCTATTCAAATTGACGAAAATCTTCACGTTATTCCTCTTTAAGGCTAATATTTTCTAACTTTTCGTGATTTAAATCTTAAAACAGCAATGCAAGAAAGAGAACACGGTATAACGACTTATACGATGATGTCGAAGCTATGTTTTCTGTTATGGAGCGTGCAGATAGAGTACTAGCACGCCTAGAAAACGAACATCCTCATTTCTTGAAGTGTATGCTTCCGTCGAATGTTTCTCACGGATTTTGGCTGGTAAGCCTGTAAAAAAACATTGTCCTGTTTCCAGATGAAGCTATTTTGTGCTAATGCTTCTTATGACAGCAATGCATCTTCCGATAAACTTCTGCAGTGTTCATTTGCCCAATCATGATACCTCGATAGTGTTGGTGGACGAATGGGGAAATGAGTATAAAACGTCTTATCTTCTGGGGAGGCATGGCCTAAGTGCTGGATGGAGGGGTTTTTCGATTGCCCACAGATTACTGAAACGAGTCAAGGAGATGTACTAATTTTCCATTTGATCGAGCCATGCAAATTAAAGGTAATTGTTTCGTTAATCAGAGTTCGATTTTAAAATTACCTAGTGTAGAAGCTGATGGTGATTTATTTTTTTCTTAATCGTGAAATGAAAAATGACAAATTTATGAGAGATTTACTATTGCACGTAGAACAATTAATTAAAACACGGAGAAGGATTAATAATTATAATTAGATCCTCTGTCATGTTTTCTTGCCATTAATTTCCCTTATGAATTCTTTTTCATGATTTATAGTTTGTTAGTGCTAATATGCACTGCAAACGCACATACCATCTGTTTGCTAATATGCACTGTGAACGCACATATCATGTATATGTAGAAATAAAAAATGAAGCAATTCATCTGCCCTGGAGCAAGCAAAACGTATTCAAGCAAATTCTTCAGGACAGTTCCCTAGTGCCAAGAAATCAAGAAGGTAAGCAATCTATTCAAATTGATGAAAATCTTCACGTTATTGTCCTTTTAAGGCTATTTTTTTTTTCTTTTCGTGATTTAAATCTTAAAACAGCAATGCAAGAAAGAGAACACGGTATAACGACTTATACAATGATGTCGAAGCTATGTTTCCTGTTATGGAGCGTGCAGATAGAGTACTAGCACGCCTAGAAAACGAACATCCTCATTTCTTGAAGTGTATGCTTCCGTCGAATGTTTCTCACGGATTTTGGCTGGTAAGCCTGTAAAAATACTTTGTCCTGTTTCCAGATGAAGCTATTTTGTGCTAATGCTTCTAATGACAGCAATGCATCTTCCGATAAACTTCTGCAGTGTTCATTTGCCCAATCATGATACCTCGATAGTGTTGGTGGACGAATGGGGAAATGAGTATAAAACGTCTTATCTTCTGGGGAGGCATGGCCTAAGTGCTGGATGGAGGGGTTTTTCGATTGCCCACAGATTACTGAAACGAGTCAAGGAGATGTACTAATTTTCCATTTGATCGAGCCATGCAAATTAAAGGTAATTGTTTCGTTAATCAGAGTTCGATTTCAAAATTACCTAGTGTAGAAGCTGATGGTGATTTATTTTTTTCTTAATCGTGAAATGAAAAATGACAAATTTATGAGAGATTAACTATTGCACGTAGAACAATTAATTAGAACACGGACAAGGATTAATAATTATAATTAGATCCTCTGTCATGTTTCCTTGCCATTAATTTCCCTTATGAATTCTTTTTCATGATTTATAGTTTGTTAGTGCTAATATGCACTGCAAACGCACATACCATCTGTTTGCTAATATGCACTGTGAACGCACATATCATGTATATGTAGAAATAAAAAATGAAGCAATTCCTCTGCCCTGGAGCAAGCAAAAGGTATTCAAGCAAATTCTTCAGGACAGTTCCCTAGTTTCTTGAAATTTTGTGATGCACATATGCCAAGCCACGATGACACTATTGTTTTGGTTGGTGAAAATGAGCAAGAATACAATACGAAGTATTCTGTTCGAAAAAATAGACTAAGTGGTGTTTGGAGGGGTTTCTCCATCGCACACAAATTGCTCGAGGGAGATGCCTTGGTATTCCATCTGATTGAGCATTGCAAGTTTAGTGTAACTCTTTGGCCTCATACTACATGCATATTCAATTTGATGGTGTGGAAATGATGAGGTAATTTTAAAGCTCACGTGTGTATAAATTATTCATATGCACACGTCTAAAGAAGTGACTTCCAAAAAATATAGACTAATCATTCATAGACAACGCATAATCAAAGCTCCATAATATCTATTAACCTTTTCAATTACCATTAATTCCCTCTTGTTTTGCCAGCTGATGATGTTGGTGGGAATTATAACTATTTTTTGTCGACTTCCAAAAATATTGTTAAAGATTCTCCGAAACCGCTTAACATGAAAAAAAGTAATGATGTGCCCTTTGCTGTGATCAACTTTTTGCCACCAAAAGGAAAAGGATGCATGGAGTTGAGTGTTGGTGGCTATGGGATTAATTTGAATCAGAAGCTGGATTTGACTCTTAAGCGTGCCGTATTCTCTCTTACAATCGTTGTCGCCTGCTATTTTGTTGATTTCATATATCAAATTTCACGAATCAAATCACTTCTTTAGACGTGTGAATGTGCATATTTAATGCGACCTGTATATTAGATTTCACGAATCAAATCACTTCTTTAGACGTGTGAATATGCATATTTAATGTGGCTCGTGTATTAGATTTCACGAATCAAGTCACTTCTTTAGACGTGTGCATATGAATGATTTACGCAATATTTAATGCGACTTTTTATTTAATTATTCATTTAATGTTGTATAAACCATTGAATTTTATTTGTGGATGTATAAATTATAATCTTGAATAGATGCCATAAGACCATCTCCAGTAGTCTGCACTACTTTAGTGCAGAGTCTGCACTACATTAGTGCATAATCTGCACTATTTTTTGCACTAAAAAAATTCCATAAGATTCTTTCTTTTATTAATTTAATATTAATTTTTATTACTTTATAATTGATTTTCACATTATATAAGTAATTTTATTTAATATAATATTTATTAAATTTTTATGTTCAAAATAATCAAATTAAAAAAGTATATAAAATTTAAGGAAATTAATGCAAAATATTAAAATAAAAATTCATAATAATACGTAAAACATAATTACAATATGATATTGACTAGTTCTCCGAATTAGAATACTCTTCCCACAAATGATCAATTAATGCATTTCGAAGTGTAAAATGAACCTCTGCATCTTTGATTTGCCTAAACCGAGCAAGAAAATTTTGAAAACGAGTATGTTCATTTTCAACAAATTAGAAAAAAGTATGTTTGGAGATTTTTTTCTAGATCTTGGAGGGTCCGGAAGTGGTCTTCCAGATTACTAGAAAATATATTGCATCTATTTATATTTGTATTTTAATAATTTTATTTTTAGTTATTTTATGTAACTTTATCTATTTTATGCAACTGTTTTTTATTGTGGTAATTTTATGTTTCAGTATTTTATAATGAAATTTTATGTAAGATTTATACTTTTTTATGTAGTATTTTAAATATCATAGTATTATGAAAATTACATCTTATATTAACAAATTTCAAAAAAAAAAAAAGTAAATGGCGCTGCACTGTAGCAAGATGCAAACTGGCGCAATGTATAGCGCACTGCTGGAGGCTGGATTTTGGCGTGGGGCGCTTTTTTGGTGTACTGCTGGAGTCGCTCTAAAGATGCTGTGAAAACATTTAACTTACACGTGTGAGATTCAATAGTAGTAAGTCAGGCGATACCATATAAACTGTTGGGATGTATATAACTAGTTTGTATAAGTTTATAATTTCCATCCTACAATCACATGATATTGGGTAGAAAATAATTTACCTTATGTTACATCTACACCACTCTAAAATTCCCCATGGCTTCATAACGATTGATTTTGTAACTGGGCGATAAAGCATCCCACTTAAGTGTAACATAAGGTGAATGTTCGTTTTCTACCCAGTATCATGTTAGTCTAGGTTGGACGCTGTAAATTCATGTAAACCACTTTTATAGCTTGGTGTTGCTTTATCCATGAGTTAGAAGGTTTTATTGCTTCATGAGTTAGAGAGTAGACTGCTACATACTACATGGTTCTGGGATGAAATCCACTAACTATAGGTGTTCTCCGACTTATGCGACACATTTGACAAAGGGTGTGAAGATCATGGAACTAGCTTCGTTTATTTTTGAGATGGAAACCATAGTGTCAGAGTCAGAGATGTGCTTTTTTATGCATGTATTTCTACCCTTGTATCATTGTTTTCTTTTTCCCTTAGATTGATGGTCTATATTATGCGTCCAAGCTGTATAATGTCCATGTTTATCCTAGCACTTATTTTCAATTTATTTTTATATGCTTTAAAACAGTACTATATCTTTGTTTCTGATGCAAGGATAACTCATCAAGCAACTATGCACTACGATAATTACATTAGTAGGCTAAAATTACACACTTTAGATGGAAAGCATTCTACTGAGTACTTTGAATGGCTATGTATATAGGTACTTTCTATTAACAGTATGTGCTCTTATAGTGGTTTTTATCTAATCTTATAGTAATGAAGTAAAAATGAGCACAACGGATGATCATCATAGTTGTCTCAATGGCAATTCCTCTGCCCTGGAGCAAGCAAAAGGGATTCAAGCAAATTCTTCAGGACAGTTCCCTAGTTTCTTGAAACAATTTCTTAAATCTCATCTATCTGGTAAATTTTATTTGGTAAGTTGAAATTTTATCCTATTATATGAAACTATGAAAGTCTTTATTTATTTATCAAATTATGAAGTAAGTATTCTTTGACAACAGGGTTTACCAAAGAAATTTTGTGATGCACATATGCCAAGCCACGATGACACTATTGTTTTGGTTGATGAAAATGAACAAGAATTCAATACGAAGTATTCTGTTCGAAAAAATAGACTAAGTGGTGGTTGGAGGGGTTTCTCCATCGCACACAAATTGCTAGAGGGAGATGCCTTGGTATTCCATCTGATTGGGCATTGCAAGTTTAGGGTAACTCTTTGGCCTCATACTACATGCATATTCATTTGTGTGGAAATGGTGATTGATCGAAATACACTAATACAGGCTTACACATACCAAGCACCATAAATAATGAAAATTAACGGGTTTGGATGTTTGGTATCTGTGTATATTATATTCAATCAAGGTATAGTCTGGTTCGCTTTTGAGGTTTTCATTTGTGTGCATATTAGTTGACAAGTTTACTTTCCGAAATCATACCTTTGTCATGTTGCCTATGGCAAATATCACTTCTTCTTTCTTCTTGCCTGTCAATTTTCAGGGCCTGATTCAAAATTTGTGACTTTCAATCATACCGTTGTGATTTTAGTTGATCGCAACGTTCTAGAAGATAACAGATACTCAGAATCCGTGGTTTATTTCAAAGACGTCAAGAGTTTTGAGGATTTCAAGATCCAAGTGGACGGCCTAATTCTCGACTCAGATATACCAACAAATCTTGAAAAAAATATTACCACCTCTGCTGCAGTCAAAAAGGTTTCTTCATGACTGTCTTATTAAGGGCCTTAGCAGTAAATTAGTTGTTGTAATGATTTTTGAAATTGTCAATATAGCCAATGCTATCAAATTTGCGGAACTTGCCACGTCTCTCCATCATTTTGAATGCTGGGAGAAAACCCTAAAAGCTTTCTAAGATCTTGGCATGGCCGTAGGATTTTTACGCGATAGATTACAAAAGTTAGTCGGCCTTTCACATGGGTTTTGTTCGATTGTGGAAACGAGAGAATAAAAAGAGCTCTATCGATGAACAAATGAGCAATCTTGAGGCGACATCTTTGAACGTTAAAAGGATGATAGGAAGTCTAGCGATTGAGGTTGAGGCTCTCAAATGGAAAAATAAGAAGCTCGGTTTTGAGTTCCGGATGCTTGCCCAGTCTCCATGGTGAAACCATGTACATCATGTGAGAGTAGCGATAGTGCTTTAATGCAATTGTGAATTGTTTTTTTTTATTTTAATAAAGCTGATATTTATTTCTCGAACGCCTATGTTTATTGTATGGAACGTCATAGAGAATCTCTAGTTTATTTTATATAAACATATTCTTATTATATACACTAGTCTTTTTACCCGTGCGATGCACGGGAATGAATATCTATTCGGCATCTGTTTTGTATTGCTATATATTTTTTTAATATTTTTTATGATTTATATCTTCGAATTTAGAGATAGCAACAGCCCTTTGTGGAACTATTCCTATTGGTAATCGAATTGAGTGGGATAGTGAATCCACTGTTAATTCGGGATGGGAGCGTGGAAAAGGATTATCCGCTTCTCTAGAATTAGGGATGGGACATGGACGATATTTATATTCTCGTCCCACTTCCTATTATGATTAGATAAAAGGGGATTCTCCATTTCCTTCACCACTTCCCGAATATATATATATATATATATATATATATATATATAGGGATTGGTTCAAATGAGACCAATCCTTTAGGTTAGTCCATAAGAACACTTATGGACTCTTGATTAAAATTTTGGATGATGTAGATCATTTTAGTTGAAAATAGTATGTTGGATTTTTTCGTCCTTTTGCGATTACTAGAAAAAGTAATATAAATGTGTAAAAATAAGAAGTGATAAATATTTGATATTTCATTGTTTTTGTTGGTCAATTTTCTTTAAACAATCACTTTTTAAAATAATATAAAAAATAGAATTTTATAAAATTAGCTTTCCAAATGTATGTGTGCATTGCATTAATTATTGTATTTTTTTCCTTTTTTATAAAAAAATTAATATTTTTTTCTTTTTTGATCCATTTTGACATATAGTATGTCAAAATAATCATTCATTTACGATCTTGATTTGACACTCATATTGCATATATAAATTAAAAATATAATAAATAAACATATAAGAAATGTTTATTACTTTTTCTCGTAATTTGTAATGGGCTTTAAAAATTATGCATTCGGTTTATTGACATCAATTTGTATATTCATATATTTTGGTTATTTGTGATATATGTATAGTTATTATTTGGGCTTAGTTGATTTCTTAATAATTATATAGAATTATATTTAAATCGATTAAATTCAATTAAAAATAGTTATTTTAATTGAAGAAAATATCTTAAAATATATATCCAAATTTTATATATCACGTATATTCATATATATAGCATCATATATATTTATTTAAGAAGAAAATTAAGACTTATTTAATATGAAATTATATTCATAATAGTATTTTTATATATAAAACTATTTTATATATATTAACATACTTTTCATTTAATGGAAATCATGTTTTATATTTATCAACATATTTTGATATTCAAGTTTCAAAGTCGTACATTTGGAATTAGATATGAATTTGTCTATTTTGATAATTTTTTTATTATATCTGTATATATAAAAATAAAATAATTTTTGATTTTTTTTTGAAATGTTTCATTTCCCTTAAAATTGATTGCTAAATACAAAGTATGACTTTTGTTTAATTTCTTTAGTAAATTTTACAATTGTTCTGTTTTCTAAACCTCCAAAAATATTGGAATTTGAAAATTGAAATGACTTTATTATTGATTGTATTAAAATATAATTTATTAAATATTCGGCATCGGGATAGTAAAAAAAATTCAACATTGGGCAGTTGAAATGCTTTTCAAACTTTTACTTTTCTATAGATAAATATGTTACATAAATACATACAATTCATATTCACACAACCAAATATTTCGTATTTAAGAGATTTTTTTATAGTTTATAAATATTTATTCTTTATTATTTAATCATATGATTTATAATCAAATTAATTATCTTTATATTATCATTATCTTTTATAATTTTAAATGAGACCACCCTCCTAGGTTAGTCCATAGGACCAAATCTACACCATCCAAATAGTAAATCAATGGCCAAGATATATTACAATATATACAACATTTCATAAGTAAGTATACAATGAAGGGATAAAATAGGAATCCATAAATTAAATATAGTAACCACTTTTTTATTGATCACGTCCCCATAATCAAGCGAATTCACCTACTCTCCCTTTCTATTCGAACCTGCAAATTATTCAAATATGGCAACAAAATCGTGCAACAATTAATGAAAAGTATACAATTACACTAAATTAACTATACATTAAAATATTACTAGGTATACATAAATAATTAACTAAGTATACAATTACACTAAACTACTGTACATTAAAATTTTACTAAGTATACGAAACATTTAACTAAGTATACAATTACATTGAACTAACTATACATTAAAATAATACTAAGTATACGAAATATTTAACTAAGTATACAATTACACTTTGAATTACTTATATAATTATGTATACAATTCCATTAAACTAAGTATACAAATCGAGAGAACTAAATATATAAATTCACTAAACTACTTACTAAACTACTTATATAACTAAGAATACGATTCCTTTGAACCAAGTATACAAATCCATTGAACTAAATATACAATAAAACATGACTAAGTATACAAGTCCACCGAACTAAGTATACAATAAAATGATTGTTTACAAATATGGCGGAAAAAATTATCAATTTTGAAAAAATCGTTTGAAGTTGATAATTTTTCCTCCCTAAAAATCGTAATGGAAAAGGTAGGATTATGTTTCTTTAAATATAGCTAATAACCGTCAATTAATATAACTAATTAAATATAAAAGTACAATGATACCCTTATATGCCTAAATTAACAAAATGATCTACACCATCCAAAATTTTAAATCAAGAGTCCATAAGTGTTCTTATGGACTAACCTAAAGGATTGGTCTTATTTGAACCAATCACACACACACACACACACATATATATATATATATATATATATATATATATATATATATAGGAATAAGATCAAATGAGACCACATAATTAAAATGAGGCAGTGTGGACTAATCCTGGCCACACATTTCAAATTTTAGATGGTTGTGGCCTTTCCAATTTAATATTTATTTTCCTTTTATTTTTAGGTTTGAAAAGGGCATATTAGTCATTTTAGTTTTCACCCATAATTATGTGGTCCCCAAATCGCTATTATTCTCGGCCCCAATTCTTCTAGTCATCACCGACGCCCCTCCTTCCCTCCGTTTTCTTGTCGCCGCCCTCTCACTGTCGTCTCTTAATCTCCAAACCATCTCCAATCTAAGGCTTCGAGACTCGAAGGCTAGGGGTGGTCGACGAGATCAAGACGATTCTCTCGATCTAAGTTTCACTGGAGATTTTCGGAAAAGTTTCGATTCAATTCCCATATTTTTCGCCATCTATGTTATTATGGATTTTTTTTGGGTTCGTGGGGCTTTTTGTTGAGCAATTGGTGGAGAATTCAGTTGACTTGCTTTTTGGTTGATGGAGTGGTGTAGCTATTGTTTGTAGATGGAGGATTGGTGAAGAAGACGATCGACGTGGATGGAGTCTTTGTACACTTATATGTTTTTCGATGTATACTTAGATGTGTTTTGATGTATAAGAAGTTAATTTTTATGTATGTATTTATGTTCTTTGTATACTTATTTTATTTGTTGTATACTTATATATGTTTTCTGTACACTTATATGTGTTTTATTGTATACTTATTTTTTGTTTGACAATTGTAATATGCAAAGTACAAATATGTTAAATATACAACATAATAGTGTTAAATATACATTAAATATATGTTAAATATACAAGACAATAATGTGCGTGATTTTTTCTCTCTACAATTGATTTACTTAATCCACGATCCCCACATGTTAATGAACGTGATTCTCTCTCTATATATAAGCGATTCATTGATTCACGGTACCCACATATTTTTACTATTATTGGAGGGTGGTTTGGACAATTTTTTAGACACTATTTATAAGTGGCTTGCTTATTATATACATGGGTTAATCTCTTGTCAAAGCGTGTAACGAATAATCCATTGGGATCGATCCAAATACCCGGCCCGTGGTCCGTCTTTTGACCCGCGCAACCACTAACACCACAACAACAACAACAATATTCATTGGCCGCTGCTAGTATTTTTTACGAGGGATACTAATACTTTTTGGGAGGACTACTAATATTTTTCAGGAGAAATACTAAAATACCTTTAATGGAAAAACCTAATACTTTTCAAAAAGATTATTAATACGTTTTAGAGGGAATACTAATACTTTTCATGAGGATTACTAAAAAACTGCTAAAGGGGTTACTAATAATTTACCAGTGGATTACTAATACATTTCTAAGGGATTGCTAATATTTTTCAAGGGAAAATTAATACCTTTTATGGTTGCCTAATGTTACGTCATTGCTTAATACTTTTCAAGGGGACAATTAATATATTTTAGGTGGATTACTAATACTTTTGAGGCAAAAAATCAATATTTTTTCATGAGGACAACTAAAAATATTGTTCAGGGGGATTACTAATACTTTTCAAAATGTAATACTAATACTTTTCAGATGTAATATTAATATTTTTCAGGAGTAAAACTAATACTTTTAATGGCCGCTAATATTACAAAAATGCCTCGTCCAGGAGATCTATGACACCTCCCCACAATATTACAAAAAATATCATCGGTGCATGAAATTACAAAAGAATCCGGGTTGAGTTGGATTCGTCTAACGAAAAAGACACGTTAGACGACCTAACCCAAGTTTTTGTCTATAAATATAGATTAAGCAAAAATCATAGTTTATATTTGGCAACATATTTGTAGGAAAAATGAAACATTCCAAAAAGGTAAAAATTAACCTATTTTTATATATACACAATTATCAAAAAAATATCAAACATACAAATTCATATATAATAGTCCAAATATACAACTTTGAAAGTTGAATATAAAAATACGTTGATAAATATAAAAGTAATTTATATTAACATGAAAAGACGTTGATAAGGGTCTTTTTATGCATGTCTTATGTGTATATTTGAGTATGATTTGAGTTATTTCATTGTTAGTTTCATAAATATTTGATTGTACATAGTTCATATTACTCCGATGTGCTTTTATTGGTGTAGATTGATGATTTGGAGCATTTTTTGGTGAATTTTGGGCCATGGTTTAATGTCAAAACATACCCCGGGGTTTATGGATGCAAAAACACTCGAAATCCCAAGCTAAACGCGTCATTTTGGGGCCTTTTCAGTCAAACACGGCCAGGGTATGCTTTTAAGCACGACCGTGCTTTTGAGGAGCCAAAAACGAGCAAATTTTAGGCCACGACGTATTTTTAAAGCACGGGCGTGCTTTTCGTTCAGTCTGGGATTTTCTTTGGCGGAAATTATGGAAGCTTTCCCTTTTTGCTTTTTGACAACCTTTGAGCAACTTTTACATCTCATTTTGTTGCACCAAACTCTATTATTCTCTCAATTATCACATGAAAACAAGGATTCAACAGCCCAGCTATGGAAGTGGAGCAATTATTTGTCAAAAGATGACATTGTTAACGTGTTCTTTCATAACAAGAATGTCTATAAAAGCTAAGAGTTTGGGTTGGAGGAGGTATTCCATTCATAATTCATTCATTCATTCACTCTAAGTTTCAAAGCAAAATACATTGAGAGGATAAAAGAGAGGTAGAGTTGGAAGTTGAAGAGAAATAGAGGAGAAGGCTTGGAGCTCAACATCATTGCAATCAACCAAGGAGGAAGTCTTGTATTGGTCTTGAATAAGAGCTAAGTACACCATGTTCATTTTATTCAAATCTTCTTGTGTAGTATACTCTTTTGTCAAAGCCATGTATAGCTAAATTTCTAGTGTTTGAATGTAATGAACTCTAGAATGAATTTGTGATCAAGGCTTGTATGCTTTTAATTAAATCTTCATGTTTTGTGTGATTCACTTATATTATGCTTTATTCATTCGAATTGGTATATGCGCAATATTGATTTGAAGTTTATTCTTCACCGGGAAATCGAGAGATTCATGGTGAAATAGAACCTATATAAGTGAAAAGAGTTGCATGCAATTCTAGATATATGACGACATAAATCTTCCGGATTAGGGTCAAACCTAATATGAGAATTCACAAATCGTTATAATCTTTGTCTTGGGGGTCTTAACTAGAAAGAGATTTGAGTTAATCAACTTGAGGTTAGAAGTTATTCGCTCGATAGAGGGTTTAACTTAAATTGAGAATTTCTACGGTCCATGAAACATGAGATTTTATTAAAAGAGATTGGTTTTTTTAGGCGTATGGTTGTATTTTTATCTTGTTAAATCACAAAAATATTTTAGAGGGATTTACATTCAAACACATTTCTAGTTCTTGATTTCTTATTCTCTAATCTACTTTTATTTGATCTATTGTAAGTTGTGATTATTTCAAATTCTTTATTTTTTTCATTTTCCATTTTTAACTAACAAAAACTCTAAAAATTGATAGATTAGATAATAAAAGGATGGTAATTATTAGTACTTACAATCCTCGTGGGAATGACACTTATTGGTGTAGATTGATGATTTGGAGCTGTTTTTGGTGAATTTTGGGCCATGGTTTAATGTCAAAACATACCCCAGGGTTTATGGATGCAAAAACACTCGAAATCCCAAGCTAAACACGTCATTTTGGGGCCTTTTTCAGTCAAACACGGCCAGGGTATGCTTTTAAGCATGATGTGCTTTTGAGGAGCCAAAACGAGCAAATTTTAGGCCACGACGTACTTTTAAAGCACGGGCGTGCTTTTTGCGTTCGATCAGGATTTTCTTTGGCGGAAATTATGGAAGCTTTCTCTTTTCCTTTTTGACAACCTTTGAGCAACTTTTACATCTCATTTTGTTGCACCAAACTCTATTATTCTCTCAATTATCACATGAAAACAAGGATTCAACAACTTGACTATGGAAGTGGAGCAATTATTTGTCAAAAGATGACATTGTTAACGTGTTCTTTCATAACAAGAATGTCTATAAAAGCTAAGAGTTTGGGTTGGAGGAGGTATTCCATTCATAATTCATTCATTCATTCACTCTAAGTTTCAAAGCAAAATACATTGAGAGGATAAAAGAGAGGTAGAGTTGGAAGTTGAAGAGAAATAGAGGAGAAGGCTTGGAGCTCAACATCATTGCAATCAACCAAGGATGAAGTCTTGTATTGGTCTTGAATAAGAGCTAAGTACACCATGTTCATTTTATTCAAATCTTCTTGTGTAGTATACTCTTTTGTCAAAGCCATGTATAGCTAAATTTCTAGTGTTTGAATGTAATGAACTCTAGAATGAATTTGTGATCAAGGCTTGTATGCTTTTAATTAAATCTTCATGTTTTGTGTGATTCACTTATATTATGCTTTATTCATTCGAATTGGTATATGCGCAATATTGATTTGAAGTTTATTCTTCACCGGGAAATCGAGAGATTCATGGTGAAATAGAACCTATATAAGTGAAAAGAGTTGCATGCAATTCTAGATATATGACGACATAAATCTTCCGGATTAGGGTCAAACCTAATATGAGAATTCACAAATCGTTATAATCTTTGTCTTGGGGGTCTTAACTAGAAAGAGATTTGAGTTAATCAACTTGAGGTTAGAAGTTATTCGCTCGATAGAGGGTTTAACTTAAATTGAGAATTTCTACGGTCCATGAAACATGAGATTTTATTAAAAGAGATTGGTTTTTTAGGGCGTATGGTTGTATTTTTATCTTGTTAAATCACAAAATATTTTAGAGGATTTACATTCAAACACATTTCTAGTTCTTGATTTCTTATTCTCTAATCTACTTTTATTTGATCTATTGTAAGTTGTGATTATTTCAAATTCTTTATTTTTTTCATTTTCCATTTTTAACTAACAAAAACTCTAAAAATTGATAGATTAGATAATAAAAGGATGGTAATTATTAGTACTTACAATCCTCGTGGGAATGACACTCGGTACTCAATAATTTATACTATAAAATGATAGGTGCACTTGACTACGGTTTTCTAGAGTAGCTTTTGCGCCATCAAGTTTTTAAGCGTCATTGTCGGGGGACTATAATATTAAGAACACTTTATTTTTGTTAATCTAATCATTTCTTTACTATTGCTTTTCATCTTATTTATCTTCGTAAGTCTTGGATTACACTTATCCTCTTTATTTACCGCAGTGCATGCCTACTCGTTGCGAATTTGGAAGCGCGAGACCGCCGGTAGCAACACGGATGAAAGTACTAATACTGGACCACGAGGAGGATATTAACGAAGGCAAAGATCGATATGGCGGATGAACAACAAAGAACCATGTACGACTATGCCAAGCCATCTATGGACGGCACATCGTAAAAGATCGTGAGGCCTCATCATTGCGACCCAATAATTTTGAGATCAAACCAAATGTTATCCAAATGGTGCAGCTTGAGTTTGTTGATTTGACGGCCCTGGGACGAAGATCCAAATAACCATATCGCAAATTTCCTCAAAATTTGCGATACCTTCAAAATCAATGGGGTCCGTAGGTCCCGAGGGGTGTAAGTGTAAGGTTTAGAAGGGGGTTGAATAAACCTTACCAAATTTTCGATTTAGTCTTTTTAAATCTCAGAGTTCTACACAGTTTGTGTCCTGATGATGGACGATCGAATTAGTCACTCAAGTAGAGTTAATCTCTTAACATGACTCAATCGAAATTTTGTTAATAGAGTAACTTTTGTTGGCTATAATTTGACTCAAGCGTGGTTTTGTTTTTATTGGAAGACTTAACACCCTTAAGTTTGATTAAGCAAGATTTTAGAGCTTGATTTAGTACTTATAAATTATCAAATGGATAGCAAATTTCTCAAAGAGATATAAGCGAGTTAAAAGTGCATGAATTTAAATGTTTGTAAAGTAAATGACACAATAAAATTTTTATAGAGGTTCGAAGATGGGGTAATTCTTCTACTCCTCTCTTCTCCAACTCCTGGAGGAATCCACTAGGTAATGATCGGTTTACAAAGTGGTAACAGTCCAGATACAAGTCTTGATCACAACGGCCGACTTGATCCTTTGGGACTCGGTCTGAGACGCCTTGATCACTCGGTGGCTTCTCGCACGACTCGCCTTCTTCTTCAGGCAGTTTGCGCTTGCTACTACTGACTCACTTGCTCAAGCTCTTTGGATTTGATCACGAAGCCCTCCAAAAGCTTAAGACTTGGTTCAAGCTTGAACCTTTCTACAATCCTACCTGGAATGTAGACCCCTTGTTTTTTTAAAAGTTTCCTCTTCAACTGATTGAAGTTCTCTTTCCTTCACAGGTAAGTGTTGGATTGATGTACTTCGTAATGTAGCTTGAGGATTGAGAATGTTTCAGTTTTTCTAATGTGCTTGTATATCTCACGTGTGTGTCATCCATCCTTCTCAAACAAACTCCTCGGCCTTTTATAGTGAACTTTCAAAAATTTGCCCGTTGAAGAGATAGGCTTATTTTTGAAAGTCACTTTGCGATCGTTGGCTTGCGATTCTTGGAATTGCCATTTCCTCGTATGAATTGTTCTTTCACCTTTTCGAGTTCGACACGGTGTAGTGCTTCCCATTGGTTCATTCCTTTTGCACGTTTTGGGGACCGAGCACTCGAGAAAGGTGGTATGGAGACATTACTTGTTTAAGTAAATCTCTTGATTTACGTACAACGGTTCTTTTCTGATTATCTCGACTTGATTGCATTTCCTTGCTTTTCCCAGGTGACTTAGAGTCGCTTCCAATCATGGATGACTCTTTGTCACTTCAACTTGAGACTTGGCTTTTTTTCTTGAGTTGACTTGATGATGCTTCACTCACCAGATCTCATCGCTTTCTTCTTGATCGAGTTCTGTCTGCTCTTCTTTGCATATACTCATTGTCTCTCAGTGAGTTTTCCTTCAAGTCTTGATTGTCTTCTTGCATGTTAGGGCGTAGGCGACTTAATTGACTTGGCCACTCTAATTGTTACAATACATTTTACAACAAAATTGGGGTGCCAACTTTCTATTCTAAGTTTTACATGGCATTCATCAAAATCTGAACAATAAAATTCCTAACAATTTCCCCCTTTTTGATGATGCAAAACTTAGATTAAAAAAATACAAACAAATTTAAGATACATACAGATAGTGTATTGACATAGAATGTATGCGTAGAATCAATTTGTTTATTGATCATATCATTCTGTTCTTTTACACAAAATTTACAAGGTGTATCGAGCACATATTTGTCTACACTGAAAATAAAGAATTTATAACTTTATTACGAAGACTTACATTGTATTTGTTTACATGATAAAATACACGAAGGGTTGGACAAAGAACACTTCATCTTCTTTGTCTCCTTCTTTCGTCTTGATCAAAGATCTTCTTCTCTTCTTCTCTTCTTCTCGTCGTCATTTGCCTTCTTTTTCTTCTCATATGCTTTCCTTTACTGACTTCATCTATTCTTATTCTTTCTGTCTCTCCCGCCATAGTGAGTTTGTCTCTTGTTTTCTTCTTCTATTCTTTTTGCATACTCGGCGTTAGTTTTAGCCACTCGCAAATTTTCCACTTGGTCAAGCCCGGCCCAAGTAGATCCCTCCTTTCTTCCCTGGATCTACGTATTCAATATTCTTGGGCGGAGGCCTGGAGGTCAAGCTTCTTCCTCCACTCCGATTCTTCTCTCTACCTCGGGCGTATATCTTTGTCTTTGGGTCTTTTTCCGGTGAGTGCCCACGGAGTGACCAGCAGAGTGATGTAGGTTGTCCCGCTTCCGTCGCCTTCTTCACATAATGTGAGACCCTTTTCCCAAGACAGTCCCAAGCTTGAGCCATAGACATGTTTGCAAAGTATCCCTCCAGTTCGAGCGTTTTAAATTCATCGACCGATCGTGGCTCTGTCCGACATCCGAGATGGCATAGGTGTCTCTCTGTCTCTTTGGAATGCCTCCGTGTTCTTTCAAGATGTTCATCACCCTGGCATCCATTCTTCCTTCCACTTCCTTCATCCATGCTTCAATTGATTTTCTCTTTTGACCATAGATACAGAGTGGTGGAGTGGCGAGTCACGGGGAGTTTTTTGCTTATAATGTCAATGTGACAGGACCTTGTTGAGGGTTTGTGCAATCATCAATGTCACATCTGCCGATCCTTCCCCTCAACAAGCTTTCCTTTCTTCTCGTTTCAAGACTTCCTCAGTGATTTACCCTCAGTGATTTTCCTTCTCATTTGCTCCTTTCTTTTCGGCTTTAGATTTTTTGCTTTAAGGTATTCCTCTTCCCCTTTTTGGCATCATCAAAGGATAGAGGAACCCCAGGGAACATCTTTGGCAAGCATGAAGTCGAAGTCTTCGATGGTTGAGTTCGCTTCAAGTCTGCTGCTGCGTTGTATGCGAAAGAATTGATCTAGTAGCGTTGGATTCTCTCTTTGAAATCGGCTTCATCTCGGCCATGAGAAGGCTGAATTTTCTTGTCATGTGCTCTTCCAAATATTTGTAGATCATTTGTATTTTGCTCACGCAGCGACTTGATCTCGGCGGTGTGAGCTTCATGCATATGCTCAATGTGTTCTCATGACTTTGTTTTTGCATCGGCATTTTCACTCTCCACACCAGCTGACTTGTTGAACAATTGTCGAAGTATCTCTGTTCCACACGCATTGTTTTTTCTTTGTTGCCACCATTCCCTTATCCGAATGTTATGCCTCTTAGATCATTTGTAAGGGTGGCATCTCATGTTGTCGATCGCATGTCCAAAGAGGCGATGCCTTTCCATCTTTTCAATCTCGTGAAGAGTGCCTTGAACACTTCTCGAACTTCAACCGATTCTTCATTGCGGTGGTGATGGCCACACAAAGATCGAAGTCATAATCATTTGGAACAATGGTGTCATTGGAAGAACAGGAGGAGGTGATGCGTGATAGCGTGCTGTTCGTTTTCGATTCTTCGTGGAGTTCGGTATCTCCGGTGAAAAAGGGAGAGATTCTACAAAAGATTCATCACCGCCAACCGGGATCCGCATTCGATGATGAGTGGTGCGCGTGAAGTTCTTTTGGGAATCGATCTGCTGCGGCTTGAGGAGCCTGTGCGGTGGTCTCTTGTTGGTGGGTTCTGTTGTGGAGTAGAGGCCGCTGCCGAGCCTCATTTGTCTTAACGACTTCGTTGGTCTCGGTGATTTTTCCATTTGATGAGCTGGTCCTCGGCCTTATCGAGCGTCATCGGACGATGATGAGATTTCCATTGGTGGCTCATCATCAAAATTAAAGGTTTGACGAGTAGTCTTGGGATCGACTTGCTCGTGCTTGGAACATCCGCTTGGTGAGTCTTTTGGATTTGTCATGGGGATGACTAAACCTTCTTTCTTTCGCCTTCCGATCCCGGAAAAGTGACATCGGGTTGTCCGGGAATCATGGAGTGCGCGATCTCCTTCTCGGATGGGTCGATGATAGCGGGGAGGATGTTCTCTACTTCGACTTTCTTTACCAGGGAAGTCTCAACCTCCCGTGGGCCTTCATTACCTCCGGCGGTCTCTACTATCTCTGCGAGGCCTCGTCCACCCTTTCGACAGTGTCATTTGTCTTAGGGTCTTCTTGATGGCATCCATTGAGTCTCAACCCCATGGATTGCACTTTCATCGCCTGCAGTGTTAACTCCTGCGGGTACTTTCAGTGCCTCGATCGCATCGGCGGATGTCATTAGCCTTCAAAGCGGTTGGCACCTCACCGAGACAGTCTCAATCGTCTCGAGCTTCGTTGATGGCAACTTGCTCGCATTCCTCTTGTAATTTCTCTCCTTCGCCTCCTTGCTTCGTTGTAGAGTCATTGCAACATCCTCCGACCTTGCCGGTGGAGGAGCTTCCCTCACCGGCGCGCTCGGTGAGTGACTTGGAATGGGGTCACTCGTCTCCAAACTCCCGGCTGTTTCTTTTGAATGTTCGTAGTTGGGCGGTGGTAACACACCTTCAATAGGGGTTGGCTCTCTTGGGGTCCCCATTATCCCGGTGTCATCGCTGGTCCCTTATGCTTTCTTCCGAGTGAGTGAGGGAAGTGGTAAAGACAACAACATTGGCTATTCATTCTTTGAACCACTCCCATTGGATCGATTTCATTTGTGTTTCGAGGACTCTCCTGGTCCTTCCATCAACTTTTGCTCGTGAAGGATTGATTGATTCGTGCAATGCTTGCTGATTTGCAATTCTTCTCGTAGGGCGAAACATTCTCCCGATCCTCATCACCATCGGAAAAGACATCAAGGAGAGGATGTGTGTGTTACGTGGTGCGGGAGATAGAGGGGCGATGTCTTGCCTTCTCTCGTGCTTCGCTTCTTCTTGACTTGCTTTTCTCTCTCCTTGTCCTTGTATATCTCTGCAGGATGTCCGTGCGATTGTCTTCATCCGTAGGGAGCACATGAGTTAATCCAAGGAAATTTAGCAGATTCCTCCTCTTCTTCTATGAACTCAGCCGTTGGAACTGTTCCCTTGACTTGCTCAACTTCCATTTCCTCCACTCACGCAGACGATTTTGGATGTCCGGGTAAGGTGGGGATAGGATCATCACATCACTATCCGCTCCGCGGAGTTCTTTTGTGTTTTTGTGTGAGCTGTTTGTGTCTTGGTTGCCTCTGTGATTGCCTTCAGAGACTTGGGTCGTTTCATCAATTACATCCGGAGACTCTACTTCTCCAGCAGATCTCCCAGATCTGCTCTAGCCGAGTAGCGACTCATTGGTTTCTCCGATTCGGAGCGCTTGATGATTCTTCTTCGCCTCTCTGGTTTGTACTGGGGAATTTAGTTCGAGATGGTGGCCTCGAGTCTTGGCGGTGGGGGTCTTGGTGTTTGTTTCGAGGAGTGGCCGTCTTGGCTTGTCGATTCTCCTCCTTTTGACGACCAGGAGAAGGTATTTGTGAGTCCTTCTCGACCGCGCGCAGGGCAGGGACACGGCTGGCCGGGCGGTGACTCTGCTGCAGGGCGGTGACTCGCTGCAGGGCAGGAGCATGTTTGGTTTTCTTTCTTGCAGGGCGTGATCTTCTTAGCACTGCAGGGGGCTTTCTTCTTTAGGCTGGGGAGAAAAGCAGATTGTATCATCGGGGTCGGTGATTCCCCTCACAGTGTCGCTCTCTTGGTGTAAGCTCTTCTTCGTGCGCGAGAGAGGTTTGCTCTAAACATCCTCTTGTTAACATGGAATGCTTTCCCATGTCTAAGAGGGACTCCTTTCACCTCCAATAGCGGCCAATCACTAGGCCATATCCTAGGGATCCTCCAAATGACCCATCTTCTTTGAAGGACTTGTTCCCCACGTTCGGCAGAGTCTGCTTTGTAGATAAACTCAGCCCGAGTTTATCTTTTTCTTCGATGATTGCGGCCATTACAATCGGCTTTGCCTTTGATAGTTGGTCAAAGCCGCCAAACTTGATGTCAATACTTTTGGCAACTATGTCCAACGACTTGTGATAATCCTCCTTCGCCAGTCTTTTGTTTGATGTGTACACTATTTTATCAAAGATAGTCGGACTTGGCTATTTCCTTCCAAGTATCGGCCAAGTTGACATCGAACTTCTTTAATCTCGGATGCTCCCTACCTCCGGGTAGTGAGCAATGCTCACCAAATCCTTGGCGGTGATAGTGTTGCTTTCCGTGAGCAGATGACTTGATTCCTTCATCGTGAATCTCGGCATTCACGTAGGAATTGTGCGACCTCCTCCACGTAGGTCATAGGATATTCTAGCATTAGAAACGGTTTTAGCCTGGGCGTTTCCAACTTCTCGGCGATTTTCTTCACTAGGGTGTCGTCGGACCCCTCGCTTCATCATTCCGTCAAAATCGACCGTCGAACCGGTGTGGATTTGCTTTCCTAACTTGGTAAAGTCATAAGTTGGTGCCATTTCTCAGAATTATTTCAAGGAAAAACTCGAGAAAATGATTTGAAGATCGATAGGGTTTCGAGAGTATTTTGCCTTTGCTTTTGAGAGAAAGAGATGAACAGTTTTTAGAAGTGTGAGAGAGAAACGGGCGAAAATGGTTTAAATATGGTTTATGAAAGGGCGTGCGAGGCGGTTTTGAATTGTGATCGAAATCAATGGCTTGGATTTCGCACGCATATTGAGCGATTCATGTCTCGTATTTAATGCAACAAAGCATTTATATCCAATCATAGGCTTGGTGTGCGGCTTTATGTCGTACACATCATCATTATCGACGTGTTCCTTAAAACATTCCTTTCGATCCCAAAACGATGCGTTTTTGTCACATTGCTCATAAGTTATTCACTTATTCCTTAGCCGATTTAACTCTACTTCTCACTGATTCTCTTAGTGACTCAATTTATCGGTGACTTGGTGTAGTGACTTTCCGTCTGGTGATTCTTGGTGATTTCTGTTTTCACTCTTTTTCACCCCTTTTCTGTTCCATTTCTCTTCTTTGATTCGCCAGTGTCAGTGTCATTTCACTCAATTAGCCCCAACTCATGTTCGAGTTCTTCAAATCTTGACTCACATAATGGTTTTGTGAAGATGTCGGCTAGTTGTTTATCGGTTGAGATATATTCGAGAATGATGTCCTTCTTTTCAACAAGGTCTCTTTGAAGTGATATCGACATCAATATGTTTTGTTCTTGAGTGCAACACAGATTTTGAGTGATTGCAATTGCACTTGTGTTATCACACATGATTGGAATTTCTTTTTCTTCAACTTCATAGTCTCTCTCATTTCTTTGTCTCATCCATAGGACTTGGGCTTGTTTGCCCGCAACTATGTATTCTCGCCATTTTGTAGAGGTGGCTATTGAGTTTTGCTTCTTGCTAAACCGGGAAGTCACTGTTTCCTAGCATTTGACATGTGCCACGAAGTGCTCTTCTGTCCACTCTGCATCCAAAGATAGTCGAATCGAATAACCAATTAGCTTGAATCCACCTTCCTTTGGATACCATAGGCCTACTTCTTGGCTTCCTTTTAAGTATCTCAATATTCTCTTATTTCTTTGTCATATGGCTCTCTTTTGGAGCAGATTGAAATCTTGCACATACACCTACAAACAAAGGTGATGTCCGGCACGCTTCTTTGTGAGATAGAGCAATGATCCAATAAGTGCTCGTATCTTGTTTGATCTCTGACTTACCTTCCGCATCCATGTCCATTTTGGTGATGTGTTCATTGGTATTTTTACGAAGACTTCTCCTCCATACCAAACTTCTTCATTAAGTCTCTCGGTGTATTTTGTTTGACTTATGAAGGTTCCATCCTTCAGCTGTTTCACTTGGAGTCCAAGGAAGAATGTCAGCTCTCCCATCATGCTCATTTCGAATTTACTTTGCATGAGGTTTGAAAATTTTTCACACAGCTCTTTGTTAGTGGATCCAAAGATGATGTCATCAACATATATTTGAACAAGCAGTATACTCTTCTTGTCTTGAATTCTGAAAAGTGTTCTATCTACTTTTCCTTTTGTGAATCCATTTTCAGTTAGGAATTGTGACAGGGTATCATACCATGCTCTGGGTGCCTGCTTCAATCCATACAGGGCTTTCTTGAGTTTGTATACCTTGTCTCCAAGAGTCTTCTGCTCAAATCCTGGAGGTTGTTCAACATACACTTCTTCTTCCAATAAGCCATTTAGAAATGCACTCTTTACATCCATCTGATATACAATGAAATTCTTGTGAGCTGCATAGGCAAGAAACATCCTTATAGCTTCCAATCTTGCTACAGGGGCAAATGTTTCATCAAAATCTATCCCTTCTTCTTGGCAATATCCTTTGGCTACTAGTCTTGCTTTGTTTCTTACCACAGAACCTTCCTCGTTCATCTTATTTCTGAACACCCATTTGGTTCCAATAACATTTTGATGTATGGGTCTTTGCACTAATTCCCATACTTTATTTCTCTCAAACTGATTCAGCTCTTCTTGCATAGCTTGAATCCAATGTGTGTCATCCAATGCTTGTGACACATCTTTGGGCTCAATTTGTGAGATGAAGCATGTGAACATGGCTTCTTGTTGAGTTCTGGATCTTGTTTTGACACCTTCTCTTATATCTCCAATGACAAGTTCTGGTGGATGGTCTCTCAGCCATCTTACATCAGGTTGGAGTAAGTTAGCTGGATTGATCGACTTGCGGTATTTGTGTTCTTGTGGGTCGCTCTCTCTCGTAGTCACTTAGCTGCAAATTTTCCAAATTGTTTTTGAGATTCACTATCTCATCTTCTTCGAATTGATAATTCCAACTTTGAACTTCAAAGATAGGGACTCTTCTCATGACGGTTGGATAATTTAGCTTATCGGTGACTCTTCAATGTCTTCTTCATTTATATTTGGATCATCAAATACCACATGAATGGATTCTTCGCAACCATAGTCCTTTTGTTGAGTATTCTCAGAAGGCTTTGCTTTCAAATTTGAGTATCTAGGAAGATACCTTCATCGACTTTAGCATCAAAAGCCTTTAGATTGTCTTTGCCATTGTTGTGGATGAAGCATTTACATCCAAATAATCGAAATATGCAACATTTGGTTTTCTTCCGATCCAGGATCTCATAGGGAGTCTTTGTCATTTGTCTATTTATCATACATCTGTTTTTTTGAGTGTAGCAAGTTTGTGTTGATTGCTTGACCCAAAATCTTTTTGGTAACTCGCTTCAACTAACATGGTCCTTCTTTGCTTCTTTGAGGGTTCTATTTCTTCTTTCGCAACTCCATTCTGTTTGTGGAGTCCTTGCTGCCGATAGTTCATGACCAATACCATTCTCAATACAATCTTTGGTTATTATTCCATTGACAAACTCGGTTCCTCGTCCGATCTTATTTTGATAATGGTTTGACTCTTCTCGTTTTGAATCCTCTTCATCATTTGTGGTAGTTTTTGTAGAGTTTCTTTCTTCTTGCACATGAATATTGTCCATGTATATCTTGAGTAGTCATCCACTACCACCAAGGTGTATTTCTTTCCACTTATCTGGTTTGGTTCGGTTGGGCCAAATAGATCCATATGAAGCAGATGCAATATTCTTGTTGAGGATGGGCATGTCTTCTCTTTGAATGACGACTTGATTTGTTTTCCTTCGACATGCGTCACATATACTCTCCTTCTTGTATCTCGAGTCCGGAAGTCCTTCCACAAGATGACTTCTTGCAAGTTTATTGATCGTTTTGAAATTCGGGTGACTCAACTTTTTTATGCCACAACCAACTTGATTGGTGTGCTTTTTGCTTTTGTAGAGACAGTCTTTGGGTGTTGCGATTGACCAATCCACTACATACATATTTTTTTCTGTCTACATCCTTGCAAAGACCACTTCATTTGATTCAATATCTTTGATTTGGCATATGCCCATGTTGAATCCAACATTGTAGCCCTTGTCACAAAGTTGGTGATGCTTAGTAAATTGAAGTTTAGTCCTTCAACATATGCAACATCTGTGATCTCTAATCCATTCCTCTTGATGGATCCAATGCCTTTTATTTCACCGGAGCTTCATTTCCTCCAAATATGACTTTTGCTCCTTTAACTTCCTTGAATTTTGATGATTTTTCTTATTTCTGTCATATGTCCGGAAATGCGACCATGCCCATGTACCAGGTTCCTTGGCACTTTGTTTGTTCCTTGAACTCGCAATCAAGGAAATTAAGTTTTAGGTACCCATACTTGTCGGGTCCCGAGGGGTTAGAATTATAAGATGATCCAACCAACCTATAGCCAAATGATTTGACTCTAAGGGGTTGCCATCTATCAGTGCCATAATCATAATTAATCCTGGCAAATTGCTTGGGGATTAGGTTCATACAACTGTCTCTTTTGTCGTATGCTGCATATGTGTTTTAGCAATTGCCTTCCTTGGGTAATTGTGGTGTCTTTGAGTGTAGTGCCTAGGTGCATATGTGTCTTTGATGAAAGCTCTTATACTTTTGGAATGGCCTTTCTTTGAGTTCTAGGCCTTTGCCATCCGGGCTTATATTCCATAAGTCTGTCGATTGTGATTCACATTATTCCAATCACTTGGCTTGGATATTTTCTACCATTCCCATCATATGTATTTCTTTTATGGGTTTTCGGGATTTTAGGTAGCTCGCTTCTTCTTTACAGAGTATTTTTGTTTGGAGTTTCTTTGAGGACTCGGGTGAATCTCTTCTCACTGTCCTTTCAAAGACACTCAATCGGCTGTTTTCCTTTTCCTTTATAACCAGGGCAGTTTGCTTATTATTGTGCCTTGGAGCGAATGTGTGTGCAACATTTAGAGTTTTGGATTTTTTGATTCTTCATGACTTGAAGATCCTTTTTCCAAAATTACTCTTGAGGTTTGACATAGCATAGAGGAATTAAATCCTAAGCTTTGTCTTGTCTCCACATTCTTTTTGACTCATAATAAGATCATCCAATGATTTAGATGCCTTAGTGAATGAGGCAATAACATTCTTGAGGTCATTCTCCTCTTTTCTATAGCAGCAATTTCTGCTATTAATTTAGCATTTTCGCCTTTAAACTTTTATTCTCATCGCCTATTTGACTTAGAGTACTCGGCTCCTTAGTCGACTTTGAGTTTTGACTTTTGAGTAGGTTGTTTTCCTCATTCAATAGTGTGTGTGAGGATTTAATGTGCTCAAAATCTTTCATCATTTTGCCTAATGAATCATAAAGATCGAGTGGGTGATGAAGTGTGTGTGTGTCACGATCACTATCACTAGTGTCCGAGTTTGTTGAGTTAGATTATACCTCATCTTCTTGATCTTGTTCTTTGGCCATCAAGCGGATCGGGGCTTCTTCTTGAGTCACTTGAGTAGTCGGTTTCACTACTCTCTCGAGTCAATTTGTCTCTCTTGACTTGGTTGTCTCGGCCCGATCTGTAGCCATCATTGCCTTTTTCTTTTCTTGTCTTCTTTCTCTCGAAGACCTTCATTTCTTCTTCATCCCCTGTACTTGTTGACTACGAGGATATGAGCGATCAATTGCATAGTGACCTGGTTGTCTACGTTCCAACATAGATATTGACTTTTTGATCACTCTTTCCATTCTTGAGTTGTCACCCTTTGATATTCAACTTTTTGATGATGTTCTCTTGGTTGGCATGTCTTCCTTGATTTTGAGGGAGCCGAGTGTCTTACGGAAGATTCACCCTTTCCTCTCTTGTAGTTCTTATTAAAGAACTTGTTGAATCTTTTAACCATCGGGGCTATTTCTTCCGGGTCAATGACTTCTTTGACCTCGGCTCTCTTCCCATCTTTAACAATTAGAGCAATTTGTTTTAGGTACATTTTGTCTCTTCCTGGTCCTTTCTTCTCGGCTCAAACTCATAGGCTTTGAGGTCCGAGAATAACTATGGTTGGATGTCTTTGATAGGTCCATGGAATGTCTCGGTGCCATGACCTTCATTTCCCATTCAATTTGGAAGACTTTTAGGATTTTCATACACATTTCTTTCGTGTATATTCCTTTCCAAGTGCATATAGCTCATTTGTGATTTCGTGAACCGAGCATCCGGTTGATCCAGGTTTTCTCCCGAGATCATTTTGAAGTTCTCAAATTTTTGTACGACCACCGACAATTTGTTTTCTTTGATTTGCTCCGAGCCTTCACAAATCAATGTCACTTGTCCCATTTCCTTAGCCGTTTTGCAAGATTTCACTTTATTGAACATGGCTTTGTCCAAGGTTTTGTAAAGAATGTCCTTGGCTACATTGTCCAGGTTGTATATTTTTTGTCATCATTTGTCCACTCGGTTCTTGGTTTTTCAACCATGGTCCGGGAGTCGATCTTCTTCTCCTTCACCGCAACTCTTCGTGCATTGTGTTCACCTTTAATATTTGCAGAGGCCCATCTTCTATCACTATCCACATCTCATCATGTAATCTTTGATAGATGAGCGCATACGAATTTTCCAATCATCAAATTCTTCAATAGTGAACATAGGAATGCGTGTTAGATTTGCTTCCATGATAATAACTTTTAATGATAGCAAAGAATTTTGAAAACTTAAGTACTAAAGCGAGACTTTGAAAAGTTTGGAGATCTAGTTCAAGAACCGGTGCGGAGGGTTCAATGAACCAACCGCTCCGATACCACTTGTAGGTCCCAAGGGGTGTAAGTGTAAGGTTTAGAAGGGGGTTGAATAAACCTTACCAAATTTTCGATTTAGTCTTTTTAAATCTACTGAGTTCTACACAATTTTGTGTCCTTGATGGACAATCGAATTAGTCACTCAAGAGAGTTAATCTCTTAATGATTTCAAAATTGATTAATAGAGTAACTCACTTCTGTTATTGGCTATAATTTGACTCAACCGTGGTTTTGTTTTATTGGAAGACTTAACACCCTTAAGTTTGATTAAGCAAGATTTTAGAGCTTGATTTAGTACTTATAAATTATCAAATGGATAGCAAATTTTCTCGTGAGATATAAGCGAGTTAAAAGTGCATGAATTTAAATTTGTAAAGTAAATGACACAATAAAATTTTTATAGAGGTTCAAGATGGGGTAATTCTTCTACTCATCTCTTCTCCAACTCCTGGAGGAATCCACTAGGTAATGATCGGTTTACAAAGTGGTAATCCCCGGATACAAGTCTTGATCACAACGGCCGACTTGATCCTGATCCTTTGGGATTGCCTGGAGACGCCTTGATCACTCGGTGGCTTCTCGACGACTCGGCCTTCTTCACAGGTTTGCTTGCTACTACTGACTCACTTGCTCAAGCTCTTTGGATTTGATCACGAAGCCCTCCAAAAGCTTAAGACTTGGTTCAAACTTGAACCTTTCTACAATCCTTCCCGGAATGTAGACCCCTTGTTTTTAAAAGTTTCCTCTTCAACCGATTGAAGTTCTCTTTCCTTCACGGGTGAGTGTTGGATTGATGTACTTGGTAATGTAGGCTTGAGGATTGAGAATGTTTGATTTTTCTAATGTGCTTGTATATCTCACGTGTGTGTCATCCATCCTTCTCAAACAAACTCCTCGGCCTTTTATAGTGAACTTTCAAAAATTTGCCCGTTGAAGAGATAGGCTTATTTTTGAAAGTCACTTTGCGTCGTTGGCTTGCGATTCTTGGAATTGCCATTTCCTCGTATGAGTTGTTCTTTCACCTTTTTTAGAGTTCGACACGGTGTAGTGCTTCCCATTGGTTCATTCCTTTTGCACGCTTCCGGGGTCGAGCACTCGAGAAAGGTGGTATGGAGATATTACTTGTTTAAGTAAATCTCTTGATTTCGTCGGCAACGGTTCTTTTACGATTATCTCGACTTGATCGCATTTCCTTGCTTTCCCCAGGTGACTTAGAGTCACTTCCAATCATTGGATGACTCTTCTTGTCACTTCAACTTGAGACTTGGCTTTTCTTGAGTTGACTTGATCGATGCTTCACTCACTGTTGCATCTCACCGCTTCTTGATCGAGTTCTGTCTGCTCTTTTTGCCATACTCAAATTTGTCTCTCGTGAGTTTTCCTTCAAGTCTTGATTGTCTTCTTGCATGTTAGGGCGTAGGCCGACTTAATTCGGCTTGGCCACTCTAATTGTTACAATACATTTTACAACAAAAATTGGGGTGCCAACTTTCTATTCTAAGTTTTACATGGCATTCATCAAAATCAACAATAAAATTCCTAACAGGGTCTCGACGATGCCATCCGTGTGCGCCTATTCCCATTTACTCGGGGACGGACTAACAGTGGCTAAATACTTTACCAAAGGGAACAATCACAACATGGAGCATTATGGCAGAAAAGTTCCTTTTGAAGTATTTTCCACCGGCCAAAACTGCACGATTGAGGAATGAAATCTCTTCATTCACTCAAGAAGATGATAAAACCTTGTACGACACTGGGAAAGATTCAAAGAATTGTTGCGGAAATGCCCACATCATGGCCTTCCTATTTGGATGCAAGTCCAAACATTTTACAATGGGCTACTCTCGCCTACATAAGGCAAATGATTGACGCAACAGTGGGGAACTTTAAACAATAAAACACGGAAGCCGCTTTAAGATCTAATAGAGGAATGGCCATGAATGGCTATCAATGGCAATCAGAAGAGGTAAAACTAACAGACGGTGGGTGTATACAATGCGGATGCATTGGTTATACTAGTGCACGGAGTTGAAGCTTTGACCCAAAAAATCCACGATCTAGCGGCTCTAGACCACCACCACCGCGACGTTTTATCTTGTAAAACTTGCGGAGGATCGCATAATCATCGGGAATGCCCACACACAATACCGCAAGTGAGCAGGCCAATTACGTTGGGAATCAAGCGTAAATTACCCAAATAATCCTTACAAGAATACACATACAATCCTGGGTGGCGACAATATCCTAATTTTGGTTGGGGAAATCAAGGACAACCACGACCTAATCCCAATCATGATCTACACACGTCTCCGGATTTCACCAAATCAAGGTAAGCCTAACTTGGAAGATCTTATAACAAAGTTTGTGCAATCAACAGATACCCGATTCCAAGCGGTGGAGACATCCTTAAGAAATCAAGAGGCATCTATCCACAATTTGGAAAATCAAATAGGCCAGATTGCTAAAATGATTTCCGAAAGGCCGCAAGGAAGTTTGTCGAGTAACACTGAGATAAACCCAAGAGAGCACGTAAAAGCAATCACCATCAATGTTCCACATGAGCATAACACTCCCATGCAGAAATATGTGGGGGATGACAAACCCATGAAAAAAGTGGTTGCAGAATACAAGCCCAAGATCCCTTACCCAAGTTTAACTGAAGAAGATAGAAGGGAGGACAAATTTGGTAAGTACCTTGATTCTTGCAAGCAATTACATACCAATATTCCAATTTTTCAACCTGCTTCAAAGCATGATAGGAATCTAAATGACATCATTCCTAATGAAAATAAGCTTAACAAATTATCAAATGTGCAATTGAATGATAAATGTTCTTCCAATAAATTACCACAAAAATTTAATGATCCAGGAAGCTTTATTATCCCTTGTACAATTGATGGTTTACCTGTTGATAGGGCACTAGCAGACTTAGGAGCTAGTATCAATGTGATGTCTTATGATACATTCAAGCATATGGGTTAATCGAAATTTGAAACCTACTAGGATGGATATTCACTTAGCCGATAAATCGATTAAACATCCTAGAGGTATTATTAACAATGTGTTAGTCAAGATTGATAAATTCATGTTCCCGATTGATTTTGTTATTCTTGACATGCATGATGATTTTGATGTTCCTCTAATTCTTGGGCGTCCTTTCTTGGCTATGGCGAAATCTATCATTGAAATTCATGTTGAAATTGATAAAGATAATACTTGTTCTTTTGTTGATTCAGTTTCCTTGAGTAATGTGGAAACTAAAAATCTCTTGGAGAAAAATTTGATCAAAGTGCAAGGCCAACCCATGAAAAATAATCTCCTTAGGAGACTTGTTTCCAAAATAGAGACCCGAAGGTCAAAGAGCACATTTTGAAGCTTGAAGTTGGAGGTAATGCTACTAAATGTCCAAGGGATTTTCATAAGTCCAAGGCTCCACTCGACTAATCTCCACATTTGGGTAAACGGTCCAACTATACGACTTTAAAGAAGCGCTACCGGGAAGCAACCCGATGTTGTGTGCATTTTTTTATTTTATTTTCTTTCAAATTAATCACAAATATTTAAAGTCATTTTCAAATCACATTTTGATTGTTTTGAGTCACTTTTACAACGTAAAAAAATAATTTTTTTCTTCTTTGTTATCTTACTTGGGAATATTTGAGATTTCATAGTATTCGAGTTGTTTGTTGCTTATCCTTGATTAGGTATGAAGATGCCGATGAAGGTCCCGTACTAAATAACCCAATGATCGCTCAACACCAATTTCACTCTTATAGTAAGGTCGTATTTTTTTCCACCTCTTTTATTTTCTTTTAGTGTGGTTGATTTTTGAGTGTTTTGTTTGTGTTCGTTCATCTCTTTCTTTCACATTGAGGACAATGTGAACCTTTAAAGTTGGAGGTAGGTGCAATAATATTTTCGGAATGTTTGTGTGCTTGTTTTTATTATGAGTTTGTGTGTGGTTGTTTTAATTTTGAGTCTGTCCACAAGAGATGTGATTTTTTTTAAACAAATTGAGTATTTGCTGGTCAATAAATTAGCCCAATTATACCTTTATTAACTTGTTAGTTTGTGTTTCCAATGTGAAGCAATTGATTGTCTAGGATAGATTGACGTGGATGTGTGCTAAATTTTGACGAGATTTCCAACACCATAATACTTGATGTGTTAAGGCATTTACGACAATACTTAGTGTTATGAACATTTGAGAATTCATGATTTAGTGGTGGTTAACTAGTTGTTAAACCAAGCTTGTGAAAAAAAAATGAGAAAAAGAACAAAAAAAAAAAAGAAAAAAAGGGGGATCCAATCGAGGTTATACTCATGTATCTGTTGTTGCCTAGTAACTAGGAGCATTCATGAGCCCCATGTTTGTCTTTTACGTAAAACGGCGACACAAATATGAGTATGAGAAACCACCCTAGGAGTGTTTGAACGGAAATTCAAAATATAAACCTAGTGGAAGAATGCCTCAAAAGGTCCTAAAAAAAAAAAAAAAAAGAAAATCGAAAGGGAGTATGTATATTCCTTGAATTCTCATTCCAATAAAAGTTCAACAAGCTTGGTTATATGACTAGTAGGCTAACTACAATGATCCATTGAATTCTTGTATTTTCATGACATTATTGAATTGAAGTTATTCATAACTATCAATATTTGTGGAGTGATGATTTCAAGTTTGAATAATGCCTGCTGATATTACGGTCTTTCTTTTCGACAATCGATTGCTTTGCAAAAGCGTGTTTTTTCTTGAATGATTAATTCAGGTTGAGAAGGCTAAGAACTTGATCGCTTGTGTTCAATGTGTTAAAAACAAATCCTTGTGTGTTGTAATTTATTGAATCATTCTTTTTGATTTAATGTTTTGCTTGAGGACAAGCAAAGTTCAAAGTTGGAGATGGTTTGATAAGTGGTCTTTTTATGCATGTTTTATGTGTATATTTGAGTATGATTTGAGTTATTTTATTGTTAGTTTCATAAATATTTGATTGTACATAGTTCATATTACTCGAGGTGCTTTTATTGGAGTAGATTGATGATTTGGAGTTGTTTTTGGTGAATTTTGGGCCATGGTTTAATGTCAAAACATACCCCGAGATTTATGGATGCAAAAACACTCGAAATCCCAAGCTAAACAGCGTCATTTCGGGCCTTTCGGTCAAACACGGCCGGGTGTGCTTTTAAGCACGATCGTGCTTTTGAGGAGCCAAAAACGAGCAAATTTTTGGCCACGGCGTACCAAACACGGCCAGGTCATCTTGCTTTTGAAGCACGGCCATGTTCGGAAAAATCCGCGAACAAGGTCGGGTCATGCTTTTAAAGCACAAAGCGCTTTTCGCCCGATCTGGGATTTTCTTTGGCGGAAATTATGGAAGCTTTCTCTTTTTGCTTTTTGACAACCTTTGAGCAACTTTTACATCTCATTTTGTTGCAGCAAACTCTATTATTCTCTCAATTATCACATGAAAACAAGGATACAACAACCCAACCATGGAAGTGGAGCAATTATTTGTCAAAAGATGACATTGTTAATGTGTTCTTTCATAACAAGAATACATTGAGAGGATAAAAGAGAGGTAGAGTTGGAAGTTGAAGAGCAACAGAGGAGAAGGTTTGGAGCTCAACATCATTGCAATCAACCAAGGAGGAAGTCTTGTATTGGTCTTGAATAAGAGCTAAGTACACCATGTTCATTTTATTCAAATCTTCTTGTGTAGTATACTCTTTTGTCAAAGCCATGTATAGCTAAATTTCTAGTGTTTGAATGTAATGAACTCTAGAATGAATTTGTGATTAAGGCTTGTATGCTTTTAATAAAATCTTCATGTTTTGTGTGATTCGCTTATATTATGCTTTATTCATTCGAATTGGTATATGCACAATATTGATTTGAAGTTTATTCTTCAGGAAATCGAGAGATTCATGGTGAAATAGAACCTATATAAGTGAAAAGAGTTGCATGCAATCCTAGATATAGAATGACATAAATCTTCGGATTAGGGCCAAACCTAATATGGGAATTCACAAATCGTTATAATCTTTGTCTTGGGGGTTTTGACTAGAAAGAGATTTGATTAATCAACTTGAGGTTAGAAGTTATTCGCTCGATATAGGGTTTAACTTAAATCGAATTTCTACGATCCATGAAACATGAGGTTTTATTAAAAGAGGTTGGTTTTTGCTTAAGGGCGTATGGTTGTATTTTTATCTTGTTAAATCACAAAAACATTCTAGAGGGATTTACATTCAAACACATTTCTAGTTTTTGATTTCTTATTTTATAATCTACTTTTATTTGATCTATTGTAAGTTGTGATTATTTCAAATTCTTTATTTTTTCATTTTCCATTTTTTAACAAACAAAAACTCGAAAATTGCTAGTTATATAACAAAAGGATGGTAATTATTAGTACTTACAATCCTCGTGGGAATGACACTCGGTACTAAATAATCTATGCTATAAAACAATAGGTGCACTTGCCTACAATTTTCTAGAGTAGCTTTTGAGCCATCATACGTTAATAAATATTAAAAATAATTTTCTATATACAAATCACTATTATGAATATATTTTTATTTGAAATATAAATTTAATTTATTATATATAAATAAATATAATGCTATGTATAGATATATGTAATATATATAATATTTAGATACATATTATGATATATTTTCTTCAATTAAAATAAGTATTTTAATTGATTTTAATAAAGTTAAATACAATTATATATAATTATGAAGAAGTAACAACTATATATATATATATATCACAAATATCAAAATACATGAATTTACTTATAGCCCATTACAAAATAAAATTTTAGTAAATATATCTTATATTTTTTTATATAGGTGTCGATTGATGATCGTAAAAAGACAATTAATTTAATATATTATGCGTCAAATAGAGATAAAAATATTAAATTCTACAAAAGAAAACAAAAAGACAAATATAATAATTAATGCAGTATATACACGAATTTAGAAAGCTTATTTTTATATATTGCTTTGTTGTTATATATACATATTGATTTTCGAATTAATTTACTAATTACCAAAATTAATGTTACTTGTTATAATTATATTTACTAATTCTAGAATTGTGTTTTAGGCGGGAAAAACTTTTCACTATTATTTATAAGTGACTTGGTTATTATATTGATCGAAAAGCCGAAAATTTTAATTCTCCGAAAACGTTCTCGGGACACCGTATTTCCAACACATATAGATATTGTCAAATTACAAGCATAACTCGTGCTTCTGATTATTGGTTTGTATAATTTGCAGTATTTGTGACATTATTTTCTGCATTGTAGAGATTTCTGTAGAGCAACGAGTAAACACAATTGGTAAGAAACTTTTATATCCAATCTGAAATTTAGGCCTGGTCCAATTATTTTACAAGAAGTACGCACCCTTCAAGTCCACAACACGCATATGAAGAATTGGAATCATATTGGGGGTGTTTCTTAAATTTTTTATATAAAAACAAAACAATGAAATAGTTTATAGTTTTGTTAGTTAAAACGTGTATCATACCCGTATAATATCTATGTGTATGAATAATTATGTATGAATAATTGAAAAATACTTTCATTTCATCACGCCCAAACGTGACGCGACAACGATCAATCACTTAAACAGAAAATAAATCAATAGTCTAAACCCATGATACGAAACTTCAAGTGAAAAGAGTCTAATGCAGCGGAATTAAAATAAACACAAGTACAAATTACATCTTAAGGTCCGACGGTATCGAATACAACCCAATAGATTATCCGAATTTAACTTACGGTCAAACATAAATAAAATGAAGAAGTCCAATCAACAATAAAAGTAAAATGAATGTCTCTCCACATCAATGGTAGGGATTCAATCTGTGGTAGGTTCGACGTCTTCAACGTACTCTTCATCTAAAGGTTAGAAAACGAGGAGGGAGTTAGACAGAAATCTCAATGGATGGGGTGATCGTGTGCAAGTATGGCGATATATATAGTTAATGCGAGAAAACGGTTGTATGAAAACGCGTGAGGTATGATGCATGATTTCACACATAGCCCACAAGCATCGTGATAAATATATATTAAGTAATATATTTATACGGTTTAAGAAATAGTCCGTGGTCACACAGCACGATGATTTAAGCAAGACAGAGGATTGCGCATCGATGTGTAGCGCCAATCCCATGCAAGACAATTATTGGTTGCGATCGATATGTAGCGCCAACCCATGCATTACAAGTAGCGATTTGTTGCGATCTTGATGTGTAGCGCCAACCAAACGTTTCGATTAATTCCGGAATCGTGTGGATCGACAAACGATTCCTTCGTTCTTCCTTGTAGCTCCCGTTCATGATGGTCCAAGACTGTCACCTTATTGCTCCATAGGCAAAGACAAAATCCACGTTGGAGCTAGCAATGCTCGGATTCGTCATAATCATGATTATACCTCAAGTACTACGACCCGCTTCCCTTGGACAAACTCCGTCCCTCGGTTGTGGGATTAGGACGATGGGGGAAGAGTGGAATAGCGGCCGAGCTGCCGGTTCCATCCCCGACGTATCCATTTCGATCGTGAGCTCGACACACCAAGTTGACTCGGGCAGAATTAAATACACGTTAAGGAAGTCAACTAGCGCGAAAGTATTATTGATTCAAGGAAGCGATTCGGGGAAAAGTTTTTGAAAATTACGAGTGGCAATTATGGCGTTGGTGGAGTTATTTGGATGGAGATGATTATCGGGAGGATAAGTAATCTTCAATATCTTGAAAAATTAGGTGGAACATAAGTCCCATCATAGATTTGAAATCGCAAGACAAGGAAGTCGCCTCGCGATCGTGTATTATTCGGTCAAGACGATCCGATAAGACAAGGGATTTTTGAGAAAATATAACATTTTTAATTCATTATTAAGTCAGAGAGTCCAGGGCTATTTCTTTAAAAAGAAAAATAATTTGAGTAAGGTCCTTGTTAAAAAGAAAATTTACAATTAGCCCCGTTTTGTAAAAACCACTACTTTTGGAGTTAAAATTAAATAAATAAATGTCCCGACCTTGAAAAATTATGAGTTTAGTTCCTAAATTCTCTAAATTATTCAGAGATTCAGGTTTTAAAAGTTTTGAGGTCGAGTTTTTATAAAATTCTCACATTGGCCCCAAATTTGTTAAAATTGTCATTTCGGGCTCTAAGTTTAAATAATTGGAACTCACAAACCGGAAGGGATTTTAATGTGATTCCAGTTGGAAAATGTCACTAAGGTTAGTGATATATTGGGACAAAAACAGTTTTAAAAAGAAATAAGTATAGGTCCCTTAACTTTTGAAAATCTCATTTTTGTCCCATTTTGAAATAATTGCCTTTAAGGTTTTTAGGGGTCCGATTGTTATGAAATTTGAAACTTGGGTCCAAATATAATTATGTTATAGTTAAATTAGTATTTTCAGGTACATGGGCTGTATAATTCCTGTAAATTTCATTTGGGTCCTCAAGTTTAATCTTTTACAATTTGGTCCCTCGTTTTTATAAAATTACTTTCCAAGCTCTAAACACTTGGATTTTTGGAATACACTTAAAATATGTTATTTCCAGTCCCTTAAAAGTTAAAATTTCAAATTTTAAAACTAGGGTCTGGTACAGTTTCGAAAATTACAATATAGCCCTTAAACTTCTAAAATTTTACAATCTAGTCCTTGGGCGTTTAAGGGTTGATTTTATTTATCTAAAAACTCTTAAAAATTTATTAAAATGTCAAAACATAATTTTTGAACCTGAGTTCAGTCCCAAAAATCAAAAATTACTGAGGGATCCCTTATGTTTTATTTTCTTGCAATTAAGTCCACCAACTTTCCATTTTTGCATTTTAAGTCCAAAAGTTGAAATGTAATCAATTATGCTCGACTTGTCCAGGTTATAAATCATTCAAAACATAGATTTCAAGAGTCATAAACATACATATCCTTCTCATACAAAATTTCATCAAGTATAACAATAAAATGTACATGTATGCCCTATTTTTCTATAAATCTCATTTTTGAGCAACATTTGAGAATTTTTCTAACTTGATATAAGAAAATAGCATGCAATACATAATATATATCTCAAGTTCTCAAAATCAAAATACTACATGCATTTTTAAGTAAAATACCTAGAAGTTGAAAGGATTTTTCCACCCACCTTAAAAATGAGCTTGTTGGTGAAAGATGAAATAAATCACTCTTGAAGGAGAAGTGACTTAGGTCAGCCCCTAAGTCAAGTAATACCGAAAAAAATGTAGGAGTTAGGAAAATGAGGTTAGAAATCAAGGAAAATAAGAAAGGGGTGAAGAAAATTGGTAAAACTACACTTACCTTATGTAGTAGAGGAAATGAGACTAGTAGATGTCTAAAAATGGGTCTCTTTCTCCACTCTTAAACCAACTCTTAAGGTCAGCCCCTAAAACTCCAAAAATGAAAATGGAGTATCAAAATTTTGGAAAATAGAAGAGAAGAAGAAAATGTACTAAAAATCCCATTTCTTACCTTATAGTCTAATTTCTTTCACAATTTTTTGAGGTCTAGTCAAGATGATCCCAAGTCTCTATTATCTTCAAGTTGTCTTCTAAGTGTACCTCAAACCAAAAATTAAACTTAGGTTAAGAAGTGAAAAGATGAGCTAGAAATATCAAAAATGGATTGAAGAAGAAAATTCCTTACCTTGTAGTAGTGATAGTTTTGAAAATAAAGAAGTAAGAAGAGTTTTTTTGTGTTTGAAGAAAAAAGAAAGTGTTTGAAGATATGAAGAAAGTATTCTTGAAGATATGAAGAAAGTGTGTTTGAAGATATGAAGAAATGTTTGAAGATATGAAGATTGTTTGAAGATATGAAGAATGTGTGTTTTGAAGATATGAAGATTGTTTGAAGATTTGAAGAATGTGTGTTTTGAAGATATGAAGATTGTTTGAAGATTTGAAGAAGAAGATGAACTTATGCTTAGAGAAAATGTTGGAGGATTTTTGGAGAGAAGTTGGAGAGAAGATTTGTGTTTTGTTTTGGTTAAATGATGAGTTAGGATAATAATTGGGGAAGTTAGGACATAAATTAATAGCTAGGTTACTTTCTTAGGGACAATTGGCCAAAAACTAGGTTTTAGGGAGAAATTTAAAATTTGTTGAGTTGATTAATGGGGTAGTGGGATTTGTAGAGAAATTTTTTAATTGTAGCCTTGCAAGACATAAAATAAAATAGAAATGAAATTATCAAAATTTTATTTATTATTTTTTTCTCCCATAATAATCTAGTTGGGAGATACAAAAATAAAATAGTAATGAAAGAAAATGAGTTATATTCCCATTTTAGGTGATAAATTCGAAAATTAGGGAAAATATATGGTTTCTTTTCTTTATAAAATTGAGGAAAAATAAAATGTATAAATATCCATAATTAAATATTTAGAAACTTAAAATAAAGATGTGAAATAAGAAATGTGTACTCCAAAAATAAATTAGAAGTTGGTTGGGATGAATTATAAAATAAGATGAAATATTCGGATAAGGGTGAGAATATACTCCTAAATTTTCGACGGTCTAATATTTCTAAAGTCGTAGTTAACCGATCAAGTAACAATACTAGAGGAGAATATAAATCGTTAGACCCGAAAACGAGGAAGGCGTAATTGACATTGAAAGAAGTAAATAAAAGTCGGGTCGCGGTTCACTAATAATGTGTTCGTGTTACTTAACAAAATAAATAAATTATTACACAACATCATATCTCACGCCGCTAAAATTCGGGCGTCACAATTTCATGTATACATTTTGAAGCATCATCTAATACTCCGTACTATTGAAATAAAACATTTAGTACCCGTATCATAGTTATCTATATAAAACTTGATGAATAATACTTCATTTTAATATTTTTATAATAATTAAATAAATCTAAAAATCATTCAATTTATGTTTATAAGTATAACAAAATTATTATAAAATAAATAAATAAGAAGATTAATAATATATAAATATATCAATTAATATTAAAATTATTATCTTGACTTTATGTTAATTTATAATTTAATATAGTATTATAACAATGTATTAAATTTTATATAATCTAATTATAAATACAATTCACTTAAAAATATACTAACTTTTATTAAATAATTATTTTTATTTTGTGTTGTAATTTTAAGTTAGTTAATAAAGCACATGAAATTAATTTTTATATAATCTAAACATAAGTATATCACCCATATCAAAATATTGTTAAAACAAGTTGTTATATTACTTCCAAACAATTATTTTATATTTGTATTATGCATGTACGCTCTATGAGTCCGTATATTAAATATTTTCGTATTTTTACCGATTTTTTTACCATAATTTTTAAAAAATCATAATATACTTGGTTGCTCCCAAAACGACCTCTTCTCGCCGATCACCTTCCAAGACGAAGTCCTCCGTGAAACCCGCACTGAGGGGGCCGGAGGGGGCTCGGCGTGCACCCTCCGCGATGCTTAAGTCGTCGGTGTCTTGGAAAAGAAAAAAAGGCTAGAGAGAGAGAGAGAGCAATGTAACAAGAAAAGAAATGAGATTAGGTTAGAATGAACCGGGCTTGGGCCTTTATACCTTAGCCAGGATTAGGGTTTCCGTAAAATCAGGGATTCCATTACGATTTGGTGTCGAGTTATCATTAGATTAGGATCGGATCTCTTAAAAACCCTAATTTTACGCCCGTAAGACCATAGCTCCGACTGTTTCAAAACACTCGCCCAATGTATTGGTGCGGCCCAATCTCAAGGCATCCTCGCCTCATACATCTTTTGGGCCGAGATGAACAGACTCAAGTCTTTATAGAATACAACGGGTCAACAACAGATCGCCTTAACCGTGCAGGGCTTGACAGGTCGGTCTAATACAACGGACCTTACACAGGTCGGCCCCATACGTTAGGCTATACACAGGTCAGCCCGATAGACATCCATACAGAACCACTCGTACTCGGGCCTTAACAGGTCGGCCCAATATGATAAGCCTCCCACCTATTTATGGGCTCAGTAGGTCGGCCCAATACTTATGAGCCTTAGAAGGTCAGTCCCATGCTGTAAGCCTCCTCAGATCGGCCCAGTGCTTAATGCTTAACAGATCAACCCAATACTATGGGCCTTGCCAGGTCGGCCCAATGCCATAGGCCTGGTCAGGTCGGCCCAGACCATTTTTTGCCCTTATCAATTCCTCCCCCCAACTATAGATTGATCTCCACCTCAACCATAGTTGCCGATAGGCTGAGCTGACCTAGTCTTTAGGGTTTGTGCTTTTCGAATTCCCGCTGCCTCTTGGCTTTCAAAATTCCTGCCGCCTTCTGGCCTCTCGAGTGCCTGACACATGGGTATGATTGAGAAGACGTCTTTTCAAATCACTGACGCTTCGTAAGCCGTGCCATGCCCCCTCGGATACCGAGACAACCCTTTGCCTCCTTTCTCTTCCTATAAAAACCCCCTCTTTCTTCTATTTCTCACTTTTTACACTTTCGAATTACAGAGCACCCCTTAAAGGCGAAAAGCCATCTTCTCCGGCGAAAGTCCTTGAATCCCGGCAAGCTTCGCACTTCTCCAACTTCCCGTCTAATTTCTCCCTCAATCTCCTACTTCTATCCAGTAAGTAATCCATTTCCTTTCCAATTTTTCCTTTTTATGGCGTCCTCTTCTTCTCGACGCTGTCGGACCCGCTCGTCGCCGATTTAGAACGATGGGCCGTAACTATGGGTTCCACCCCATAACCACTTTCTCTCTCACCAAGTCCGTCCTTCGGATCTCGATGCCACCGAATCCGATTCGATTCGGGTCAGGATTCCGATACAATAGAGATCCGAGCTCCGAGCTCGGGTCCTCTACCCGTGTAGCCACACAACTTCAGAGAGACCACCCTATCAACTTCCAATCTCCAAACCATAAAAAGAACTGCCCAAATTCCCTCTACCTTCAAACTTTCTTTGCCTAGAAGTTCAGACCGACCTAACCGACCTCCACCTAATGCCTTAGCCTTTTTTGCAGGTCAGATAGAGGGTGGCCTCAGATTTCCCATCCATCCGTTTATGGCTGGGGTGTCCGACCTCTACCGTATACCCCTGAACCAACTAGCTCCAAATTCCTTCCGTATTTTGGCTGGCTTCATAATTTTGACCAAATACTTAGAAATAGAGCCCACTCTTGAACTATTTTTCGCCCTGTTCTAAATAAAGAGCTCAACCACCAAGGGTCTTTTCTACATCACCTCCCGAGGTGATGCTCAATTTTTGAGCAAGTATCCTTGCTCCAATAAATTCTGGAAGGATAAATACTTCTTCATTTCTTCCCCCCGAGCTTGGGGATTTCCTATTGCTTGGACTTGGAGCCTTCCTCTCCAGCGCAAGCATAAACCCAGAGATCGGTCTCCCGAACTCCAAGCTCAAATAAATAAACTTACCCTGGTCAAGTATGACCTTTCTCGCCTCATAACTCCATCACTCATGTATTATTTTGAACTGAGCTCCATCGTGGCCCCCTTCCCTCGTGATATTGGTAATTATCATTTTCGTAGTTAATTTATTTTATCCTTACTCATTAGCTAACCTTTCCTCTTTATGCAGATATGTTTATGGCACATATGGTCGCCGAGCTGGAGGAGGAGGAGCAACAAATTGCCCCTGGTTCACTCCCACCTTCCGGTCGGTGCCGCCGCCGGCCCCGGACGTCGACCTTCAACACTCTGGCGACGACCGACACGGCCGCTATGGTAATGGCCGACCTCACAGGTCCCGAAGCTCATCCTTCCACCCGACCTCCTCCTCCCAAGAGATCGGGTGCTGGCACCAGTGCAAGTGCGGCTAAGCTAAAGAGGCGAAGACCACTACCCTCCACCGCTCATCTCTCTCTCTCGCACTCCTATTCATACACCCAACCAGACTTTCTTCACGGGTAACTCTATCCTGAAGAACACAGATGGGACCTTTGCTACTCAATACGTCCAGGCAGGCAATCGTCCGAACCCCGACCGGATCGCTTGGAGAAGCTTCGATGATCTTGAGCTAGTTAGTGCCTTTTGCCTGAATCATTCTAAGGCCGAGGCACAACTAGCTGCCCTGATCTCCCGAGCTCGAGTCGGTTTTGCCGACCCCTCACTCGTTGCCGAGTTTAACACTACCAGGAAGGAGTGCATTCGGCTGAAAGCTCGGGAGACTAAGCTCATGGAGGAGAACCGCCGCTATAAAGAGAGGGAGGAGGTCCACAAGGCCACCGTGGCTTCTTTTGAGAACAAGGTTAAGGCTTTGGAGACTGACAACGCTGACCTCAAGACTGAGGTGAGCGATCTCCAAATCCGTTGTACTACTCTTGCTGATCAGGCCCGAGCTGATGGCATCGAAGCTGTTCGTCAAGGTTTCCTTACCTCTCCCCAAGGCTCTTCAATAGTTTAGGCTATCCGGGAGAGGGTGAAGTAAGCCTTTCTGAGCTCCAGGGAATTTATCAAAGTTCTTTCTTCATCTGCTATGGAGTATTACGGCTTTGCTTTTGACCGGTGAACTTCACTCGGGAACGGTATCACCATCGAGCCTTTTGATCGCCGAGGTCCCGAAGGATCTTACCCGACCCTAAGAGCTTCGTGTTCTCTCAAGAGGCGGAGTGTCTCAATCTTGCTCCCGTGGAGGTATTCATAGAATCTTTATCTGCTCCATTTATCCTCCTCCCCCGCCTCCGGCTCGGGAGATCCCTCTCGCCTTCCCGGAGGTCGGCCCAACCCCTCGCCTTCCCGAAGGCCCTCCTCCTCCGGTTTAGGAAATCCCGGATGATGATCCCGACCTCGCACTCATAGATGACGTGACCATCTCCACGGACGACACGATCACCGAAAATGTTCCTCCACGCTTAGGAGTTGAGTGCTACTTGTTGGGAAATTTATTGTTTAGATTTTGATGAATGCAATGTAAAACTTAGAATAGGAAGTTGGCACCCCATTTTCGTTGTAAATCGTATTGTAATAAATAGGGCTGGTCAAGCCGAGTTAAGTCACTATGACTAAACATGCAAGAAGACAATCAAGACTAGAAGGAAGACACCGTTGCAAGACAAGTGAGTATGGCAAAGAAGAGAAGACGGGGACTCGATCGAAGGAGCAGATGAGATGCGGTGAGTGGAGTATCGGTCAAGTCAACTCAAGATAGCCAAGTCTCAAGTTGAAGTGACGGAAGAGTCATCCAATGATTGGAAGTCGACTCTAAGTCACCTCGGGGAAAGCAAGGAAATGCGGTCAAGTCGAGATAATCTGGAAGAGATCCGTTACGTAAATCAAGGGAATTACTTAAACAAGTAATACCTCCATACTACCTTTCTCGAAGTGCTCGGTCCCAGAAGCGTGCAAAAGGAATAAACCAATGGAAAGCACTCGCACCATGTCGAACTCAAAAGCTAAAGAACAATTCATACGAGGAAGTGGCAATTCCAAGGACTACAACAAGACAAGCCAACGACCACAAGTGACTTTAAAAAATAAGCCTATCTCTTCAATGGGCGATTTTTGAAAGATCACTATAAAAGGCTGAGGAATGACTCTGAGAGAAGGTTACCTGAACCACGAACATTCAAGCAAACATTTGAACTATAACCTAAGATATTCTCAATTCATTCAAGATTAATCCTCAAGCCTAAACTACGAAGAAAATCAATCCAACACTCACCTGTGAAGGAAAGATAACTTCAATCAGTTGAAGAGGAAATTGTTGAAGAATCAAGGGGTCTACATTCCACGGAGGATTGTAGGAAGGTTCAAGGTCGAACCAGTCTCAAGTTTTTGGAGGGCTTCGTGATCAAATCCAAAGAGCTTGAGCAAGTGGGCTGTAGTAGCAAGGCGGTTGCCCGCCCCGTGAAGAAGGCGAGTCGCACGAGAAGCCACTGCGTGATCAAGGCATCTCCGATCGAGTCCCAAATGATCAAGTCATTTGTGTGATCAAGACTTGTATCCGGACTATTACCACTTTGTATCGATCAATACCTAGTGGATTCCTCCAGGAGTTGGAGAAGAGAGGAGTAGAAGAATTACCCCATCTTTGAACCTCTATAAAAACTTATCGTGTCATTTACATTTCAAAGACTTTAATTCCCGCATCTTATTTATTTAATCTGCTGATAAATTTGCTATCCACTTGATAATCTCTAAGTACTAAACCAAATTTAAGGGTGTAAAGTCTTCGCTGAAAACAAATCACAATCGAGTTAAGTCTTTAGTCAAAACAGTGAGTTATTCTATCACGGCTCGAGTCAGTCGGTTGAGTAACTAACTCTGTTGATTAACTAACTTAGATGTCCATCAAGGACTCGGTTGTGAAGTATTAACTCACGAATTTAAAAGGACTAAATCGAAAAGTTGGTAAGGTTTATTCAACCCCCTTCTAAACCTTACACTCACACCCCTTGGGACCTACACTACTTTTGTAATCTCTCATTATGCACTTGTAATTATTTTGAATGATCAATGAAGTTTCTTCGCAATTCTATTTTCTCGATCTCTGTTTTCATATTTATTTTCATCATAGTTCGGTTTTGTAGAATACATTTCTGGCCGCCATTGGATAGATTTTGTTTTTTTATCCAAAAAGATTGGCATGTTGTGCTCCTCGTGGCCCCAAGTATTTGGAGACTAGCTCGAGCTGAGCTCCAAATACTTGTTGATTTCTTCAAAGGAAGCTGGCTCGAGCCGAGCTCCTTGCATGGCCTCGTGGCCCCAAGTATTTGGAGACTAGCTCGAGCTGACCTCCAAATACTTGTCGATATCTTCAAAGGAAGCTGGCTCGAGCCGAGCTCCTTGCATGGCCTCGTGGCCCCAAGTATTTGGAGACTAGCTCGAGCTGAGCTCCAAATACTTATCGATATCTTCAAAGGAAGGCGCTCGAGCCAAGCTCCTTGCATGGCCTCGTGGCCCCAAGTATTTGGAGACTAGCTCGAGCCGAGCTCCAAATACTTGTCGATATCTTCAAAGGAAGGCCGGCTCGAGCCGAGCTCCTTGCATGGATTCGTGGCCCCAAGTATTTGGAGACTAGCTCGAGCTGAGCTCCAAATACTTTTCGATATCTTCAAAGGAAGCTGGCTCGAGCCGAGCTCCTTGCATAGCCTCGTGGCCCCAAGTATTTGGAGACTAGCTCGACCGAGCTCCAAATACTTGTCGATATCTTCAAAGGAAGGCGGCTCGAGCGAGCCGAGCTCCTTGCATGGCCTCGTGGCCCCAAGTATTTGGAGACTAGCTCGAGTGAGCTCCAAATACTTGTCGATTTCTTCAAAGGAAGCTCGGCTCAAGCCGAGCTCCTTGCATGGCCGTAGCCCCAAGTATTTGGAGACTAGCTCGAGCCGAGCTCCAAATACTTGTCGATTTTTATTATTTCCATTTTCCAAACTCATAATTCAGTAAGCGTGAGATCATTTCATTCAAAACGAGTAAATTAATTACATCGGATATTCCTCTATTCTAGGAATGATATTTCTTCAAATTGCAACTGTTCCAAGCTCTCGGAAGTTTTCGCCCCCCAAGCTCCTCCAGCTCGTATGCACCTCCCGCCAAAGACCTTCACTAACCGAAGTGGTCCTTCCAATTTGCATCTAGTTTCCCTTTATTCTTGCTAGCGTCGACCTTCTCAAAACCAAGTCACCGACCTGGGAAGGCCCTTTTCTTCACTTTCTTGTCATAGGCTGCCTTGATCCTTCCTCGTGTTCGTTCCATCTGCAAAAATGCCATCTCCCTTTTCTCATTTATAGTATCCAACGCCTCTCGAATCAACTTTTCATTAGCATTTTCATCAAAATTCGAACCCGATGCGTCTCTATCCCGATCTTTGCCGGTTCACAAAGATCCATTCCATACACCAAGCCGAACGAGCCTCACCAGTTGCCTCCTTTGGATTAGTTCGATAAGCCCACAAAGACCGAGGCGAGCTCTCGAACCCACGCCTCTTCTTGCCTTCTCAAGCCAAGTCCTTGGACAAGAATTCATTAGTCACTTCCACCGCCCATTGGCTTTGTGGATGGGCCACCGACGTGAAGTTTTGCTTAATCTTCAAACTCACACCAAGCTCGGATTTCTCGCCCCGCGAATCGCATCCCATTATCCGATATCAATATCCGAGGTGTTCCATACCGACATACTATGTTTTGCCGGATAAATTTCATCATCTTTGCGTCTTTGTTTATCTTAGCAAGGGCTCTGCTTCCACCCACTTGCTAAAATAATCAATTGCTACTATCAAAAATTTCCTCGACCGAAGCGGGAGGAAAAGGACCAACAATGTCAATTCCCCATTTTGCAAAAGGACACGCCGAGCTCATCGCCATGAGCTCTTCTCGTCGGCCGATATACCAAAGGTGCATGGATCTAACACTTTTCACATGTTCACACCAACTTTTCTCGCTTCCTCCTTCGTAAGGCCAAAAATATCCGCAACACCCTTCATGCATCTCTCTCAAAGACATACGCACCCTCTTCTCCGCTCAAACACCTCAAGAACGGAATAGAGAAGCCTCTCTTATATAGGTTGTCCCCAATAATGCAAAAACGCGCGTCATCCGGATTTTTATCCGAGCCGCTTCACGCCTACCTATTGGCAAGACCCCTTCTTTTAGATAGGCTATGATAGCGACCTCCAATCCTCCTTCTCCTCAATCTCTCCGACCTCCATTCCCAGACAGCTTTTTTTTTTTGCCATCAAAAGCGTGATTTGTTTAGCTTGATTCTCCAAGGCCGAACTGGCCATCTTCGCTAAAAAATCCGCCCGACCATCTCTTCTCTCGGGACTGAGATCTTGATCTCTTTCACTTTCCTTCTAAAGCTCGGTATGCTTCAACATACCTCTTCATCCTTTCTTCCCTAACCTCGAACTCTCCAAGAACTTGCTTATGGACGAGCCGAGAATCCATGTAAACAACCATTCTAACCGCCCCCATCTCAATGGCCATTTGCATCCCTCCGATGAATGCTTCATATTCCTCCTCATTATTGGATAGTTTGAACTCCAACCTCATAGCAAAATCATTTTTGATCCCTTGCAGGTGATCAAGACGATACCAAAGACCACATCCGAGCTCCCTCTTGAACCATCCACATAAATCACCCAAGTTCCTCCTCCGCTATCATCCCTTATTGATTCTTGAACAAAATCCACCAAAGCTTGAGCTTTGATGGCCGATCGTTCTCGAATTCAATATCATACTCACTCACTCAATAGCCCACTTCACTAGCCTCCCGCCACCTCGGGCTTACTCATCACATTTCTTAATGGAAGATTAGTTCGAACAATTACCTTATGCGAAAGAAAATATGGCCAAAGTCTCATTGCGGTCACCACCTAGGCGGACCTACCTTCTCGATCTCGCATACCGCAGACTCGGCATTCCTCAAAACCTTCATCGACATAATACACCGGCCCTCGAACCGATCTCTCTCTCCCGATCGGGACCGTGCTAACCCCCCGCTCTCCCACCGAAAGGTAGAGGTATAAGGGCTCACCTGGCAACGACTTAGTTAGTAGTGACAGATCAGCCAAGTAATTTTTCAAGTCCTCGAAAGCTTTTTGACACTCCTCATCCCAAACAAACTTTTTGGCCTTCCTCAAGACCTTGAAGAAGGGCAAACTCCTCTCCGCGAGGCGCGAAATAAACCGATTCAGAGCTGCTAGCCAACCTGTTAAACACTGCACATCCTTGGCATCCCGAGGTGGTGCCATCTCTCTGATGGCTCTAACCTTCTCCAGGTTGGCCTCTATTCCTTTCTCCATCACCATGTACCCCAGAAATTTTCCCAACCTGACTCCGAAAGCACATTTCTTGGGGTTCAGCTTCATTCTATACTTTCTCAAAGTGTCAAATGTTTCAGCTAGGTCACGCACATGATCCACAACCTTCATACTTTTGACCAACATATCATCCATGTATACTTCCATGTTCCTGCCGAGCTGCTCCCCAAACATCTTATCCACCAACCTCTGGTATGTGGCTCCGCGTTCTTCAACCCGAATGGCATTACTACATAGCGAGAAGGTACCAAAAGAGGTGGTGAAGCACACCCTTTTTGGTCCTCTTCGCTAACGATCCGGTGATATCCTTGCGATGCATCCATCATACTAAGCGGCTCACACCCGACGTTGAATCCACCGGTGATCGATTCGGGGCAATGGATAGTAATCCTTAGGGCAAGCATAGTTCAAATCCCCAAAATCCACACACATGCGCCAATTATCCTCTGTTTTCGGAACCAACACTCGCATTAGATAGCCATTCTGGGAACTGGATTTCTTTGATATGCCCTGCTTTCAACAACCTTTGCACCTCCGCTTGAATTATAGCGTCCTTCTTAGGACCGAAATTCCTTTTATTTTGTTTTATCGGCTTATATAATGGATTAATATTAAGCTGTGCTCAAGAATGCTTGGATCAATTCCTACCAGGTCTTCCATTGTCCAAGCAAACACATCCATATTACTCCTTAGAAACTCCACCAGCTCATCCCTTAATTCATCAGGCAACTCTTTCCCGACCTTGGTGACCTTATCAGGGTCACCGGCACCAGACTTCGACCATCATCATTTCCTCGTTACGTTGGATGTGCTCCACCGGTTCCCAACCTAATCAACTTGTCTTTATTTCTATCATCATCAAAAACACTCCCCCTTTCCGCCTTCTCGGATACTTTCTACATATAATTTTCTAGCCATATACGATTTCCGCCGACCTCACCTACTTCTTCCCCACGGAAACTTCATTTTCAAATGGTACACCGACACACTACTGACTTGAAAAGCATGTTAGGAAAATTATTGTTTAGATTTTGATGAATGCCATGTAAAACTTAGAATAGGAAGTTGGCACCCCAATTCTTGTTGTAAAATGCATTGTAATACATAGAGAGTGCCGAGTTAAGTCACTACGCCCTAACATGCAAGAAGACAATCAAGACTAGAAGGAAGACTCCGCGAGACAATTTGAGTATGGCAAAGAAGAGTAGATGGGAACTCTATGAAGAAGCGGTGAGATGCGGTGAGTGGAGTATCGATCAAGTCAACTCGAGAAAAGCTAAGTCTCAAGTTGAAGTGACGGGAAGAGTCATCCAATGATTGGAAGTTCGACTCTAAGTCACCTGGGGAAAGCAAAGAAATACGTCAAGTCGAGATAATTGTAAAAGATCCGTTACGTAAATCAAGAGAATTACTTAAATAAGTAATATCTCCATATCACCTTTCTCGAGTGCTCGAGTCTCGAAGCGTGCAAAAGGAATGAACAATGGGAAGCACTACACCGTGTCGTCGAACTACGAAAAGGTGAAAGAACAATTCATACGAGGAAATGGAAATTCCAAGGATCGCAACAAGACAAGCCAACGATCGCAAGTGACTTTCAAAAGTAAGTCTATCTCTTCAACGGGCAAATTTTTGAAAGATCACTATAAAAGGCCGAGGAGTTTATTTGAGAATGAGTGACACAATTCTGGACTGAACCAAAAACGTTCAAGCCATTATTAGAAAATCAAACATTCTCAATCCTCAAGCCTACACTACGAAAAACATCAATCCAACACTCACCTATGAAGGAAAGATAACTTCAATCGGTTGAAGAGGAAAATCTTGAAAAATCAAGGGGTCTACATTCCACGAAGGACCTGTAGGAAGGTTCAAGGTCAAACCAAGTCTTAAGCTTTTGGAGGGCTTCGTGATCAAATCCAAAGAGCTTGAGCAAGTGAGCTATAGTAGCAAAGCGGTACCGCCTGTGAAGAAGCCGAGTCGCACGAGAAGCCGGTGAGTGATCAAGGCGTCTCAGATCGAGTCCCAAAGGAACAAGTCGGTGTGTGATCAAGACTTGTATCCGGACTCATTACCACTTTGTATATCTTGATCAATACCTAGTGGATTCCTCCAGGAGTTGGAGAAGAGAGGAGTAGAAGAATTACCCCATCTTCGAACCTCTATAAAAATCTTATTGTGTCATTTACATTTCTGCACTTTAATTTCTGCATCTTAATTGTTTAATTCTGCTGACATATTTGCTATCCATTAGATAACCACTAAGTACTAAATCAAGCTCTAAAACTTTACTTAACCAAACTTAAGGGTGTTAAGTCTTCCGCTGAAAACAAGCCACGCTGAGCTAATTTAGATCCAACAAAGCTGAGTTATTTCATCAAACACTCGAGTTGAGTCTTTGAGAGAATAACTCTTATGATTAACTAAATTGGGTGTCCACCAAGGATACCAGCTGTGTAGTATTAACTCGAATATTTAAAAGGACTAAATCGAAAATTTGGTAAGGTTTATTCAACCCCCTTCTAAACCTTACACTTACACCCCTTGGGACCTACAATCGGTATCAGAGCGGTTGGTTCATTGAACCCTCCGCGACAGTTATGAACTAGATCTCCAAACTTGTCAAAGTCCGCTTTAGTACTTAAACTTTCAAAACTCTTTTTATCATTAAAAGTTATTATCCTGGAAGCAAATTTGACACACATCCCTATGTTCACAATTGAAGAATTTGATGATTGAAAATTCGTATGCGGGCTCATCTATCAAAGATTACATGATGAGATGTGGATAGTGATAGAAGATGGGCCACCGCAAATCTTAAAGGTGAACACATTTGTAAGAAGAGCCGCGGTGAAGGAGAAGAGGATGTTGCTCCCGGACTGTCATGGTTGAAAAACCAAGAAGCGAGTGGACAAATGATGACGAGAAAAAGATACAACCTGGACAATGTAGCCAAGGACATCCTTTACAAAACCTTGGACAAAGCCATGTTCAATAAAGTCAAATCATGCAAAACGACTAAAGAAATCGGGACAAAGCGACATTGATTTGTGAAGGCTCGGAGCAAATCAAAGAAAACAAATTATCGGTGGTGTCTGAAATTTGAGAACTTCAAAATGATCTCGGGAGAAAACCTGGATCAACCTGGATGCTCGGTTCACGAAATCACAAATGAGCCGTCTGCACTTGGAAAGGAATATACACAAAAGGAAATGTGTATGAAGATCCTAAAAAGTCTTCGGTGAATGGGAAATGAAGGTCATGGCACCGAGACATTCCATGGACCTATCAAAGACATCCAACCATGAATTATTCTCGGACCTCAAAGCCTACGAGTTTGAGTGAGAAGAAAAGACCAGGAAGACAGTTGTACCCAAAACATTTGCTCTAATTGTTAAAGATGGGAAGAGAGCCGAGGTCAAGAAGTCATTGACCCAAAAGAAATAGCCCCGATGGTTAAGAGGTTCAACAAGTTCTTCAATAAGAACTACAAGAGAGGAAAGGGTGAATCTTCCGAAGACACTCGGCTCCTCCAAATCAAGGAAAGATAGGCCAACCAAGAGAATAGATCATCAAAAAGCTGAATATCAAAGGGCTTACAATCCAATAATGGAAAGAGCTGATCAAAAGGTTGAATATCTATCTTTGGAACTGTGACAACCATGTCACTATGCCATTGAATGTCCATATCTCGTAGTCAACAAATACGAGAAATGAAGAAGAAATAAAGGTCTTGAGAAAAGACAAGAAAAGAGAAAGGCAATGTTGGTCGCAGAGAGATCAAAAACTTGACCAAGTCAAAAGACATAGCTAATTTGAGAGCAAAGAAGCCGACTATTCAAGTGACTCTACGAAGAAGAAGCCCCGATCGCCTTAATGGCCAAAGAACAAGATCAACCTGACCAAGAAGATGAGGTACACTCTAACTCATCAAACTCGGACTCTAGTGATAGTGAGCTGACACACACCTCATCACCCACTCGATCTTTATGATTCATTAGGAAAAATGATGAAAGATTTTGAACACATTAAATCCTCACACACTCTATTAAATGAGGAAAAACAGCTTACTCAAGAGTCAAAACTCAAAGTGACTAAGGAGCCGAGTACTCTAAGTCAAATAATTTGATGAGAATGAAAGTTTAAAGGTTTGAAAATGCTAAATTAATAGCAGAAATTGCCGCTATAGAGAAGAGGGAGAATGACCTCAAAAATGTTATTGCCTCATTCACTAAGGCATCTAAATCATTGGATGATCTTATTTTGAGTCAAAGAGAATGTGGAGACAAGACAAAGCTTAGGATTTAATTCCTCCGTGCTATGTCAAACCTCAAAAGTAATTTTGGAAAAAGGATCTTCAAGCCATGAAGAGTCCGAAAAATCCAAAACTCTAAATGTTGCACACACATTCACTCCAAAACACAATAACAAGCAAATGGCCTTGGTTATAAAGGAAAAGGAAAACAGCCGGTTGAGTGCGCTGAAAGGACAGCTGAGAAGAGATTCAACCGAGTTCCTCAGCAAACTCCGAACAGAAAATACTCTGTAAAGAAGAAGGAGAGCTACCAAAAACCCCAAAAAATCTATAAGAGAAATACATATGATGGGAATGGTAGAAAATATCCAAGCCAAGTGATTGGAATAATGTGAACTATCGGCATAGACTTATGGAATATAAGCCCAAATGGCAAAGGCCTAGAACTCAAAGCAAATGCCATTCCAAAAGTATAAGAGCTTTCATCAAAGCACACATATGCACCTAGGCACTACACTCAAAGACACCACAATTACCCAAGGAAGGCAATTGCTAAAACACATATGCAGGCATACGGACAAAAAAGAGACACTTGTATGAACTAGAATCCCCAAGCAATTTGCCAGGATTAATTATGATTATGCAAGCGATAGATGGCAACCCCTTAGAGTCAAATCATTTGGCTATAGGTTGGTTGGATCATCTTACAATTCTAACCCCTCGGGACTAGACAAGTATGGGTACCTAAAACTTAATTTCCTTGATTGCGGGTTCAAGGAAGTGAGTGCGAGGAACCTGGTACATGGATAGTGGTACATTCCCGGACATATGACAGAAATAAGAAAAATCTGTCAAAATTCAAGGAAGTTAAAGGAGCAAAAGTCATATTTGGAGGAAATGAAGCTCCTGGTGAAATAAGAGGCATTGGATCCATCAAGAGGAATGGATTAGAAATCACGAGATGTTGCATATGTTGAAGGATTCAACTTCAACTTTCGAGCATCACCAACTCGTGACAAGGGTTACAATGTTGGATTCAACATGGGTGTATGCCAAATCAAAGATCTTGAATCGAATGAAGTTGTGTTGCAAGGATGCGAGACAAAAGAGCATGTATGTAGTAGATTGGTCAACCGCTACACACAAAGACTGTCTATTAGCAAAAAAGCACACTGGTGAATCAAGTTGGCTATGGCACAAAAAGCCGAGTCACCTAAATTTCAAAACGATTAACAAACTTGCAAGAAGTAATCTTGTGGAAGGACTTCCGGACTCAATATACAAGAAGGAGAGTATATGTGATGCATGTCGGAAGGAAAACAAATCAAATCTTCATTCAAAGAAAAGACATGTTCATCTTCAACAAGAATATTGCATCTGCCGCATATTGATCTATTTGGCCCAGTGGAACCGGCTAGCATAAGTGGGAAGAAATACACCTTGGTGGTAGTAGATGACTACTCAAGATATACATGGACAATATTCATGTGTAAGAAGAAAGAAACTCTACGAAACTACCACGGTGATGAAGAGAATTCAAAATGAGAAAAGCCAAACCATTATCAAAATAAGATCAAAAGAGGAAATCGAGTTTGTCAATGGAATAATAACTCGTATTGTATTGAAAATGGTATTGGTCATGAACTATCGGCAGCAAGAACTCCCCGTGAGAATGGAGTTGCGAGAAAGAAGAGCAGAATGTAACTCTCAAAAGAAGTTGAAAGGACCATGTTAGCAAGCGGGGTTACCAAAAGATGTTGGGCTAAAGCAATCAACACACTTGCTACACCCAAAACAGGATGTATGATAAAGGACATAACCGACAAAGACTCCTATGAGATTTGGGTGGAAGAAAACCAAATGTTGCATATTTGAGAATATTTGGATGTAAATGCTTCATCCACAACAATGGCAAAGACAATCTAAAGGCTTTTGATGCTAAAGGCGATGAAGGTATCTTCTTAGGATACTCGGTGAAAGCAAAGCCTATAGAGTACTCAACAAAAGGACTATGGTTGCGAGAAGAATCCATTCATGTGGTATTCGATGAGCCAAATGTAAATGGAGAAGACATTGAAGAGTCGGTGATAAGTGAATCATCCAACCATACTGAGAAGAGTCCTATCTTCAAGCCAAGTGGAATTATAAACTCGAGAAGAAGATGAGATAGTGAATCTCAAAAACAATGGAAAATTTGCGGCTAAGTGATTACGAGAGAGCCGAACACGAGAAAAACAAGCGCAAGACGATCAATCCGGCTAACTTACTCCAACCTTGATGTAAGATGCGAGAGACCATCCACGAACTTGTCATTGGAGATATGAGAGAAGGTGTCAAAACAAGATCGAGAACTCAACAAGAAGCTATGTTCACATGCTTCATCTCGCAAATAGAGCCCAAAGACGTGTCACAAGCATTGGACGACACACATTGGATTCAAGCTATGCAAGAAGAAGAGTGAATCAGTTTGAAAGAAATAAAGTATGGGAATTAGTGCAAAGACCCATACATCAAAATGTTATTGGCACCAAATGTGTGTTGAAATAAGATGAACGGGAAGGCTACGTGGTAAGAAACAAAGCAAGATTAGTAGCCAAAGGATATTGCCAAGAAGAAGGGATAGATTTTGATGAAACATTTGCCCTCGTATCAAGATTGGAAGCTATAAGGATGTTTCTTGCCTATGCGACTCACAAGAATTTCATTGTATATCGATGGATGTAAAAAGTGCATTCCTAAATGGTTTATTGGAAGAAGAAGTGTATGTTGAACAACCTCCAGGATTTGAGCAGAAGACTCTTGGAGATAAGGTATACAAACTCAAGAAAGCCTTGTATGGATTGAAACAGGCACCCGAGCATGGTATGACACCTTGTCACAATTCCTAACCGAAAATGGATTCACAAAAAGAAAAGTAGATAGAACATTTTTCAGAATTCAAGACAAAAAGAGTATCTTGCTTGTTCAAATATATGTGGATGACATCATTTTTGGATCCACAAACAAAGAGTCTGTGTGAAAAGTTTTCAAACCTCATGCAAAGTAAATTTGAAATGAGCATGATGGGAGAGTCGCCATTCTTCCTTGGACTCCAAGTGAAACAAGTGAAGGATGGAACCTTCATAAGTCAAACAAAATACACCGAGAGATTTAATGAAGAAGTTTGGTATGGAGGAGAAGTCTTCAGTAAAAATACCAATGAATACATCGTCGGAATGGACATGGATGCGGATGGCAAGCATGTAGATCAAACAAGATCTGAGCACTTATTGGATCATTGTTCTATCTCACAAAGCAAGCGGACATCACCTTTGTTGTAGGTGTATGTGCAAGATTTCAATCTGCTCCAAAAGAGAGCCATATGACAAAGAAACTAAGAGAATATTGAGATACTTGAAAGGAAGCCAAGAGGTTGGCTTATGGTATCCCGAAGGAAGGCGGATTCAAGCTAATTGGCTATTCGGACTCGACTATCTTTGGATGCGAGTTACAGAAAAGCACCTCGAGGCACATGTCAAATGCTTGGAAACAGTGATTTCTGGTTTAGCAAGAAGCAAAATTCAATAGCCACCTCTACAAAAGCGAGAATATATATGCGGCGGCATTTGTTGTGCCCAAGTCCTATGGATGAGACAACGGTGAGAGACTATGAAATTGAGGAAAAAGAAATTCCAATCATGTGTGATAACACAAGTGCAATTGCCATTACTCAAAATCTGTGTTGCACTCGAGAACAAAGCATATCGATGTCCGATATCACTTCATAAGAGATCATGTTGAAAAAAAGGACATCATCTTGGAATATATCTCAACCGATAAACAATTGGTGACATCTTCACAAAACCATTATGTGAGTCAAGATTTGAAGAACTCAAACATGAGTTGGGGTTAATTGAGGTGGTGACACTATGAAGAATCAAAGAAAAGAAATGAAACACACAAAAAAAAGGTGAAAAAAAGAGTGAACACAAATCATTTCAAGAAAAACATGCATTTATGTATCGGAAAAACAATGACTACACCGAGTCGGTGATATTTGAGTCACTAAGAGAAGCGTGAGAAGTAGAGTTAAATCGGCTAAGGGATAAGCTGCACTTATGAGCAAAGTGACAAAAACGCAATCGTTTTGACTAAGCGGGAATGTTTTTAAGGAATACGTCAAAGATAATGATGATGTGTACTGGACATAAAGCCGCACACCAAGCTTATGATTGGATATAAATCTTTGCCGCATTAAATACGAGACATTAAATGCTAAATAGGCATGCAAAATCTAAGCCGTTGATTTCGATCACATTTCAAAAAAAACCACCCGCACGCCCTTTCATAAACCATACTTAAACCATTTCCGTCCGTTTCTCTCTCACACTACCAAAACTGTTCATTTTTCTTTCTCTCAAAAGCAAAGGCAAAAATCTTCTCTCGAAACCCTATCTATTTTCAAATCAATCTCGAGTTTTTCTTTGATAAAATCTGAAAAATGGCACCAACCTACGACTTTGTCAAATTAGGGAAGCAAATCCACACGGGTCTCTTGTGGATTTCGACGGCATGGTGAAACAGGGGTCCGACGATACCCTAGTGAAGAAAATCGCTGAAAATTTGGAAACGTCGGTGAAAGCAGTTTTTGACGTTAGAATATCCGATGACCTATGTGGAGGAGGTCGCACAATTCTACGTGAATGCCTTTGAGATTCACGATGAAGGAATAAAGTCATCCGTTCACGGAAAGAAGATCACCATCTCTCGCCAAGGATTTTGGTCAACATCGCTCTCTACCAATGAAGGAGCCTCGAAATTAACGGCGATGTAAACTTGGATGATGCTTGGAAAGAAATAGCCAAGCCCGACTATCTTGATAAAATAGTACACAACAAACAAGAGACTGTTGAAGGAGGATTATCACAAGTTGTTGGACATAGTTGCCAAATGTATTGACATCAAATTTGGCGGCTTTGACCAATCATCAAAAGCAAAGCGATTGTAATGTCATTTTGCAATCATCGCGGGGAAAGAAAATAAATCTGGCTGAGTTTGTCTCTGCAGACTGCGCGAACGTAGGGAAAAAAATCCTTCAAGGAAGATGGCACATTTGGAGGATCCCTAGGATATGGCCTAGTGATTGGCCGGTGATGGAGGTGAAAGGAGTCCCTCTTAGACATGGGAAGGCATTCCATGTTAACAAGAGGATGTTCAGAGCAAACCTCTCTCGGCGCATGAGAAGAGAGCCTACGCCAAGAGAGCGACACGAGTGAGGGGAATCGGTGACCCTGAAGATACTGTTGTTTCCTCTCCACCCAAGAAGAAAGTTTGCCCTGCAGGTGCAAAGAAGACGATGCCCCGCAGCAAAGAAAGTCAAAAGCGCTCCCGCCCTGCAGCGAGTCACACCGCCCCTGCAGCCGTGTCTCCCGCCCCTGCAGCAGCGGTCGAGAAGGACTCACAAATACCTTCTCCGATCGTCAAAAAGAGGAGAAGAACCGACAAGCCAAGACGGCCGGCTCCTCGAAGAAAACATCGGCACCGCCCCGCCGCCCACGACTCGAGAAGACACTATCTCTCGAACCGAGAAATCCCTCGGTGCAAACTAGAAGACGAAGAAGAATCATCAAGCGATCCGAGCTTGAAAAACCGGCCGAGTCACCACTCGGCCTTGAATAAATACGGCTGCTGAAGCGATCGAGTCCCCAGATGTAATTGATGAAACATCCAAGTCTGCTGAAGGCGATCAACAGAGACAACTCAAGACACATTTGTAGTCCCACAAATTTGAAACACAAAAGAAGCTAATAGAGCCGATAGTGATGTGATGATCCTATCTCCACCTTACCCGGACATCCAAAATCGTCTGCGTGAGTGGAGGACATGGAAGTTGAGTAAATCAAGGAACAGTTCCAATGACACGAGTTTATAGAAGAAGAAGAGGAACTCGTTAAACTTCCTGGACTAACCACCTGTGCTCAAAGATGGATGAAGACAATCGCACGACATCCTGCAGATCTTCAAGGACAAGGAGAAGGAAAGGCAAGCGAGAGGAAGATGAGGCACGTGAGAAGGCCAATATCCGCCTCTATCTCCGCACACGAACACACACATCCTCTCCTTGATGTCTTCTCCGATAGTGATGAGGATCCAGGAAAATCGCCCTACGTAAGAGTTGCAAATGCAGCAAGCATCGCACGAATCGAGTAATCCTTCACGAGCAAAGATTGATGGAGGGACCAGGAGAGTCCTCGAACACACCTGAAATTGATCCAATGGGAGTGGTTCAAGCAAATCTCCATTGTTGTTGCTTTGCCACCACTTCCTCGGCTCACTCGGAAGAAGGCGATAAGGGACTTGGCGATGAAACCGGGATAGTGGGGACCCCGGTCGAGCCAACCCCTATTGAACGGATGGAGAGGCATCGGCCTCTATGGACATGCGATCGACAATGAGAGATGCCAATCTTACTACCGATTTAAGAGGCATAATAGTCGAGGATCGGGAATGGTGGCAACAAAGACAAACAATGCGTGTGGAACAAGTTAGATACTTCAGGACATTGTTCAACAAGTTCTTTGGTATGGAGAGCGAAAATGCTTTGATGCAAAACGGCGAGAGAACATATTGAGCACATGCATGAAGCTCACTGCCGAGATTAAGCTGCTGCGTGAGCAAAACAAGAGTGATCTACGGCGTTTGGAAGAAACCATGAATACAAAATTCAGCCTTCTCATGGTGAGATGAAGCGATTTCGGCGAGAGTCCAACGCCACTCGATCCGAATTTCGTCGCATACTCTGCAGCGGACTCGAGACAGAACTCTACCATCGAAGAGCTCGACTTCCCGCTTGCAATATGTTTCAGTGTTCTCTCTCTTTTGATGATGCCAAAAAGGGGAAGAGGAATACCTTAAAGCACGTAAAAGATCAAGTCGAAAAAGAGGATCATTTGTGAAGGGAAAGAGTGATTGGGAAGTTGAAACAAAAGAAAGGAAAAATCTTGAGGGGGAAGGATCGAAAGATGTGACCTTGATGATTGCACAAACCCCCAACGGGGTCTGTCACGGTGACATTATCGTGAGAAACTCCCTGTGACTCGCCACTCCAACACTCTGCTATATATATGGTGAAAAGAGAAAAACAATTGAAGCAGGGATGGAGGAAGTGGAAGGAAGAATGGATGCCCGGGTTATGAACATCTTGAAACAACATGGAGGCATTCCGGTGGACAGAGACACTTATGCCATCTCGGATGTCGGGACAGAGCCACGATCGGTTGATGAATTTAAAACGCTCGAATCAAGGATACTTTGCAAATATGTCTATGGCTCAAGCTTGGGACTTGTCTTGGGAAAAGGGTCTCAAGTTATGTGAAGAAGAAGCCGACAGCGAGCGAGACTACGGACTACTCTATCGTCACTTTGGTCACTCACTCGGGAAAGAAGAAGATCCCAAAGACAAAGACACGCCCGCAGGTAGAGGAAGAAGCGGTGGTGGAGGAAGAAGCTTTAGACCAGGCCTCTCGCCCAAAAACATTGAATACGTAGATCCGGCAAGAAAGGAGGGATCTCTCGGGGCCGGGTGGTCTTGACCAAGTAGCAAATTTGCAAGTGGCTAAAAGTAACGCCGAGTATGCAAAAAGAATAGAAGAAGAAAACAAGAGACAAACTCAACTATGGGAGGAAAGGCGGGGAAAGATTAAGAAGAGATGAAGGCATCGGGAAGGCATATGAAAAGAAAAAAAGAAAGCGACTAACGATGAGAAAAAGAGAAGAAGAGAAGAAGATCTTTGAACAAGATTAAAGAAGGAGACAGCGAAGAAGATGAAGTGTTGTTGTCCACCCTTTCGTGTATTTTATTATGTAAATACATACAATGTAAGTCTTTCGAAATAAAGCTATAAATTCTTTATTCTCTGTGTAGACAAATATGTGCTCGATACACCTTGTAAACAAATCGTGTAAAAAAACAAGAATGTTATGATAAAAGGATTGATTTTGCGCATACATTCTATGTCAATACACTATCTATCGTATGTATCTTTGCTATTTGCATTTTTGAATGGTTTAAGTTTTGGCATCATCAAAAAAGGGGGAAATTGTTAGGAAAATTATTGTTTAGATTTTGATGAATGCCATGTAAAACTTAGAATAGGAAGTTGGCACCCCAATTCTTGTTGTAAAATGCATTGTAATACATAGAGTGGCCAAGTGAGTTAAGTCGCCTACGCCCTAACATGCAAGAAGACAATCAAGACTAGAAGGAAGAAGACTCGCTGCGAGACAATTTGAGTATGGCAAAGAAAAGTAGATGGGAACTCTATGAAGAAGCGGTGAGATGCGGTGAGTGGAGTATCAAGTCAACTCGACTCGAAAAGCTAAGTCTCAAGTTGAAGTGACGGAGAAGAGTCATCCATGATTGGAAGTCGACTCTAAGTCACCTGGGAAAGCAAAGAAATACAAAATCAAGTCGAGATAATCAGAAAAGATCCGTTGCACGTAAATCAAGAGAATTACTTAAACAAGTAATATCTCTATATCACCTTTCTCGGAGTGCTCAGTCTCGAAGCGTGCAAAAGGAATGAACCAATGGGAAGCACTACACCGTGTCGAACTCGAAAAGGTGAAAGAACAATTCATACGAGGAAATGGAAATTTCAAGGATCGCAACAAGACAAGCCAACGATGCAAGTGACTTTCAAAAGTAAGTCTATCTCTTCAACGGGCAAATTTTTGAAAGATCACTATATAAAAGGCTGGGGAGTTTATTTGAGAATGAGTGACACAAATTTAGACTGAACCAAAAACGTTCAAGCCATTATTAGAAAATCAAACATTCTCAATCCTCAAGCCTACACTACGAAGAACATCAATCCAACACTCACCTTGTGAAGGAAAGATAACTTCAATCGGTTGAAGAGAAAAAATCTTGAAAAATCAAGGGGTCTACATTCCACGAAGGATGTAGGAAGGTTCAAGGTCGAACCAAGTCTTAAGCTTTTGGAGGGCTTCGTGATCAAATCCAAAGAGCTTGAGCAAGTGAGTTGTAGTAGCAAGGCAGCCTGCCCGTGAAGAAGGCGAGTCGCACGAGAAAGCGGTGAGTAATCAAGGCGTCTCGGACTTAGTCCCAAAGGAACAAGTCGGTTGTGTGATCAAGACTTGTATCCGGACTGCATTACCACTTTGTATACCGATCAATACCTAGTGGATTCTCCGGGAGTTGGAGAAGAGAGGAGTAGAAGAATTACCCCATCTTCGAACCTCTATAAAATCTTATTGTGTCATTTACATTTCTGCACTTTAATTTCTGCATCTTAATTGTTTAATTCTGCTGACATATTTGCTATCCATTAGATAATCACTAAGTACTAAATCAAGCTCTAAAACTTTACTTAACCAAACTTAAGGGTGTTAAGTCTTCCAATGAAAACAAGCCACGGTGAGCTAATTTAGACCCAACAACTGAGTTATTTCATCAAACAGCTCAGTTGAGTCTGCTGAGAGAATAACTCTACTGATTAACTAAATTGGATGTCCACCAAGGATACAGCTGTGTAGTATTAACTCTGAATATTTAAAAGGACTAAATCGAAAATTTGGTAAGGTTTATTCAACCCCCCCTTCTAAACCTTACACTTACACCCCTTGGGACCTACAAAGCATTTAGTGTCGGTCTACCCAACATGGCATTATAGGAAGAGGGTGCGTCTACTATCAAAAATCGAACCATTCTAGTTTTGCGACAGCTTCTTACCCAAAGAGATAGGTAAAGTAATCATACCTATTGGTTGGATCATCCCTCCAAAGAATCGACCAACGTCGTGTCCACCGTCTCCAGGCCGACCTCGAGGTCCATCTTCCTATAACAATCATAGAATAGGATGTCCGCCGAGCTCCCTATATCCACAAATACCCGTTGCACATCATAATTAGAGATTGTCGTCGTGATCACAAGAGCATCGTTGTGAGGTGTCACGATACCCTTGCAATCCTCTGGTCCAAATTGGATACTCGGCCCCGCCCCAACCTGTTCCACCTTCAACTACTCTTGCACCCGATCTGGTGTTGCTGCTCTCACATAATTTTTCTGAGCTCGCCTCGAATCTCCTTCCGCCGGCCCTCCAACGATCATCTGGGTGACCTCTCGCCGAGGTGGGGGCAGAGGTGGAGGTAACTCCTCCCTTTCCTCCCCTACGCTCCGGCTCCCGCCGAGGTTGGTGATATCCCGATTATCCCTCTTACACTCCCTTTTTTTCTCCTTTTTGTCGATGTACACAAATTCCCCGAGATGACTGCTTGAATGAGCCGCTCGATCTCATCCTCGTGTGTGCACCGACCGTCGTGTGCCCATACTCATTGTGAAATCTACAAAATTCCTTGCATTTCGCCTTCAGGTGCCTGCCTGTGTGTGCCTTTGGCCACCTCAGTCGGGGTGCCTCTCAATAGCTATAAGCACCTCGCCCGAGGGACGGCCAATGGCGTATATTTCTCAAACCTCGGCCTTTCTCCCATAGCCTCGGACTCGGCTTCTTCCGAGGTCCCTTATCCTCCCGATCTTCCCTCTTGTCTCTTCTCTTCTCTCCTTCTTCCTTCTTTATTTTTCTCGCCTCTTCCAAGTTAATATACTTCTCCGCCCGAGCTAACAACTCATCAAATGTTTTAGTGGCTCTATCACCAAGGATTCAAAGAACTCTCCATCTTTCAAACCCCGAGCTAAGGCATTAGCCAAAATTTCCGGATCGCCGACGGCATCTCCAACTTTGCCACGGTAAACCTCTGAATATAACTCCGAAGTCCCTCCCCTTCTCTCTGTTTGATGCTAAACAGAGTCAGGGGCGCCTTTTGGTACTTACGGCAACTCGTGAACTGATTAAGAAACGCCGAGCTAAAGTCATCAAAATTTCGAATGGAGCCAGGGCAAGTGGCTAAACCATTCTTTGAGCTAATTTCGTCAGTGGTAGGAAAAACTCTACACATCACGCCATCCGTGAACCGGTGTAGTGAAGAAAGCATTCTCGAAACAATAGAGATGGTCCCACGGGTCCGTGGTACCATCATACTCAAAACTCGAGCTCGGTAGGAGGCCGGGAGCTCATTCGCCATCACTTCGTCCGAGAAAGGAGTTCCTCCTCACCCGGGACATGACCACTCCGGCACTCCCGCAACCCTCCTCCGAATATCCCATACTTCACGATGGAGGTCATCTATCCGTTCTGACCAATCCTGGTCCTCAGTTGATGCATGATCCGTCCTTGACGAATGCACCTCTTTCCGCCACCGGCGTGCCGACCTCTCTCTCTCCGACCTCCGGGGACCACGGAGGAGGGGACCACCGGAGGGGGACCATAGGAGGAGGAGCCACCGGAGGGGGACCATAGGCGGAGCCGGTGGTGGAAGCATCTCCCTCAAGCGTCTTTCCACCGTTTGCTCCACGGCCCTAGTAATAAAACCGCCCAACCTGTTCAAAGAACATTGGGCCCAAATCAACACTCCCACCGACATAGGCGTCATGTCCATCCATTCCGATCCATCGGACCACGCCCGGAGTATCTCCCAACGGCATACGGCTCGAGATCATCTTCCAAATTCCTCCTAACATCCTCTATGGCCAACACTCGAAGCTCACGTCTCGCTCAATGTTTCCCGCAGACGGGCGCCACTTGGTTGCTCCCAAAACGACCTCTTCTCGTCGATCACCGTCCAAGACGAAGTCCTCCGTGAAACCCGCACACGGGGGCGGAGGGGGCTCCGCGCACCCTCTTTGATGCTTAAGCTAATGTCTTGGAAAAGAAGTAAAAGGCTAGAGAGAGAGAGAGAGAAGCAATGTAACAAGATAAAAAGAAATGAGATTAGGTTAGAATGAACCTGGGCTTGGGCCTTTTATACCTTAGCTAGGATTAGGGTTTAGTAAAATCCGGGATTCTATTATGATTTGGTGTGAGAGTCATCATTAGATTAGGATCGGATCTCTTAAAAACCCTTATTTTACGCCCGCAAGACCATAGCTCCGACTGTTTCAAAACACTCGGCCCAATGTATTGTGTGCGAAGCCCCAATCTCAAGGCATCCTCGTGCCTCATACATCTTTGGGCCGAGCCGAATGCACCAAGTCCTTATAGAATACAACGGGTCAACAAAGACGCTTTAACGTGCGGGGGCTTGACAGTCGGTCTAATACAACGGACCTTACACAGTCGGCCCCATACGTTAGGCTATACACACAGTCGTGTCACCCCAATAGACATCTATACTGAGAACCACTCGTACTCGGGCCTTAACAGTCGGCCCAATATGATAAGTCTCCCACCTATTTATGGGCTCGAGAGTCGGCCCAATACTTATAAGCCTTAGAAGGTCGGGTCCCATGATGTAAGCCTCCTCAAATCGGCCCGAGTGCTTAATGCTTAACAGATCGGTCCAATACTATGGGCCTTGCAGTCGCCCAATGCCATAGGCCTAGTCAGGTCGGCCCAGACCATCTTTTGCCCTTATCAATACTCATTATATTAAATAACGAATTATTCTGTCTTGTATTTAACTAACAGAGATTTCTGGACTAGTTGTGTTTTATTGACTGTATAAGTTCGGTAACAAAGAAATATTTATTTTGCATATAAAATATAAAATACCAATTAAATAAAAAAATAATTGATGATATATTTTCATTTCTAATGTTGGATAAAGTTAATAATAATTTTTAAAAAATTGAAGTTAAATTTAATTAACCTTGTTTTGAATGTTATGACTCTACTAGTACTCGACCCGTGCGACGCACGGGATGTGATGAAATAGGTTGTTGAATATAAATAGCGTATATATAAATATATATATATATAAAGATTAAAATAAATAAGAATATATAATTGAAAGATAGAAACTCGAGAAACATAAATCAAGGTAATAACTACATTCAATAATTACACATTTTGGAATACTTCCTTGTACACGACATTATTCGTCTATTTATTTTTCGATTTATCCTCTCTACAAACTAATATCTTCGAGGCCCTTAGGATTCGTAACTCGAGAGACAAAGACCGTATAATTGACCATGATCGAGAACGGGTTTTTCAAATACAGCCCACATTGGAGAGAGATTGTCCTTGGCTCTTGTTAATGGTCATTGCATACGAAACAATTAGAGAAAACTGTCTACGCTGAAACTTTAATGGTATCCTAAGGTCCGAAGGGGTTAGTGTCATCCGAGGAATCAACACCTTATGACCAGCATTGGCGCCAATTAAGATTTTAGATTCAAGTACATGACTGTCAGGCCTCGTAATCAGTAATCTTGTATCGTTACACAATCCAATCGAATGGTCTATGTTCCTCAAAAGCATAACCGAAGTCCAAACCTTCAGATGCATTCATGATTTGGAACACCGAAGCATTTAATACCATTTACGAATTTCGGCGTGTGCAGACCATACAAGAAATCAATATTAGAATCTGATTTACATGTGCTATCAGAACTCAAAAACGTCTGGCCTTCAGAGGAGTTCAAAGACATCATATATTGATTAATTGACTCGACAACATCAAGTGTAGGTGCCAAAATAGCTCTTTCCTCCAAATAGGTCGGATCATCAATGGCATATCTAAACATTGGATAGGTATCTTCAACAATAGTTGCAATCGGATCATCAGTGGCCTCGAGCAAAATATCTTCGGGAATATCAATAGTGAAGTAACCATCACTTTCTTCTCTCGATTATTGTCTCCAATGTTTGATATCCATTCAGAAAACTTAACCAAATTATAATAATCATTAGTTTGACCAAGACTTCGAAGACGCATATTTTTGGTCAGTCTGAGGACTGTAATATAATCCCACAAGTAGGACGAATTTATTGTGGCATTAACAATATCATGTCGTGTTTTCTTAGGTACAACAGATAAGATTTGTTTGAAATCCCCACCAAAAGCGACAGTTTTACCTCCAAAAGTGATATGGAGGTTATCTGGGTTCTCAAGCTGCATAACATCTTCCACAGATTGGTCCACCGACTCAATACAGTACTTGTTCATCATTGGTTCTTCGTCCCAAATAATAAGTTTACAACGAACGATCAATTCCGCGAGCGGTGTTCCTTGTTTGATATTGCACTGATTCTTTCATTTGGATTTAATGGAATAACAAATCAAGAATATGCGGTCCTTCCACCGGGTAAGAGAAGGGATGTTATGCCACTCGATGCCACCTTTAGAACAATTTGTCCCTCAGATCTCAACCTAGAAGATAAAGCCCTCCACAAAAATATTTTTCCAATACCTCCATATCCATATACAAAGAACATACGACCTTCATTGCATTGAACATCATGTATTATTTTGGAATACACTTTATGTTGTTCATCCGTCATCTTCGAAAGAAGGCTTTGGTGTTCCACAAGCAACAAATTACGATCATATCTTAACTTGTCATATATCAATTTGTTTTGATTAATTTCAAAACTATCAAAATCTGGGAATGGCATTGTATCAAATTCACGTAGGCTCCTGCCGCGACTTCTCAATAGTTTCTCAATTTCCACCAATGCCAGATTCTTGATTTCATTCTCACTCAATATCAGCTCTATACAAAAGAATAAAATGGAAAAAGTTTAGTAAAACAATATGGATCCGACGGTGAGTATCTACAAATACGCTAATAAAAGTTTAATTAAATATCTTGGAAAATCATTGTAATACTTTGATCTTTGCATAAGGGCTCGTCGTCTATAAAAATATCATCCAAAAGATATTCCCAAAGCATTTATCCTACACCATGTGTGGCATGCTCAAAGAATCACCGACAGGCAAACATTATCCGTAGAGACTCTGCAGACGCCTTGGTGACTCGCTTTAGTGATGCCATCAACGTACTCTCTATCGTCTTCCAACAATCCTAAAGCATAGCAAGCTTCACGATATGAAGAGTGTTGAACCCCTTTAACCTTCTTATAATCATCATGACACGTGGTACCACGTACTACATTGATTGATGAGGCACCTCAAATAGTACATATCACCAAAGACCGGAGGCACATAAAAGATGCGTCCTATAGATTTTCCACATTTTTTGGCGCCCACTTCCCGATTACTGTTTCCATGTAAACTTTGTCGGAGCTTGGCATAAGTCAACATATTGTATTAAAAGACCGAGTTTTTAAGCCGGGAACAACGATCGCAAAAAAAATTCAATTAGATGTATTAAAAGAAATAAAATATGAATAAATAATATGAACTAATTATTATTTTAAAGATGAATGGATAGATAACATATTGTATATACCATTTGTGATGTCACTAAGAGGTGAACTCGACAATTGATAAATAATCCGCTTGTGAAGCTCAAAATTCAATACCATTCGCCGATTAGAAGTGGCGCCATCTTGGACTATACTGAGTTTTCTAAAGAAAAACATTATTTAATATGTATATAAATATTGAATTCACAAAAAAACTTAAAAATATTATACAAAACATTAACAAAACCTTAAATTTTAACCAAACATGTACATTCATCTTATATTATTAATAAATTTGAAATATATAAAAATATATAACAAATTGCATAATATATAAATAAAGAATTTCCTTTTAAAGTTTAATTTGGTTAAAAAATGACAAACTAAGGATTTTAATTATAAATAAATAGAATATTTTAATGAATTTATCTACAAATTAAAATATAGATTAAAAAGATATTAAATATTAAATACATATTAAATATTAATTATAACTTTTTCTACACATTAAAATACACCATTTAAAATATACATACTATGAATCTTTCAAATATATTACATGGCCCACTAAACAATTCTACAACCTACAAAATAAAAAGATAAAAAGAGACCCAATATAAAAGGCCCAACTTAATATAAGCCCAAATCTTGTCAAAGTAATCTAGAGAGATGATTTGATTGTAGCGTATCATTATTGAACTGAAAGAAGTGATCTCGTACATGAGCTACGGTTGTTATTTATACAAGTGAGGCTAACTAACTTTCCAACGATCTAACAAACTAACGAAGCTAACGTAATTAACTAACTCTTTGTTACAAATATAATCTTTGTCATTTATTCTCTAATAGCCCTCGCAAACTTAAGGTGGTTTTGCAGGACACCTTAAGTTTGTTTCTCATAATGTCAAACATAGATCGAGTTAGCTTTAGTAAATATGTCCGCAACGATCTATATTTGGGACATGTCTAATGTCAACAAGTTTTCACGTGCACTTTCTCTCTTACAAAGTAAAGATCCAACTCAATATGTTTTGTTCGAGCGTGAAGTACGGGGTTGGGTGAGTTGTCTTTGTACTCAAATTGTCACACCATACTACCGGAGATTTAGTAACACAAACTTGTAATTCTTGTAGTAAACCACGGACCCAAGTAATTTTCGCAACAAGACTAGCTACACTCCTATATTCAAGATCGGTTGAAGACCTTGAGATGGTATGTTGCTTCTTGGACTCGCCAAGAAATGAGATTAGAACCTAAGAACAAGCAATACCTGTAGTAGACCTTCTATCATCACGGTTAGAGGCCCATCGCATCACAATATCCCACCAAATTAAATTGCAAGGATGGATCCGGAGAGAAGTGAAGGCCATAATCCACTGTACCATTAAGATATCTAAGGATGCGTTTAATGACTTTCCAATGAGAGTTCGAGAGGCCTCTGCATAAATTGACACACCTTGTTCACAAAGAAAAGAAATTTCGTGCCTGGTTATTGTAACATTGTAAGGCACCAACATGATTTCCGTAAAGTCGGGCATTAACCATAATATCATCTCCATAAGGGACAACCTTTCTCCTGTGGCCATAGGAGAATGAATGGGTTTTGCATTCTCGCATCTTAACCTTACCAAGTAAATCCTTAACATACTTAGTCCGAGAGAGACAAATCCACGATGAGTACTTTGCACTGGATCCCCAAGAAGTAGTCAATGGTTCCAAGGTCCCTTAAAGAAAAGGCTTTTTTGAGATTATTAATGAAAGACTGAACTTCTTGTGGATTTTTGCCGATTACTAAAATATCATCTACATATACGAGAACCAACCAAAATATTTGTGTTGTGTCTCACAAATAATGAATGATCGACTTGGTAGAATGAAGACCAAAAGAAGATATCACCGATAAAGTTTGTTGAACCATTCCCAGAGCCTGCTTTAAACCATAAAGTGACTTCGTAGTTTACACACATGTTGAGGATAGTTAGGATCTTCAAAGCCAAAGGGTTGATGCATATAGACCTCCTCCTTTAAATCCCCATTGAGAAAAGCATTTGCAATATCAAGTTGTCTCATCGACCACTTCCCTGCCGATAGCCGAGTTAGAACAATTCGAATTGTGGTAGGTTTGACCACAGGGCTAAATGTATCTCAGTAAAATCAAAGCCCGCAACTTGATGAATCCCTTAGCAAAAGTCAGCCTTGTACTTGTTGATAGTGCCATCGAGTTCTCTTTCACTCACGAACACCCATTTACATCCAATAGCATGTTTATTGTTAGGCAAGGGAACAAGTTGCCATGTATTATTCCTCAGAGAGCCAAATACTCATCGGTCATTGTCTGCTTCCATCTATCATCAAGCAATGCGGTTTTAGCATCGGTGGTTGATGGTGGTGCAAACACTTTGGGTCTAAACACCCCATTTTTGGCTCTTGTAAGCATATGATGAGTATTAGTAACAGGACTGTAGGTACATGTCGCTCTTCAAACACAACAACAAAAGAGTTATTATGATTAATAGGTAAAGTGTTAACTTCGTGTACATTAGGCTCTTGAGGAGAAGAATCGGGAGATGAAGAAGAAGCGAGATGAGCTTGAGTGGGAATGGGGGGAGGGATGGTAGGTAAGCTTTGTGTAAGTAGGAATTATAGAGAGGAATGGAAGAAGAGGATGAGGAAGAGGAAACGATGTGAGAGGAGGACACAGTGAGCATAAGGAAACCGAGACTCATCAAATAGCACATCTCTTGAGATAATAATTTTTCCCGAGGTGTCAAGCATTTGTAGCCTTTGTGATTGAGACTATATCCTAGAAAAGTGCAAGGAGAAGATCCGTAGGAAAACTTGTGTTGATTATATGGTCTTAGATTAGGAAAACAAAGACTGACCAAACGTTTTGAGAGATAAGTAAAGGGGTTTTTGGTGAAATAGAACTTCAAGAGGACTTTTATGATGAAGGAGAGGTGTAGGAAGTCTGTTGATGAGATATACAGAGGTTCTCAAGGCTTCATCCTGCATTTCATGGGTAGAAGCTTTGAGCAAGAAGGGTAAGACCTGTATCAACTATATGACGATGTTTTCTTTCAAAGAAGACCGTTTTGTTCATGTGTATAGGGACAAGGATGTTGATGAATTATGCCATTAGAGGTGAGATAATTTGTGAAAGATCCGAATTCCCCTCCCTAACTGTTTGAATAGCTTTGATTTTACATCAGATTTGCAATTCAACATGACTTTTAAAATTGATAAATCTTTGTGAATGCTTGATTTTTGTCCGAGAAGATAAACCCAAGTAAATCTAGAAAATGTGTCAATGAAATGAATATAATATCTCGTATCCATTAGAAAAAGCATAGGGAAGGTCCCCATAAGTCTCGAATGAATGAGCGCAATGGAGCAAAGTGTATATTGTAGTGGAATGGGGAAAAGGGAACTTGTGTGTTTTACCTAAAAAACAGCAAGATTGACAAAGAGAAGAAGCAGACTTGTTAAGAAAAGAAATTGAGCATTGAGAGCACAGATTGAACAATTTTATTATTGGGATGACCAAGCCTCTTATGCCATACATCAAAAGTGGCTGCAGTAGAGAGGCCAAATTACAAGAAGAGGGTGAAATGTAGTTATTACAAAGAGAAGATACAACAGACTTATTAGCGGAGGAACTAGCCGACAATCTAAGTCTTTGTTGAGGAAAGACATATAGTCCATTTTGGAGGTGTCCTCTTAGAAGAGTAGCATGAGTAATTGAATCCTTCACAAGAGTAAATCAGCATAAACGGAAGTACACATTGTTGTCTCTTGAGAACTTGGAAACACTAAGAAGATTCTTTGTAATCGAGGAACATGAAGAATTTGAGTAAGATTAAGAGTGCGATTGGAAAAATAAGGAGAAGAGAAGAAAGAAGAGCCAATGTGCTGAATATTTAACCCCTTACCATTACCCATTTTAACTGTTCATTGCCATGATAAGGAGCATGCACCATCAAGTTCGTGGATCACCATTTGTAATGTGATTAGTAGCACTGAGTCAGGGTACCACTCTTCATGACCAGCACTAGGATGATACTTGAGAGGTAGAAACATCTGAAATTTGGGTTTGAGCAACATTCCCCTGAAAGTGAAGTTGGAGGGAGATGTAGAGGCGACGATGAGATGACCGAGAAGGACACGAGACCGATTAGGTCCCGAAAATTCCGATCAAATCTATAATAGCGGTGAGGTGCCATATGATTTGTTCTTCCACACAACCGACACATTATTCGATTGGAAGAGTAACCACGCCCCTATGAAACCTGTTATTTCCTCTAAATCCACGAAAATTGCCTCGAGGTGCAAAACCTCTACCCCTAGCATAATCGGAATTATGACCATGGTCTTGAGAACCAACAAAATTACCGAGTATTTGAATGCATAAGGACTCCGAGAAACAATGACATTAGCCATAGCAGATTCAATTGATTTTGTAGAACGTTCAATACGAGCTTCATGTGAAAGAAGTAGGGACTCAATTTCGGCACAGAATAAGCATCATTTCTAGTGGTAATCGACAAAGACAAATGTTTCATACTCCCAGGTAAGCCTTCCAAAATAGCATCAACATGATCCTTTTCAAGAATCGGATGACCAACAAGTGTTAACATATCAACACAATGACGAATTTTAAGCACATACTCATTAATAGAGAGTGATCCTTTTTTCGATTTTGCAACCGCAATTTAAATTGACTCACTTTTGCACGAATTTGAGCAAAGAAAATAGATTTCCAATGTATGCCAAGCAGATGCAAGAGGAATCGCAATTAACTAACCGAGTAAGGATATCTTCATGAATGAAGCAAGTATCAAGAGAGGATCGATTGATCCTGTTGTTCCCATTCTAAAAAAGCAGGATTTATATTTGCGTAACCACCACCGGAGGAATAAGGGAGAAATCTCGGAGGAGGAGCATGATCGGAATTGAGAAAAGCTTGAAGACGATGACCACGAATCGTAGCAATGACTTGCTTTTTCCAAATGAGGAAATTATCATGATTCAATTTAGACGAAATTGGATGGGAAAAAGTAATCGGAGAGAACGCAGAGGGGAAGAAGACGCAATATTGGCCATGACATAGATTTTCCGATGAGTCACGGCTGGCTACCGCCTGATACCATGTCAAAGTAATCTAGAGAGATGATTTGATTGTAGCGTATCATTATTGAACTGAAAGAAGTGATCTCGTACATGAGCTACGGTTGTTATTTATACAAGTGAGGCTAACTAACTTTCCAATGATCTAACAAACTAATGAAGCTAACAGAATTAACTAACTACCTAACAGAATTAACTAACTACATTACAAATATAATTCTTTGTCATTTATTCTCTAATAAGTACAAAATCATATCCTTTTTTTTACTAAAGCCCAACACACACATATCAGGATATTTAAAATTCGGATTAACACGATCAAGACATGTGTAAAATCAACGGTGCATATCTGTTCTTATCCACTAAAACGGAAGTTTCCTTTTTGCTAGGGTTTCATCCAAAATCCCATTTCACTTTCGGTTCTTTCATTTCTCCACCTCTTCTATTTTCTAAGGTTTTCTCCAAAACCCAATTCACCTCTCCCTCAGATTTTTTCAACTCATTTCAGTCGAGTTGTTTGACTCTCTTCTCCTATGCCTCATCCCTCTTCTTCTCTTGTACTGTGTTCGAATACGAACACAATATATGCAAATATCGTATTTTTTCGAAAAAAATTTTAAAAAAATTTTGAGGGTGCAAAAAATATGATTATCCTTCGAAAAAATGGTGTTTTCAAGTTCAAACATCCATTTTTTTGAAGATTTAACTACTGATGATCGAAAATTTTCGGGTGCGAAGACATTCAATTTCGATCTAGTTAAAAAATATGAGGTTTTCGAGTTTAAACCTCTGTTTTTCCGAATATTTCAAGACGTTCAATTGGTAATTTAGGGTATATAATTTTTATCCGATTTTTATTATCGTGTTTTTTCGTTTGATTTCACGGATTTCTGGGGATGAGGCGACATAAATATTTGATCATGTTTAAAAAATGGGAATTTCAAGTTTAAACCTGAATTTTTTCGAATATTTTAGAAATTTTGATCGGAAATTTAATGTATTTTTTATTTTAATCAAGTATTAGTTGAATATTTATGTTTTTTAGAGTTAAAAAAAAATAAGATTTTCGCAAAAATTATATATTATTTGTAACACTATATGTTATATTATTTTTTTCAAGATACGGAAATATAATACAAAATATCTATAGATCGTATGGGATTTCATTAATAATCGGTTTATGTGTAGATCTCGAGAAAAAAACTCGAGATCTACTCCCGATTTTCATTTTTTTTTTGATGTTTTGGAATCGATCTTCTCACGGTTCGAAAAATTAGTTGTTATTCATATTTAAATTTTTTTATTATTAAAATTTTTCTAACGATTTTATTGTTATTTTTGTAAATATTAACCAAAAATCATTTTCATATTTATATGCAATTTTTGGATAACATTCTGTTTATTTTATTTATATACATATTTTTTATTATTTTTTTAAAGAAATTTTAATGCGTAAATAAAAAATATGTATGTAAAGGATTTTATCCGTTGCATGTAATGGTATTCACGCCATTTCAAAAAAAAAAAATTATTTATTAAATATTTTCCCATTCAGTTTATTTAGGAAGAATGTACCGGAAAAAGGGGAAAACGAAGGAGTTTAAAGCGGTGAACAACCCAAAGGTCAAGTATTTTTTTTTTTTAAATTACTAAACATGATTTTAAATTTGTTTTCTTTGTTTTTGTAGGGTTAAAACGATAATGCTACTACACACTATTTTTCGATATCAAAAGGTAAGATTTTTTGAAGTTTCTGTTATTGTAAAGGTATGATTTCAAAATTATTTTAGTTAAATTTTTAATATTAGATTATCTTTCTAAAAGATTTTCCTCTTTTTTTTTTGGCCGATCTATAATATTCTTAATCATATAATCAGAAGGATTTAGGTACAATTTTATTTAAATTTTTCAAACTATTTTTTCTGTTCATTATTATGATTTTTTATAAAAATGTTTAAATATTCATCTAAATGTGTTGTTGTTTATAAAAATTGATTATAATTATATTTTTAAAAAATATATATTTATTATTCTGTATAACATTCTATATACATATTTCTGTAATTTTTGGGGATATATTTTTCTGTTATTAACCTTTTTTATTAAAAATGTTATGTTCATTTAAATGCCCTGACATGTATAAAAATAATTTAATAAATACATTTTAGAAAATATATTTATTTTCATTATTAATAATATTTCGTTATCATTAGTACAAAGTAAAAAATAGTTTTTATGTTTGAAGTTAGACTAATAAATATTAAAACTAATAAATTCTACCATTATCAATATCTAAACTGGATTTATAACACACACATCTTTATTTTATTTCTAATATTGTTTTTAAATATGTGGTATTAGCTAATATAAAAACCTAATGGTTCACTAATTTGAAAAAAAGATAAGTCTCAAAAGTCTTTATTTTAGTGTTTCATTTTCAAATATTTAATATCTGCAAATGTATATATGTTTTGTTTACAATTGTGTTAATTTATGATTATAAGTAATTTAATTTTTTTCCGAGGTTCTTCAAAAGGGTGTTGAAAGCAATCTAACACAGATTATCCAAAGCACTAAAATAGATAAGTGTTTCAAATTCTGTAACTATTATTTATATTACAATTACATGAAGTGTAATGTGTTGTATTGTAAAACTAATCAATATATTTGTTGTGTTACATGTTGTGCATAACAATCTGAATAATGAGAACAAACAATGAAGAAAAATACACCACGAGATAAGTAAAATACCACTCTATTTGTACACATATTTAACTATTCATGATTAACTATAAAAACTCGGACTAAAATTTAGTAAGAATCAAGAAAAAATCAAATATATTTTAAAGGAAAATAACATCTTGATTGATGATATTTCTCTTCCGTTTCTTTGTCAAAACTACAGAACCTGTTAGTTTTCTCATGATTCTTGATAAGTTGTATACAATGTTTTCTGCTGGTGCCTGACCTTGTGTATGTTGCTTCTGTACGTTGCGTCTGTTCTGTAAATCAATGCTTGCGTTTTCCTGATTGGTGTGCTGTGAAATCAGTGTATTCTGAAATCAGTGTGAATCAATTATAATTGTAGGAATATTTATACTGAAAAAACGATTCATTTTGAAAATAAAATATTTAAAAGAGTGAGTAAATTAACTTGAGATTTATATTCCCATATATATCTATAAGTAAACACTGTCGATTTCCTTGAAAACTGATAATGATATTTTGGGTAAAATTTTCTCGAAGTAGTATTTTTTTCGTGTATATGAGGTAACAACAATTTTGTGTATCATATATGCATTCCTTTGTTTCAATGAAATAATAATGATATAGATATTGATGTAATTTGTCAATTTATAAAAACAGCCACATATATTATCGAGAAAATATATCCACATAAATTTAATTGCAATTTTGGAAAGATATATATGGAAGTGAATAAATCAAAATTTTGATAAGTACTTGTACCGATTATATGCAACTTTCGATTTGGTAATGATATTGATAAGCACTTGTGCCTCGATTAAACATCATTGTATTGTGTATTTATCTTTTTGTTAATGATTGTAATGCGATGTCGAATTGATATTGTTGGCGAGAATTAATATTGTTTGCAAAATGATAATGTTGTGATTAACTTTTTTATATTATGCCTCATCTGTTGATTTTTATTGTATTATCTCTTATATAAATTTAAATTTTTTATTATAAGTTACCCTAAAAAGATCTCGAGCAAAAAAACCACTTGACCATACACCTTGAATGTAGTGGAATCATGTTGGTTCTTAGGTTCTTACATATTTTTAAATTGTCACTCTATTATTTATGCTAGTTATTTAGTTCTATGTTGTGAATAGTTTTTTTGGAATATAAGAGATCTAACGAATACAAATATCTCGATTACTTAAAAAATAATACAAAAGCGCCATCACAAAGTTCTTTAATAATATTTAATTTTTAATCAAACTAATATTAATTTATTTGAAAATAATATAATAGAAACAAAAATTTAAATTATAACATAAATAACCTTCACAATAAGATACGTGTTTGATAAAGTCAAAAACTTTGAATTAGCCTTGTTAGTAAGCTAAAAATCCCGAGAATTCATTATGAAGCCCACTATATTAATCAAATCATGTGAAGCCCCGATTTTCCGAGCATGTAATTGATTCTTTTTGTCGTCTATGTATTTGATCGACTATTTTACCGCGTCACTTTGACGGGTAGTTATTAATAATATATATATTTTGTATTTTATTTCATTTTATTTAATTACTTATGATCATGATCATCATTAATTCTATTTCACATTTATGATCACTTGATTGATCATTATTACTATTTTTGTATTTATTAGTCACCTTAGAATTTTAAGAGACTATTTATTTTAGAGACTTTTACCTATAGTATTAAGAATTTGATTTAGTAGAAGTGATCGTGAGACTTATAAGTGATCAAGGAAATCACTAATTATTTTGGAGATTGATATATTTAATCTATTATCATCAAATTTGGGACAAAAACAAATATATGGAATTACCAAATTGCCCTTTAGTGGACGGCAATGATGGGATTTTTGGAGTAGAAATATCATTCAACTCTTGTACACTTACACCTTATATTAGTCATCTTGTGTATAATTATACTATTAATTCAAACATTATACACATCATCTTATACATAAATTCTTTATTATTAAATTTCCCAACATGTTAGAGTTTTCCCAACATTCCATTCAAACCCATCCCATGCCCATACATTTGACCACCAAAATGTCTCCCATGCAAGAAGCAAAATTCAAGACACAAAATTAAACAAAAAAAAAAAATCTCTCCCTCTCTCCCAATGTTGGACGGCCATTATGGCAAAATTGAACAAATTCTGTTCATTTCATCCAACACATTTTAATTCCCTAACAAATTCTCCTCCTTCTCTCTAACCTCTCTCTAAAAATCATTCACATCTTCAAATCTTCAAACACAAAATCATTCACATCTTCAAAACTTCAAACACCAACTCTTCATATCTTCAAATCTTCAAACACAAGTTCTTCATATCTTCAAATCTTCAAGTACCATTTCTTCACATCTTCATATATTCAAACACAAGTTCTTCACATCTTCAAGCCTACCTTCATACCTTCAAGAACATCTTCTTCCTATCATCAAACACTCTTTCTTTCTTCAAACATCTAAACTAAAACAAACATTCTTCCTACTTAAAATCCAAAAATTCGAACCCCCTTATCTCAAGGTAAGAAATTTCACTCCTCAATTCAACTTGATATCTTACTACTCATCACCTTCTCTTCTTAATTTAAGTTTAAATTTTGGATTTTGAGGTACTTAGAAGACCACTTGAAGACACGCATGCATGGTGGTGAAATTAGAAGACTTGAAGAATAATTTGTAGAGAAATTGGACTACAAGGTAATATTTGGACACTAGAACCCTTCTTTCTTCTTCTCCCTATTTTTTTCAAATTTTAACACCCCTTTTTCAGTTTTGGGAAATAGGGGTTGACCTTAGGTGATTTTGAAGTTGAACCAAAATCCCAAATTTGAAGCTTCAACTAGTTTCAAATCATCTACTACACAAGGTAGAAGTTTAAGGGCTACTTTGTAATTTTTGAAAATGTACCAGACCTTAGTTTTAAAATTTGAAATTTTCACTCTTAAGGAACTGGAAATGAAATATTTTAAATGTATTCCAAAAATCCAAGTGTTTAGGGCTTGGAAAGTAATTTTACTAAAATTGAGGGACTAAAGTGTAAAAGGTTAAACTTGAAGACCCAAATGAAATTTCCAGGACTTATGCAGACCATGCACCTGGAAATACTAATTTAACTATAACTTAATTATATTTTGGAGCCAAGGTTAAATTTCATAACAATTGAACCCTAAAAAGCCTTAAAGGCAATTATTTCAAAATGGGACAAAAATGGAATTTTCAAAAGTTAAGGAACCTAAACTTATTTCTTTTTAAAACTATTTTTGTCCCAATATCCCACTAACCATAGTGACATTTTCCAACTAGAATCACATTAAAAGCCCTTCCGGTTTGTGAGTTCCGATTATTTTAAACTTAAGGCTCGAAATGACAATTTTAACAAATTTGGGGCCAATATGAAAATTTTATAAAAACTCGACCTCAAAACTTCAAAAACCTGAATCTCTGAATAATTTGGAGAATTTAAGAACTAACCTCATAATTTTTCAAGGTCGGGATGTTTATTTATTCAATTTTTAACCCCAAAAGTATTGGTTTTTACAAAACGGGGCTAATTGTAAATTTTCTTTTATCAAGGACCTAACTCAAATTATTTTCCTTTTACTAAAACAGCCATGGGCCCTCTGACTTTAATTATTAATTAAAATATTTTATTTCCTCAAAAATTCCCTTGACTTATCGGATCGTCTTGACCGATTACTACCCGATCGCGGGCGACTTGCTTCGTCGTGCGATTTTAAATCTATAACGGGACTTATGTTCCACCTAATCTTTCAAGATATCGAAGATTTCTTATCCTCCCGATAATCATCTTCATCCAAATAACTACACCAATGCCATAATTGCTACTCGCGATTTTCAAAAACTTTCCGAATCGTTTCCCTAAATCAATAATTCTCGATGCCTGGTTGACTACCCGAACTTGTATTTACTTTCCCGCCCGAGTCAACTTGGTGTGTCGAGCTCAGTCGGAATGGATACGCGGGGATGGAACCGGGCGCTCGGCCGCTATTCCATTCTTTCCGCCCCATCGCCCTAATCCCGCAATCGAGGGACGGAGTGTCCAAGGGAAGCGGGTCGTAGTACTTGAGGTATAATCATGATTATGACAAACCGAGCCTTGCAAGCTCCACTCGTGGATTTTGTCTTTGCCTATGGAGCGATAAGGTGACAGGTCTTGGACCATCTTGCTCGGGAGTTACAAGGAAGAACGAAGGAATGTTTGCCCCGATCCACACGATTCTCGAGTTAATCGAACCCGTTTGGTTGGCGCTTACAAACCGCACGCAACCGCTTACTTGTATTGCATTGGTGGTTGGCGCTACAAACCGTGACGCAACCATTATTTGTCTTGCATAGGATTGGCGTTACATTCCGCACACAATCCTACCTATCTTGCCTCGAATCACATAGTGCTTGTGTGACCACGAATGTTTTTCTTAAATCGTATAAGAATATTACTTAAATATATTTATCACGACGCTTGTGGATGTGTGTGAATTCATGCATCATATCTCACGCGTTTTTCATACAACTGTTTTCTCGCATTAACTATATATCACCACACTTGCACACGATCACCCCATCCACCGAGATTTTTGTCTCATCCCCTCCCGATTTCTAACCTTTATATGAGGACTTCGTTGAAGATATTGAACCGACCACGGATTGAGCTCCTGCACCCGCTTGTTGGACTTACTACCGTTGTTGTTGATGGACTCGTTTCTTGTATTTGTTGTTGGACTCTTTTATTTTCTTTTCATTTCGGTCTGCATTGAAGGGCGTAGGACCCTTTGACTTTTAAGTTGTTATCTTTAGTTGACTTCGGGGATGTAATTTGGATATTTGTGGACTGTAAGTTGTAACTTGTATTTGTTCTTTATTTCCGCTGCTATTTGACTCTGTTCCATTGGGATTTCATCGATATTGTCTAGACTGTTTGGTTTACTTGTATTTAAGTTTTGGATCATCGTCGCGTCCCGTTTGGGGCGTGACAAATCAAATCTATATTAAAAATAAGTCTTGATTTATTAATTATTAATAAACAATTGCCCCTAATATCAATACAACCAATAAAAAATGAGCATGTGATACGATTATTCAATACTTTACGTAAAAATGCAGAAATCAAAATCCAATAATAAATAAAAATAATATTTTATATAATATAATAAGACCTATAAAGCTTCAGGTAAAAATCCATAAAAATCCTCTAAAATACCGAGAAGATGATAAAATCGTTAATCAATGCAAAACTAAAATATCCATAATAATTAATGAAAACAAACCGACCCACTTCCTATCGAAAACTAAATCTTCTTTTCATCTTCAACCTTAATCTTGATCTCTTTCTTCGATTCTTGGCATTATTTGATGATGAAAAGTCTTCCAACAATTTACGTTTAATCGATTTAACCTCCAATCGCACCTTCGAGTTCTTTAACAACTTACAGGTGTGCTAACTTCATCTTCGTAAGAAGCGTCATCCTTGACATGTTCACTATTCTCTCCCAGAAGCTTTGAAAGATAATCAAATTGCTAAAAAAAATATTAAATTTAAAATATTATTCAAAGTAGCATATTTAAATGATATCAAAGTGCACCATATTCAATGATATTATTCGGAAAAAAAAAACTTATTTGATGAAATTATTCGAAAAATCATATTTAGTAATTTTTTTGAAAATAGATTTCTAAAATAATATCAAACTGCAATACATAATATTTAAAGAAATTATTACAAAAACAGAATTTTCTTGAAAATGATATCAAAGTACAAAATATCATTAAATAATGATATTATTCGAAAAAACATATTTAAATGATTTAAAACGGAATATTTAAATATCGACTTTCTATAGCAAAAGTAGAATATTGCTTGAGCAATTCAGATCCGTCGTCTCATGACCGAAAAAGCCCCAAAGATAAAATGCCTAACCCGATCGGCCTTCACTTGAACCTTAAAAAGAACCTTCTTATCGACCAAAGTTGTTAACTCATCCGGAATGTCTTGCAAATCAACTCTCTCGATTTTCATTCAAAAGAACAAATCAATTAATAAATTTTATTATTAATATTATCAAAATTTAAATATAACTCAAGTAAAATATAAAAATAAAAAACAACCCTCAACCAACTCATTTTTTGACGTAGCACATGGTTTTCCAATCAAAGCTTTGCACTCTCTATCCCAACACAACAGAGGTGTGTTCGCTCTATCGTCCACAACCTCAAGTTGAATCCGATACCTTAAAGATTAATTAATATAGAGAAACAATAGCGATTATTCGATACAAAGAAATAAAATATTTAATTTTACTACCAACTTATTTTGAAAATAATAAAATCAATAACCAAATGAAATATATCACCAAAATTAAAACAAAATGATGATAAACCGAAAACATTTAAAATAATTACCTCTTTGTTAGTATAGAGTTGATCAATCAACCAAAACGGTGATTCCCCAAGCTAAATCCTTGAGAATAGACCTTGCAAATCGGATAAGATACATAACTTATGGAGCGAGTCGGATTGTTGCTCCTGGTATCTCGATTAATTTTAAACATACTTTATTAAACAGTTTCACAATATTTTAAATAATTCAAATAATATATTGTTATCTAATCTCTTTTGAAAATCGTAAATCTTCTCAATATCATTACTCGTAATCATTTGAGTGACATGATACGTGTTTGAAACTTTAACTTCCTCTCGAAATAAAAGCACAGAAAAATTTAATAAGTCACCGATAATTTTCGGAAAAATGAAGAACAAAATTTATTCTTTTTTTAATTAAATATATATCTTACCTCGATATACCTTCGCCCAACACATTTGAAGAATTACAACCAATGGTTCCAAACTAACTTTGGTCGAGATATGGTAGAATACCATCAACATACTTCTCCCATAAGGTGCAACTTATCCTATTATTCTTATTCAAAATAATAAATTTATTGGATTTATCTACATATTAAAACAAATAATAATATGTTTAAAAACTGAATTTGTAAACTAAATATAATAGACTATTTTATATGCAATATAAGTTGAATGCACTAAAAATAAAATTTAAATATTAAATAATGTATCGTCAAATCAAAAAAGTCATAAATAAATTATGTAAAATTTTGAATAATTAATCTGGTGTATTAAAATGAAAAATCCGAGATTGGTAAATTATAAAATTTAATAAATTATGACAATAATTAAACGCACACATTAAAATCATGAATTAAAATAGTTTAATACCATATAATTTTAAAAATCTGAATATTAAAGAGTTCTTACTCCAAGTCTTCAAGAGTAATATCAATGAAACGCGCTAGTTTGCCACCAAATTCCCTTGTTTGAACAGTTTGCATAGCGGTTACTTTTCCTATTACATCTGTGTAAACATAAACCAAATAATAAGTTGAAATACTACATTAATTATGAATTAAAATTTCGAGTACAAATATACAAAAGATACCAAATAGCATGGTCCCATCAATTCCGTCAGCAATCGACAGTTCTCTGAAGCTTCTGAAATTGTACATAAACCTAGGAAGTGAGTTATCATCAAGCTGATAAATATAAGTTTTGCCATGAAACATAATCTTATATTTGGTGGATGTTGTTTTGTATTTATCCGTATAGTGAGTAACACCAAAGTCTTTTAGGACATAAACATGCCCTTCATTCAGCTTATTTCAAAACTGTGCCAAATGCATCTTCCTAATTGTTCCATGCATCCTATCACCCTGCGGAAAAAAATATTAAAATTAGCATAATTTTTATAAATCAAATTATGTCACATTGAGAAAAAAAAAACACCATAAGGCTTTATTACTTCAGCATCATGGAACACACATTCCAAGCTTTGAACTTGGTTCCTGTCATTATACATTGGCTTCTCATAGAGGCGGACGGTCTCGATTTCATAGCCCATGGCTTTTGGACATGTTGATATCCTTAATCAAAGAGAAAAGTAGTGCCATCTTTTGTTGTTGTTTTGTGAAATTTCGAAAAGTTCTCGGCAGAGAATTTTTAATGCTCGAGTATTAAAGAGTGCGGTGAAAAAAAAATCAACAGGGATATATGATATTTATAAGGGGATGTGCAATCGTAATTATAGTAATATATCGTTTTTTTTTTATGAGATGTTCTCGTTTATTTTAAATGTAATGATCACCATGAAATTAACATATAAATCCTTTTTTTTGTTTTTAGATTAGTAATAAATTTAATGATAAGTATGCATTTCCATAAAAAAGAATGCTGGAAATTTTTTAGATATTAAATTTGATTGATTTCGATATGAAAAATTATATTGAGTAATAAATAATGGCGTGAATGTTTTGAAATATTGGATTTGATTTGATTAGAATAAGAAAAATTATATTACCGCATTTAACTTTGCAAAAATTTGTTACAATTCAGAATTTATTGATGATGGCGTGAATTCGATTTATTTCCATGAATAAATTACAAACGATTTTTTTGCCAATCCGAATAATATTAAAATATTTAATGATTATTCATTACAATAATATTTGCTGATTACTAATTTGAATAATATAAGATTAGATTAAAACAAAAAAGAATAATATAAGATTATGATTTGTTTCCATTAATTAGTCCCCATTATTTAAAAATAATTCGATTTCACATCAAAAAAATTGCCAAAAATCTAACCTTTCATACCCAAAAAATTGCCCAAATCGGAACCATTTTTTACTAATGGAGGAAGGTTCGTTTTTAGACGGGAAAGAGTTTTTTTTTACTATTTATAAGTGACTTGGTTGTTATTATTATTATTATTATTATTATTATTATTATTATATATATATATATATATATATATATAGGGAGGGGTTATATGAGACCACCTAATAGGGTGAGTCCATAGGGACCAATCCTAGCCACATATCTAGATTTTCTAATGGCTATAATTTTAGAGCTAAAATTACAAATTAAATGCTAGAAAATAGAGGGAGGAGTAGATTAGTAATCCTACATAATTACCCAAGAAGAATGGGGCTATCTTAACTTTTATAATCACAGAATCTCTCCAAAATCAATCCAAAGAAAATCGGCGATCCGCCAAAATCGGCGTGAGAAGATAGATCTCTTCCTTCTTCTTCCTCGAACGATTTTCATGATATAACGCGAACCGTCTCCCTAGCTTGAATAGAACACTATTTTTGCTGCGTAATTTTGTGGAGAATCAATCGCATATCATGATGCATGCGAAGAGATGAACAACATATTTGAAGAAGTATTATACACATCACTTGGAGAAGGTATGCATGATATTGATCATATTCAGTAGATATAAAATCAATATCGCAATATGATGCTAGCTAACCCGCAACGCACAATTGTAATTCTAAAAAAACACTCAACAAAACTCGTAGTCATATATCCGCATATGAAGGTAATGGTTTTCGCACGTAGTATCGTCATACCGCTTATGAAAAGCATTACTTCGTTAGAATATTAAAAATACAAAAAAATTATCATCAAAAGATGCTCTAAAAAATCATGCATGTGAATAATTAATTTGTTGCTTATGAATAAAAGCCGTTGCTTATGTAATATTGTTATGTTGCTTGTAAACACATGCATGCTTCATGAAAATATGATTGCTTATGTAGAATCTGAGTAGTGCATATTAACAAGCAATATCTTGCTTAATAACTGATTGGTACCTATATGCCAGGGAACAACATGAATATACCTCGAGAGCGACTTGAAATATCGACTGACTCTATGAAGTACTGGATACCTGAATGTGAACAACAAATCAAACCTCAACACTCAATGATTTTTGATAATTTGGCTGAGGGAGTACAATTCTACCGAAATTACGGCCAAGTTGCTGGTTTTGATGTATGAATAAGTACAACAAAACGCTTCCAGAGTGAAATAGTACGCGTGCAATACATTGTATGCAACAAAGAGGGGTTCAAGAATGTTGCCAAATCACAGAAAGGGGATAACAATAAAGCTAACGATACCGGTGAATGTTCTGAAATCAGACACAGAACCTCCGGACGAGTCGGATATATGAACAATTCGTATGCAACAAACTACAAGCACATAAGCAATGTATGAACAATTCGTATGCAACAAACTTCAAATACATAAGCAATGTATGAACAATTCATATGCAACACAACTACATTAAGCTTAAAATTGCAAAAAAAGTTAGACATAAGTGTCCCCATACATTACATATGCAACAAATCAGTACTACATAAGCAAGAATTGTAATATGTAAGAATACATTGATAATATAAAAACATATTGTTTGGGAAATAACGGTTATCTCTTCAGAAGCACCAACATGCTTCTTCATATGCATACAAAATACCCTTCACAAGCAACATACCTATTTAACATTCATAAGCCGTATCAAATTTGTTGTATTGCATATCTACACATGCATTATACTAAGTCTACATTAGCATTGCATGTACAAATGAAATAATTTGCTTGTGTAGAATAACACAATTGCATATATAGTATTTGTACATGAAAAAAAAATTAGATATACATCGGGATAACCATCCCATAAACTTTACACATAAAAACTTCATACATACCCAAAAAAATATAAAAATACGATCCTACCTACATGTTTATCAAAATATTTGCAACATGACATCATAAAACAAACCCGCATAAAAGTATCTTGTTCGACATAGAGTTACAATATCAAATTAAATTCCTACAAAAAGCCTAAGACCACAATTTCTTCATCCATTGTACTTTTTGCTCGCCTTGTGTTCGTTCGTGTCGGCCAAAGCAATAGCAAATGAGTACTTCGCCCATGGCATGGATAATCGTGCATAATTTTTTTTTCTTCAACCTACTATCTCGATTACTCATGCCTCCACTCATGTATGTTTCCATGTGGCGCATGGCAAAAACACCAAAACCCACCTTATTATTATTGTCCCTCCAGTCCATAGCCAGCCTCAACACTTGAGTCAGATATAACGCGTAGCCAACGTACAACATTTGGACAAAATGTATTGAACAAACATCCGGGCGCCGCAAAAGTCACAAAACATGTGCATCAAAACAACTTCATATGCACATATTTTCAACAACATAAGCATGTAATGAACACTACGCATGCAACAAGACTACTAAAATCTAATCGATGAAATTTTTGCATGCAAATAGTAATACCTTCATAAGCTGCAATTACACAATTACACAAGCATGCAAACAAAAATATACATAAAAATAGAATTGCAAGTGGAGTCAAATTATTTAGCATTCCACAAGCACCATTAACAAACTAAACAAGCAACCTTAATAACTAACATAAGCAAATGGAAAAAAAGAAACACGTGAAAAAACAACCACCACAATAGTTCGAACAAACAAAAACTAATGTGCAAACCGATATGAAAATTACACAACAACAACTAAAAACAATCCCAAAACAACGAAAAATAGATTGAAGTTGTAAAAATCGAACGAACAAACACGAACTATGAACCTTCATAAACCCTATAAAACCGGTAACTACCTACAAATCGAAACCTTTGAAAATACAATCGAGAGAGATGAAAACTTACCTTCAAAACAACCGCAAATCCTTCAAAATCGAAATCGAAGACTTAAAGTCGAAATCAAACTCAAGACAGAGAGAAAAATTATTGAAATTGAAACGCTGGAGAGAGAGAGAGAGAAGACGTGAAGACCGCGTGAATCAACGTGAATGAGGGAGTGAGATCTTAATAATCGATTCTATAATGCAAAATGACCACCATACCCTTCTTAATTGCGAAACAAAAAAATAAACATAAAAGAACCCTAAAAATCTGGACCATCCAAAATTGTTGATCTATGTTTAGGATGTGTCCCCATGGACTCACCCCAAGTAGGAGGACCTATTTGATCCATATCCTATATATATAGATAGATAGATAGATAGATAGATAGATAAGGTAGGTATTTATAACATCAACAGTGCAATCATTCATTTCTCATTTGTTATACACGTCAGTTCTGTATGATGGATTGAATTATTCAACTTGTATTTAATGTGGATGATCAAATTTCAGTATTGCTATGGCCATTTTCTTTTTCTTTTTTGGATATTGTTATCAATGATGTTTGGGTATTTTAATTAAAATATATATACTTAAAATATGGTCTAAATACATTCTACCCCCTTATATTATTGATTTTGGCATCAAATACCTCATCTATTATTAAAATTCTTAAATACCTCCCTAGACCAATAAAATTTATATTGGTGGACAAAGACACCCTTGAACTAAATAAAGCGTTAAATCTCATACTTTACATAACTATAATTTTATTAAATAAACAAATCTAAAAATTAAATAATAATGTATAAATAGGATTATATATATTTATTCAATAGTGAATATTATAGTTTAGGATCAAATTATTTGATATTATTTAATGTTTATAAATATATCTATAATTAAAGGTGTGCATGTAGGTCCCAAAAAAAAACTCTAATAATGTTCCCTTGATAATCATATATCAAATAATTGACGCTAATTTTTATTTAACAGCAACTTTATTAAATGAATTAACCTTTAGTTAAATTCAAAAAATATAAATAACAAATAATTTTAACAAAAAGAACACATTAAATTGAAAGCAATTACCACATAAATTTATACCACTCTCATCTTATGTATGTTTTTTTAGAAAGTATCTTTTATATTCATATTTTTTTTTTTTTTTTTTTTTTTTTGAGGGAATTTTATATTCATATTTTAGTTTGTCTTAAGTGAAAGGTTTTACTAAATTAATATACTTTACAACAATAACAACAAACTAATCATTTTCCCATTATGTGAGGTCCACTACATTAATATACTTTATTAAAAATAATAATATTACATTTTTTATTAGCTTAATTGCAGGTTTTATTAATAGAATAGGTATTTGAAAAATCAATAATTCAAGTAGGTAAAGTGTATGTACCCTTAAAAAACTAATAAAACATTTTTATTGTGATTTACATCAAGATAATTGTCAATAAATTGACACACTATGATTCAAGTAATAAAAGGCTGATAGGGCTGCAAATGAACCAAACCGCTCGTGAGCTATTCGGAGCTCGATTCGATAAAAGCTCGTTCGAGTTCGTTTAATGAGGCTCGTTAAAATAAACGAACCAAACTCAAACTTAGAGATATTCGGTTCGTTAGCTCGTGAACAAGCTCGTTAGTAAGCTCGTGAATAGGCTCGATAGTAAGCTCATATAAATTGAACTAATAATTTGATTTTAATTTTAATTTTTCATATTTTTACTTAAGACAATATAAAAATATTTCAATAAAATTAATTTTTTGAATAAAATTATAAGTTTTAATAAATATATTATGAATTTTAAATATAAATAATTTTATTTTTTTAATAAATTGAAAGAATATTTTAATTTTTAATTAATATTTACTAAGCTCGTTTAGGCTCGATAAGGCTCGAAAAAGTTCGTGAGCCATCAACATGTTCGATAAATTCAGGCTCGAGTTCGACTCGATAATAAACGAGCCAAACTCAAACACTCAAAAGCTCGGCTCGGTTCGGTTCGATTGCAGCTTAGAGGCACTTTGGCATTTTTGTTCCTTTTTTTTTTGTGAACAACTAGATAGTATTATTTCCTTCCCAGTAATATCTATTTCTACAATTCTTGAAAAATAAAATAAAATAGCTCTTTTTCAAGGAGAAGTGAAAGAAATTAGATGGTTTTTCGGCAACATTGGTGTTTTTTTTCTTTTTTGCTACATATCCTGGAAGGAGTGGGTGATGTGAATCGAACCCCATATATTTGGTCCGAGCTTGAAAGTCTTAACTATTCGACCATTATTCAAGTCTTTCCTTGCTACCTTCGTGTTGGAAATTAGTTTATAAAAATGGGTTTTAACTTTAATTTTGACCGATTATTTAAGTGGGATCATTTATTAGTTTTGAAAAATAAATGATATAATTGTAACATACACTCGCTAGGTAGATGAATTTGGCATTTTGAATTTCTCAAAACCAATGCCGGGTGAATGAGATTTAAATGCCTTTATATATATAATATAAAATGGTGAGAATATGGAAATTCATATCACACATAGAAAACATATTAAATGTTTGACTAGTTTATATAGAGCTCCACCACTAATAATTAATAAAGAGTAATCATGTGGAGTTTTTTATGGTACATCCTAGTGGATCAAGTCAATTTTGATTAGTCATTGACTAGCTCAAATTGCACCTTCGAGCCTGGGCCCGCGCACATCGCACATAATCGCATTGGACGCTTTAGAGGCGCACTTCACATCCTCACAAGGAGCCTTAAAATTTTAAAACATCGAACTAGGGTTCGATCTAGTGGCTCGGTGATGTGGCAGTGTAGCTCAGGTGATAGTGACTTAGAGGAGTAGTCCAGATAGCGACACGTGGCATGCAGTGGCGCTTATCTGATTGGATGCCTTTGTTTAGTATGCAGAGGTTCGTGCAGAAGCTTGTGTACCTTCGAAAGAGATGCGATCTGGACCATTAGATTGTACTGTTGATCGAAGACACGATCCAATGACCCGGATCGATCCGGACTAAAGGATGCACATATTCTTAAAAGGCATCCGGATCTCTAAATAAACGGACCCCTGGATGATTATTTTACATACAAGAAATCGCATTCATTCAAAGATATTGTTTCATCTCTTACCTTCTCGTTTAAGTAGAGTTCGTTATGTTATTTTGTAAGTTCGACTTTTGCAAGTACTGTTAAGAGGGCGTTTGGCTAAGCTTATTTTAAACATCTTATAAGCTCCTACATCTGATAAGATATTTTAGGAGCTGATAAGCTGTTAGATCTTATTTTAGAAATAAACTCTCAGAGTGTTTGGATAAAATAAGACCATGGGTCTTATAAGGTGTTTTCAAATCTTATAAGTTGTTAATGTATTTGGTATTATAAGCTCTTTTTAGTGTCATAATGACCAAAAAGGATATGACACCATTAGTATCATATAAATAATTATCTTTTACATATTTTTGTTTTTAAATAAATATAAAGAATTCTATCAAATAATACAAAATAAATTAACTTCATATAAAAGTTTCTTAGAAAATATTTTAAAATAAAAAGTGGGAAAATTTGGCATTTTTCAAACAATTAAAAAATGGCAGAGTTTTACATTTCCACATGAATAATTTGGTTCGAAACACTTGACGGAAATTGAATAAGGATACATGGAATTTACCAATTACGTAATGTAGAATTGATGAATTGAAGAAGATAAAATTGCCAGGCGATGAAAAAGATGAACTCTACGATGGGGAGTATTGATTGTTGAAGAAGACGAACCGAGAAAGCGAGCAGGATTTTCTGTTTTGGGAAATAATGTTTGGTGGGGAAGGCTATAATCGGAATATTATAAAATTAATGATGGTGTCTCGTGTCATTCCAATGTTAAAAATAAGGAGCTTATAAGATTCCTCAAAAATAAGTTGGGGTGGGGTACTTTTTTTTTAGGAGTTTATAAGATGTTAGACAGCGACTTTTTTAACATCTTATAAACTCTTTTTGAAAATATTTACCAAATAAATTTTGAGAGCTTATAAGTTCTCGATTGCATTATAAATTTGTTTTGTGGAGTTTATAAGCTGAGCCAAATACCCTCATTGTTGTATCTTAGAGATGATTGTCTGAACCGTTAGCACTTTTGTACGGAGCAATTTTGTCTCACGGATAGGGAATCTAATTATTGCCTCGACTTTAAACATGTCTCGTTATTCTATCTATTTTCCGAGAAAACCAAACACCGCAAAACAACAAGTGGGTAAGATAGGATAACATATATTACCAAAATATCCGATTTGAATTTTGAAATAAGTGATATTGTAATCTTCAATAAATTCAAATATAACGTCTAATTGTAGTATTACGTGTTCCACCTAATATCATTAAATTCTCGCTTATCTTGACAAATCCAGCACATAGAAAAAATAACGATTTGAATTGTCAATTTCCGTCTTGCCTTTTTGACTGGTATGAAAATTAATTACCCGTTCTCATTTTACCACTACTACCTTCAAGCAGGTGTGAAAATCAATTATTCGTTTTCATACTACCATTACTATCTTCTACTATCTTTGACACGAATGAAAATCAAATATCCATTTTCACATTAGTCCCTCGCAAAGAATCACGTTTCACATTTCATCCACATCATCTAAAATAATTGTCAACACAAAATTTGGCCATAAGAAGTTACAACTGGCACACACTCTCAGATGAACGTAAACATTACGCAACAAATTAAAAATAAAATTAAACCTAAGATGAATTACAAAAATATATAATCTATTTCAAATTTAAGTCATCTTTCACAAAAAGAACAATTCAAAATTTTTAAAATACTAAAAAATATGGAATAAATGAAAAAGGAACAAATCTTGGCGTAAATTGGAAGTTTTTTGGAAACTTCGGTGTGCCAATTTATATGTGCCAAAGTTTAACTCTGTAAAAACCTTTTGTTATAGTGAAAGAGAAGAAAAAGATACACAACAGTCATGGTCTCATGAAAAAGAAAAATTACATGAGATTGAGACCCAAAACTGTGCTGCTTCTGAATATCGTCCAACTGAAGGTACATTTTCTTTATTTTCTCCAACCAGGTTTATTTTCTTTTATTTTTTTACTTTATATTTACGTGTTTGGGTGTTTTCTTTTTTAGTTATTTGTTGTTTGGTTGAAGGTATAAGGACTGTTTGACTATATCTTCTTTTTGGTGGGTTTTTTTATCTTCTTGCAGAAAAAGAAGAAGAAGAATAGGGATATAATGCAATTAGAAAACAAGCAAAAGGGTGTTTCAAAAACGCCTAAAACTGTTAAAACTAAGGATAAACAAGTGAGATTTTTATCCCCTTTATTTCTGTATGTGTTTCTTGGTGTTTTGGATCCATTCCCATCTTTTATGTTGTTATCTGTAAATATTTGAGTAGATGCATGTCAAATTTGTGCTGTGTTCTGTTATGCCAGTTGATGCCATTGAGTTTTTGTTCTTTAATATTTTACTTAGAAGGCAATTTGCAGCACTTTCATGTGGTTTTCGATCAGTTTCTTGGGGATCTAAACATTATATGTGTATCCGCAGTTTTTCTAGGTCGTTGGATAACTAAAATTGCAATTTCGCCTTAACAATTTGAAACCCTAAGTCATATCTTTGCACGAAATTAAAATTTATTCGTTTGTCAATGTGATATCGCCCGAATAATGTTGCATCGGTTCCGGATTTGGTTCATTGGCATTTATTGTTGTTGGATTGGGTTTTACTAGTTAATCAAGCGTTTTCGTTCGGAAAACGTTTAATGCGAAAGCGTACTGGTTGGAGAAATTAAGTGATTTCTTGAAGGTTTTGTTTAAAGATCTAAAACATTTGAAGCTCTTAATTTCTTGCTATCCTTGCACGAAACTAATTTTTTTCGTTTGTCGATGTGATTGCGGCGAATAATGTTGCATCGGTTCGGATTTGGTTCATTGGCATTTATTGTTGTTGGATTTGGTTTTACTAGTTAGTCAAGCATTTTGGTTCGGAAAACGTTTAGTGCGAAAGCGTACCGGTTGGAGAAATTAAGTGATTTCTTGAAGGTTTTGTTTGAAGATCTAAAACATTTGAAGCTCTTAACTTCTTGCAGAGTTATATAATTGTGATACAGTATTCAAAGCGATGGTCACGAGTTTCAATCGTGTTCTTGTATTATTTATTTCGTCGGAGTAATTGTTTTTTAAATGAAATCCGCACTACTATTTGGGAAATATACTCAAATAATTTGCTTTTCAAATCTAACTTTTTTCCAAAAGTAAAAAAATGTGCTATATACTGGTAATTGACATATCGCACGGTGTTTGTTCGTCATATCCTGATCTGTTCAATCTCATTATTACTTAAATTTATCTCTAAACTGGTTCTCTTGTTATTGATAATTCACTTAACTGATCCATTTCTTTCTAATTCTTGAACAGGCGTGCGAAAATAGTGCCAAGAAATCAAGAAGGTAAGCAATCTATTCAAATTGACGAAAATCTTCACGTTATTCCTCTTTAAGGCTAATATTTTCTAACTTTTCGTGATTTAAATCTTAAAACAGCAATCCAAGAAAGAGAACACGGTATAACGACTTATACGATGATGTCGAAGCTATGTTTTCTGTTATGGAGCGTTCAGATAGAGTACTAGCACGCCTAGAAAACGAACATCCTCATTTCATGAAGTGTATGCTCCGTCCAATTTTTCTCACGGATTTTGGCTGGTAAGCCCGTAAAAAACTTTGTCCTGTTTCTAGATGAAGCTATTTTGTGCTAATGCTTCTTATGACAGCATCTTCCGATAAACTTCTGCAGTGTTCATTTGCCCAATCATGATACCTCGATAGTGTTGGTGGACGAATGGGGAAATGAGTATAAAACGTCTTATCTTCTGGGGAGGCATGAGTGCTGGATGGAGGGGTTTTTCGATAGCCCACAGATTGCTAAAAGGAGATATACTAATTTTCCATTGACAGATTGCAAATTAAAGGTAATTGTTTCATTAATCGGAGTTCGATTTAAAATTTCCTATAGTAGAAGCTGATGGTGATATATATATATATATATATATATATATTTAATAGTGAAATGAAAAGTGACAAATTTATGAGAGATTTACTGTTGCATGTAGAACAATTAATTAGAACATGGACAAGGATTAATAATTATGATTAGATCCTTGCCATTAATTTCCCTTATGAATTCTTTTTCATGATTTATAGTTTGTTAGTGCTAATATGCACTGCAAACGCACATATCTTATAGTAATGAAGCAAAAATGAGCACAACGGATGATCTTCATAGTTGACAGTACCACGCTGCAGAGTTTATTCCCTGCAGAGTTTAGCCGCAAATTTTATCTCATGGGCTGAATACTTGACCAAAACTAGTACTATCTGATAAAGCCAGTTTTTGAGAATATTCTGAAATCAATTAGAATCTCTGATAAACTCTGATTGTTGTTGGTCTGAAAAGGTAAAAGGTAATCATTTGGGTGAAACCCCAATAACAGAAACTTCCAGTGGATTCTGAGAAAAGAGACTTTAATCAGATTGAAAATTTAAATTGCCACTTCGAACATTAATGCATACAAGCATGACTTTCACTATACTAAAAATAGTTTAAGAAGTAATTCTAATGATGATCAATACGCCCCTTTTACACCATTACAACCTAAATGATTTAACCCTAATTAATAATTAACTAACATTCTTCTTCCTCCTCTTCCTCTTCTTCAAACTGATCATCTACTTGATGAACATGATCATAAGAATGCGTGGCCCTGCCCAAAAGCGCGCACGTGATGTTTCAGCGATCTCTGGTGCTTAAACTCCGACCCGCAAATGCAAAACTGGCTTTATCAGATAGTACTAGTTTTGGTCAAGTATTCAGCCCATGAGATAAAATTTGCGGCTAAATCTCATAGCTTTATCCTATTATATGAAACTATGAAAGTCATTATTTATTTATCAAGTTATGAAGAAGTAATTATTCTTTGACAACAGGGTATACCAAAGAAATTTTGTGATGCACAATGCCACGATGACACTATTGTTTTGGTTGATGAAAATGAACAAGAATACAACACGAAGTATTCTGTTCGAAAAAATAGACTAAGTGGTGGTTGGAGGGGTTTCTCCATCGCACACAAATTGCTAGAGGGAGATGCCTTGGTATTCCACATACTATTTATGCCCGATCACCTAGCAATTAAAGTTTTAGTACTTAACCAAATCCTTGCAGATTCTTATATTCCATGCTTTGTTCATTAGCTACCATGGTAATTAAGTTTCTCTTGATATTTTTGTTCAGTTATCTAAGTCTTTTACTTTTTGAGATATAATGTTCTATAGGAATGTAAGGAAACTTCTGTTTTTTTTTCTATTAAAAAAAGTTATTACATAAATAGATCAAACTCAAATTAAAGTCCAAAAACTCTTTTTTAGTTAATTACTAACTTGTTTTGCTTTGTCCGTATTTTTTTCTTCCTTTTGCTCAGGTTCGTCCGATTCTGTATTCGAAAATGCCATACAATTAGTAATCTACGGTGATATTGTTAAGGACTGCTATTTGACGTCGAGTTGGATGAGAAAACACATTATCTCTGGCATCGTCAATATCGTGAAAGAGCTACGATCGGAAAGGGTGGATGAACTTGACATTGTTTCTTTACAGCCTTTCTACGACGCCGTAAGAGATACGGAAAAGTTGAATGTAAATGTCAAATGGCTACTTGAAAGCCTTGATCAAATCAAAAAGGCATCATATCAAGGGACGAAATAGAAGTCCTCAACGATGAAAAAAGTCAGCGCGTGAAGAACTCTTGGGAGGAGAAAGAGCAAGAAGTGGAAAGTCTTAGACATGAAATTTAGGGTAACTCTTTGGCCTCATACACTTTGATGCATATTCAATTTGATGGTTTCGAAATGATGAGGTGATTAATACACTGATACAGGCTTAAACATACCAAGCACCATAAATAATGAAAATTAACAAGTTATATTTTATATTCAATCAAGGTATAGTCTGGTTCTCTTTTGAGGTTTTCATTTGTGTGCATATTAGTTGACAAGTTCACTTTCCGAAATCATACCTTTGTCCTGATGCCTATGGCAATATCACTTCATCTTTCTTCTTGCCTGTCAATTTTCAGGGCCTGATTCAAAATTGGTGACTTTCAATCACTTATTTTTCCAAATAAGTGTCTTTGACAGCTTGCTGTTTGGTTTCTTCAGGTATACATCGTGAGAGCAGGCAATTTAACCGAAAAAAACAATGGGGCAATTGGTTTTCAGGACAGTAAGCCAACTAGCACTGGTAAGACAATGCACCTGTTACAAAAACCCTAACACAAACAGCCGCCCTCCTTCCCCTCTCTCTCTCTCCCACATAGTCATCTTAGCCTTGCCCTTTCTCTTCACCATGGCCGGAGACCAAAAGCCTCATGGTCTCCGGTCACTAGCCCCTCCCTTTCCGGTGGCTGCTCCTCCTCTTGTGGGTTCGGTTCTTCTGAGCTTGGCTTGCGGGTTTAGGAGTTTTGAGAGTGGTGGCGGCGGTGTTTGGAGGTGGTTTTGGCGGGGATGGACTATGGCGTGGATATGAGAGAGGGGGAGGCAAATTTCATATATTTTGGCTTTTCTATCTTCTATGTTGTTGTTTTTACTTGTCCCCATTAGGTGGTTTTTTGTCCCAATAAGTGGCATTATCTTCTTATTTTCAGTCTTTTATTTGTCCCATGTGTGGCTTTGCTCAAAAGACTCAGATGTGCCTTTAACTGATGTTATGCGACAAAAACGAGATCAAGTTCTTTGGTACGTGTTTTGTCCAGCGCCTACGTTGCAGAGTTCTGATTCTATGGATTCATTAGATCTGTTTAGATTTAAAGTTTTGTTTTAGATCTGTATAGATCTATGATCTGTGGGCTTGCAATTGTTTTACATTTGATGTTGTAATCAGTTGTAAGCTTCTTCTGTCTAATAAATGAATATTCATTTTGATTCAAAAAAAAAAAAAAAAAAGACAATGCACCTGTTCATCTGAATTCTCTTGCCGTAAATAACCATCATCAGGAAACAAAAAAGGCAAGATTAATATCCGATAGTAAGCTTGACACGGGTCAATCTGAGAACGACATCGATCATTTTGATCGCATAGCGTTCTAGAAGATAACAGATACTCGAGAATCCGTGGTTTATTTCAAAGGCGTCAAGAGTTTTGAGGATTTCAAGATCAAGCGACGGCCTAATTCTTGACTCGAGAGATACCAACAAATCTTGAACAAAATATTACCACCTCCGTAGTCAAAAAGGTTTCTTCACGATTTGTCTTATTAAGGGCCTTAGCAAAGATATATTAGCCGTTGTAATGATTTAAATCGTCAATATAGCCGATGCTATCAAATGCGGGGACCTTGCCATGTCTCTCCATCATTTCGAATGTTGGGAGAAAACCCTAAAAGCTTTCGAAGATCTTGGCATGGTCGTTGGATTTTTACGCGATAGGTTACAAAAGTTAGTCGGCCTTTCACGTGAGTTTTGTTCGATTTGTGGAAACTCGAGAATAAAAAGAGAAGGCGATGAACGGATGAGCAATCTTGAGGCGACATCTTTGAGCGTTAAAACGTTGATAGGAAGTTTAGAGGCCGAGGTTGAGGCTCTCAAATGGAAAAATAAAAGCTCGGTTTTGAGCTCCGGATGCTTGCCCAGGCTCCATGGTGAAAGCATGTACATCATGTGAGAGTAGCGATAGTGCCCTTAATGCAATTGTGAATTTTTTTTTTTTTTTTTTTTTTTATGACGGGGGAACATTGTGAATTGTTTTTTATTTTAATAAAAGTGACATTTATTTCTAACGCATATGTTTATTGTGTGGAATGTGATAGAGAATCTCTAGTTTATTTGATATAAACATAATCTTAGTTTATACAATAGTTTTAAGATTATAGATAATTTACTCCTTAAAGCTTATTTGACGAAATTCTCAACACTTGCATTTAAGAATTACATTTGAAATAAATGGCTGGAAATATTGATTCTCCTATACATAAAGACAACTATTTGATTTGTTAATTCTAGAACTGAGTGGTTTGAGATATCTAATTTGTAATTTGATTAAATATTAATAACTCCTTGGTGAATTAATGGTAAATGAGAGATATACGTAATTGAAAAGGTTAATAGATATTATGGAGCTTCAATTATGCATTGTCTATGAATGATTAGTCTATATACAAGGATTATATCAATGATTGCTTAAATCCGTAAAGTAATATATTTTTTTAAGAGATATTGTAAAGTAAGGTACTTTATATAGGGTTTGCGTGGTACGATACGGTTCGGATATTCAAAAGTATCCATAACCGTACCGAAATTCGGATATTTCGAAAGTTCATATCCAAAACCGTACCGTAGATAAAAAAATATTCATACCATATTGTCCCAAATTTCGGGACGGTTCGGTATTGATATTCAGTTCTAGTGGATCGATTTGATCTAGAATAGATAATCGAAAAATCGAAGATTATTCATACTTTAAAAAGAACAAAAAAGAATAATCCACATTAAATTATTAAATTAAATGTCAATTAATAAAAAAATGGGCCTATAATTATTAATATATAAATACTTTAATCTATTATTAATTTATTAGTTTTTTTAAATAAGTAAAATTATTATAGTATTATATTTTAAGTTTTATAAAATACTAAATTTCATTTTAGCCCGTGTCAATTAATTAATACCTTCTTTATTTAATTATTATTTTTACATCGGCCTAAAATTATTAATCCATAAATACTTTAGTCCATTTTAATTGTTTGCTTTGTTTTTTTTGGAAGGCTTTGTTTGATTTTTTAAATAGTTAATTATTGTAGTATTATGTTTTTTTTTATAAATTATTAAATTTCATTAATTTTATACTTATTCAACATGAAGATAAAATATAATATATATGTATAATATAAATATTTAAAAAAACTCTTTAAAATTTGTTCTAATTTCAGTTCATCGGTATGGATATCTAAAATTATCCGAAGCTGTCGATTGAGAGAAATTAAAAAGTTAATTGATATTTTTGATTCGGGATTTATTCGGTCCGGGTTTGGGTTCGGAGATCCCCGAGTCACATGCCCATTCCTAACTTTATAAATATGAAAGTGCAAGATTTTTAGTGGAATAATATCGGAATTAGTTAGTCTAATAAATTAACTAAAGAGTTTAATCATTTATTCAATTTATTATAGCTTTTATAGATCTATGGTCTACGATTTGCCTTCCAAACATAAACGTCTTAGAAATAATATATTTAGTTCTTAGGGGTTTATGAAAATAATTTTTCATAATTTGGGAAATTATATCAAATTTAGTTAATTACAGAAATATCTGATAAATGATTGTACTATAAATTAATTAAATATATGATATTTATGATATCAAATTTTGATAATTATACTGGATAGTTGTCAAAGAGTCAAACTTTCAATAGATTTGCAGAAGTTTGCATATGTTTGGAGATTTGACTCGTACTCGGAGACTGTCTGTAAGGCTATGAATAAAAAACATCGCATGAAAATTAAATTAGGAACTTATAATATTATTTGGGCGCCTGCACACTGTCGTTGATAGAGATAATTAAACTGAAAGATCGTGGTGTCATTCAAAGAATCAATAAACCAAGAAAAACACAATCGTCGAAAGAGGTAAATTTTCTTTTCTTGATTTAGTTATAATAAATGTAATTCGCATAATTTGGTGTTTCTGTATTCAGATCTTGATTTTTAATATCACTTGCTTCCGTTTTTCTTCCGATTTGATCGAAAAGCCGGAAATTTTAATTCTCCCAAGATGTTCCCGTGACGCCGTATTTCCAACACATATAGTTAGTGTCAAATTATACAAGTATTACTCGTCTTCGATTATTGGTTTGTATAAGTTTGTAGCATTTGTGATATTATTGGCAAGAAAATTACATCCAATCTAAATTTAGGCCTGGTCCATTATTTTACAAGAAAGTACGCACTCTTCAAGTCCACGATACTGAGATGAATTAATTACTATGTTTGGAATTGGAATCATATTGGGGTGTTTTTTTATATAAAAACAAAACAAATAAATAGTTTCTAATTTCTAGTTCTTTAGTTAAAACGCGTATCATACCCATATAATACACAAATGCGCACGAATAATTGAAAAATACTTTCATTTCACGTACATATTTGGAAGCATCGTCTAATACTCCGTACTTTTGAAATAAAGCATTTAGTATATATATTATAGATATACGTATAATACTTGATGAATAAACCTTCATTTTGATATTTTTATAATAATTAAATAAATCTAAAAATCATTCAAATTTTATTTATAAGTATAATAAAAACATTATAAAATAAATAAATTAGAATATTAATAATATAGAAATATATTAATTATTATTCACTTATTATCTTGACTTTATGTTAATTGATAATTTAATATAGTATTATATATATTGAGTTTTATATAATCTAATTATAAATACAATTCACCTAAAAATATACTAACTTTTATTAAATAATTATTTTAATTTTGTGTTATAATTTTAAGTTAGTTACTAAAGTACCTGAAATTAATTTTTATATAATCTAAACATAAGTATAAAATATAATCCATATAAAAATAATGTTAAAATAGGTTGTATTATTACTTCCGAATAATTATTTTATATTTTTATTATATACATAGTCGCGTATACTAATATTTACGTATTTTTTTTTACCGTAATTTTTAAAAAAATTCATAATATACTCGTACATATTAAATAACGAATTATTCTCATCCCGTATTTAACTAACATAGGTTTCTAGACTAGTTATGTTTTATTGACTTTATAAGTTCGGCAATAAAAAAATATTTATTTCGCATAAAAAATTAAGAATATCAATTAAATAAAAAATAATTTATAAGTATATTATCATTTCTAAGGTTGGATAAAGTAAATAAATAACAATAAAAATAATTTTTAAAATTAAATTCAATTAACCTTGTTTTGAATGTTATGACTCTATCAAATGTAGGTATTTATAACATCAACCTTGCAATAATTCATTTCTCATTTGTTATACACGCGATTCTGTTATTTACGTATGATGGATTGAATGATTAAACTTGTATTTAATGTGGATGATCAAATTTCAATATTGCTATGACCAATTTTTTTCTTTTTTGGATATTGTTATCAATGGTGTTTGGATATTTTAATTAATATATCATCATATCTATACTTAAAATAAGGACTAAATACATTTTACCCCTTATATTATTGATTTTGCATCAATTACCCCATCTACTATTAAAATTCTTAAATACCTCCCTAGACCAATAAAATTTATATTGGTGGACAAAAACACCCACTACAATAAAACAATCAATTACAACAAAATAATTCCAACGAAATAGAAAATTGTTGGAATTTTTAAAATTCCACGAGAAATTTCAATGCTACATTATACCATTGGAAAATTCCAATTCGGTAAACAAAACCATTGGTATAAAATGTTGGAATTCATGTTGGAATTTAAAATTTCAACGGAAATTCCAACACAACAACTAACCGTTGGAAAATTCCAATGATGATTCCAAAAAGAATAATAATAAACCATTGGAAATACTATTGGAATTTTAAAACTTCCAACAGAAATTCCATCACTAAAAATACCATTGGAAAATTCCAACGGTAAACCAAATATTGGAATTTCTATTGGAGTTTTTAAAATTCCAATGGCACAACATGTTATTGGAAACTTCTATTGGAAAATTTCAATAGGGTTAAAAGATTTGAAAATATTATCTATATCACAAAAATATATCTTCTCTTCTCGAGTCAATCATGTTGAAACTACATGGTTAAATGTGCTTGACTTGGGTCAAATTGATGATGGGTGACCTCTTGAGAAAGTTAAAAATATTAGATAATGAGATAAATTGATTGAATATTCTAATGAATATATACCATTGGAATTACCATTGGACTAAATTCCAATAGTATAATTTCGTTGGAATAACCGTTGGAGTTTTTTCAACGATTAAATATATTCCAATGGTATAACTCTGTTGGAATTAGTGTTGGAAAAAATGTTGGAGTTCTTTCCAACGATTTATATATTCCAATGGATAAATAACATTGGAATTTCCGTTGGAATATTTTTCCATTGGAATTTCGCCATTCCAACGACCATTTTACCAATGGTACATTTTATATTGGAATTTTCGTTGGAATCGATAATTCCAACGTAATTGGTCAAATTCCAAATGATTTTTCCGTTGGAATTTTCTTGTTTTCTTGTAGTGACATGTGAACTAAATAAAGCATTAAATCTCATACTTTACATAACTATAATTTTATTAAATAAATAAATCTAAAAATTAAATAAAAATGAATAAATAGGATTATATATATTTCTTCAATAGTGAATATTTAAGTTTTGGATCAAATTATTTGATATTGTTTAATGTTTATAAATATATCTATAATATAAGGTGTGCATGTAGGCCCAAAAAAAAAAAAAACTCGATAATGCTCCTTGATAGTCGGATATCAAATAATTGACGCTAAATTTTATTTAACACCAACTTTATTAAATGAATTAACCTTTAGTTAAATTCAAAATAAATAAATAAGAAATAATTTTAACAAAATAAAAAGGACACATTAAATTGAAAGCAATTACCACATAAATTTATATCACTTTTATCTTATGTATGTTTTTTCGAAAGCATCTCTTATATTTCATATTTTAGTTTGTCTTAATTGAAAGTTATTATTAAATTAAATATACTTTACAACAATCGGGTGAGATCCAGATTTTTTTTTTTTTTAACGGGGGCACAAAATGAATGCAATTATAAACTATATAAAAATTACTAATAGAAGCACATTTTGTTTTTTAACCTAATTAATAGCTTTTAAAATAAATAATAATAATAAAAAAGTACATTAAAAACAATTAGAGGGACACAATTTGTTTTCTTTTAACATAATTAATCTACAACTTTTAAAAATATATACTTACTATTAAAAAGAGGGTTTGTTTAAGTTTGGCCTAGTCAAATAGAGTTTGTTCAAAAATGGCCTTACTTATTCCAAAAGGTCTTTAATGGCCTTCTTCTATGTTAAATGTCCAAATTACCCTTTCAAGATTTTAATATCCCAACAACCCTCCAATTGCAAAGGTCTAAAATACCCCTTTTTGTTTCTTCCACAAAATTTGTGTATTTCAACCGAATTTTTGGGGGTTTTGTGCTTCAACCAACCGAAAATTGTACATCTCCGCCTTCATGATCTTCGATATTGCAAGTGAAATCAATATTCAATTTTGAATTTAGTTCCTCCGATCTTATGGCATTGTTTTATTCAATTTTATCCGTCATTTCGTTCATTTTCTCGAGTAGATGAAGTCGATTAATCGATTGCTGTGTATTTGCAGAATCGGATCATTTAATCGACCCCAATGAGTCGGTCAATCGACCATCATTAATGTGTCGATTGAGATCACACATGATCGCATTGAAATACAATTTCGATTCAAAACAAAAAATCGAACAAGAATGTGTGCACAATTGTGCGTGTTGATGAAAATTGCAAATGGCGTTTGAGAGCAATAAAGTTCAAAGACTACGATTATTTTGATTATAAAATATACACGTAACATACTTGTGCTCTAAATTTGTCCACCAATGATCATAGACAAGTAAGATCGTGGATCATTGGAAAACATATCATGTCAAGGTTTGAGGATCGCAACACTACATATAGACTGCTTGATGTTGCGAATGAAATTCGCGAGACTTTGGCATTGAAATAAGTTAACAAAAAGCGAGGAGGTCTAGATAAACCGCTTTTTTAGCATACATAAGGGGTTCACATGAGGATAGTTACACTAAGTTGGCCGCATATGCCCATAACTTAAAAGTAGCTAATCCAGGAACTATATACTCTTTAGAGGTTGATAGTGAAAACCGATTCAAGTATTTTTTCTTGGCATACGGCCCCTGCATTCGTGGGTTTCACTCTTCAATGCGCACCTAGTAGTTGTTGTGGAGAACATTTTTAATCGAAAGATATAAAGGTACATTGATTATCGCTACTTGTCAAGATGTAAATATGCAGATTTATCCTCTTGCATGGGTCGTTGTTGATTCGAGAACGATGCTTCATGGCATTGATTTTTATGAACTTGAAAGGAATAACAGGTGACCAAGAAGACCTTGTTGTGATATCGACAAACACATGAGTCTTATCGGTGCTGAGTCAAATTGTTTTTCAAAATGTACGTCATGCTCATTGTATGTATCATATCAAAGGAAACTTGAGGATCAGAATCGAAAGATCGATACTATCTCCTTTTTAACAAAAAGCGGTGAGGCATATACCAATAGAAGAATTTCACAAGTATATGTCCCAAATTCAAGCTACTGACGAGAAAGGTTGGAAGTATCTTAACGATACAATTTTGCTACTTGGGCTAGGTCATATTTCCAGGGAGACCGTTATAATATAATGACGTCAAACAATGCAGAGTCTCTGAACCCAGTGTTTAAAAAAGCCCGACAAACTCCTATACTTGCATTGTTTGATAGTATTGGAAAAAAAGTTGCAATCTTGGTTCTATGAGAGGCGTGAGGTCGCAAAGTTGTACATGCAATCTAATTCCCGCCATGGAAGAAAAATTACGCAAGTCTCATGAAAAAGCCAAGAAGTTCATGGTTGAACCAATTGATCAAAGTTTATATGTGGTGAGGAGTGGGGCCACAATTTCACCGTTAACTTTGCCGACAACACTTGCACTTGCGAGAAAGTTTCAATTGGACCACCTACCATGTGAACATGCAATAGCGGCCAAGAAGAGAGGTTTTTCAATATACCCCATGTGCTCACCGTACTATTCCGTTGTCTATTGGAGAAAGTATATGCGTAGACTATCTTCCCCGTGCCTAACGAAAATGAATGGGAGATTTCCGATAACATTAAGGAAATGATGTCTTGCCACCTATTGTCGACAATGAGGTGGGCATCGTAGAACAACACGAATACCCTCAACGGGAGAGTTCCGCTCAAGACAAAAATGTAGTAGGTGCCAACAATCGGGCACAACTAATGAATTGCCGTGATCAAAGATCGATGAGCGATAGACAATCACATATTTAGTGATTGTTGTATTTAAATCTCCGATTTCGTAATTGTTATATTCATGAATTTGGACAAACCTCTCTCGTATTGTCAAAAGAACCAAAAAAAAAAAAAATGTTAAGTAATCGTTCTTCATCGGGTTGCCGACCTCGATCGATCGGCCACGTGGTCGGTCAGGGTCGGGGACAAGACAACCTCCGACCGACCACGTGGTTGGTAGGATCGGTTGCATGACTTGTGACCGATCATATATCATATAGTACTAAATTATATAAGATTTTATAACATATGATACTATGATACAAAGGTAACGTGATTTATAGTCATGTGATTATTGTAATCCCGATCAAGACTAAATTATATAATATATGATATAGTGTAACATATTGATAACACATGATATAATGTAACATATAGTGCAACGTGATATATAATCTTGTGATTATTGTAGTGATTATTGTAATTCGATCAAGACTAAATTATATAAGAGATTTTATAACATATGATGATATTATGTAGCATATATCAATTGTAAAATATATCATACTATATTATATTGTAGTGATTATTATAATTCGATCAAGACTAAATTATATAAGAGATTTTATAACATATGATGATACTATGTAGCATATAGTATGATATATTTTACAATTGACGGCGAAAAAATCGAAAACATATGATATAGTGTAACATACGATTGCAACGTGATATATAGTCATGTGATTATTGTAGTGATTATTGTCATTCCAATCAACACTAAATTATATGAGAGATTTTATAACATATGATGATACTATGTAGCATATAGTATGATATATTTTACAATTGACGGCGAAAAATCGGAAACATATTGATAATATGATATGATATAGTGCAACGTGATTTTATAGTCATGTGATTATTGTAGTGATTATTGTAATTCCATCAACACTAAATTATATGATATATTTTATAACATATTATACTTATATGATATATTTTACAAGTTTAATTAAAGCCTAAACCATAAACCCTAAACAAATCCTAAAAGTAGGGTTATACATTTCAAATCGACCATTAATCGACATAAGCATATGATGGTTGTTTACGAGATTCACTTCTTGCCTAGCACTCAGAAATTCTATATATTTGATCACGAAGACTCGCAATCACCCCTATGATATGTTAAAACAACAATCAAGCATTTAATTAAAACATTAAGCTAAATAACACAATTAAGATAGATCACTTACAACGTGCCCTCGCTTGGATGTCTTGTTAGATCCGACCACTTTGAGGGAGCCGTTTGTTTTAATCCCAACTTGTTGTGCAAGTAACGGAACATAAAGGTAACAGGTTCAAGGCACTCGATTAAGTTGCCCCTCTGTTAGGCAATCCTTGTCGGGATCATAGATATTCACCTCCGATGTTTCAAATACAAGTTCGCCACAATCCAATGCTTATTATAGTAAATCGGAAAGTACAAGTGCATACACCTAGCCCATTCCTCCCAAACTTACTCCAAGTTCCATTCGTATAATTAATCAAACCTTGATCAAACTTGTAGTTAGTGAGGTTCCGCTTGTAATCACCGAGTTCAAATATCAATGATTGATAGAACACACGTCAGGATGGCTCGGGTGTACTTGCCGAAGGACATCGGATATCTTGTCGTCTCTCCCATAACAAGTGCATCGCCAAATCCACGTCTTTGAAAGGGAAAAGTTGTTATAAGATTCACTTAATACTAAAGCAATACGTACATATTAAATGGACTTATATCATCTTTAAGCCAAGCCCTAGATGCAATAATCAACGTAAACCGACTTTTAGCTTTTTTGATTGTGGTCCCATTTATGATCAATTCTTCACTTTGTTGAAAGCAATGTGTACATATTAATTAATGAAATGAAGCAAAAACATAAAATAAACATGGAGGCGGTCATCAACCATTAATCGATTGTTGAGTCGAGTCAATGGTTCCGTCAATCGACTTTTAATCGACTATATGGTCGATCAACGGTCGTTGTAACGACAACTAATCAACCATTTAGTTGATTAATGGTCGATTGATCGACCATTGACCGACTAATCATCAATTAATGGTCGATTGACCACCATATAGTCAATTAAAAGTCGATTGACCGACCATTAATCGACCATCAATCGACTATCGATTGACAAAGATGTTTGCAGTAAATATTACCTATCATTTGCCTTTGTGTACCATTCTTTAAATTTTTTGGCCTTCAATGGATCCACGGGAGGAAGAAATCAATTTGCATCTTGTCCAAAAAGGTTCGGAGGTGGTTGTTTGTGGCCTTGATTCGATTGTGAAGGAGTTCTTGTATGAATTGAAGGCACTCTCGCTCGCTTCACTCCCGTTTAGAACATTTTCTTTTTCTATATGTTTTGACGACCTCCATGTATATTCCACCGTTCCCGATCATCCTCCGTGTCCGCCTGCTCCACCTCCACCACCTCAACATCGGAATATTGTTGCATCTCCGTATCCACCACCTCGGCAGTAGAGATGGCGGTGGGGCGGGAATCCCCGTTCCCCACGGGATCCGCCCGAACGTGGCGGGGATTCCCGAAATTTTCCCGTGCGGGGGGGGGAAATTTTTCTCCCCGTTGGCGGGGACGAGGATCATACTCCCCCCCGGGATCCCTCGTTCCCTCATGGGAACCGCATATTAAATATATACTATAATATTTATAATATATATTATATTATAAATATATCCAAATTAAATATGAAAAATGACAAATATTTAATTTATTTTATTAATGAGTGGTTTATTAGTTTTTTTATATAATTTATTAATATTAAAAATGGTTATCTTTATTAAAAAATTAAGTTTTTGCAAAAAAAAAACAGTTAGACGAGGAGCGGGAATCCCGGCGGGGCGGGGATGGGAGGAAAATTTTCCCCATTTGTCTCGAGGAACGGGGACGGGATTCCCGCGACCGCGGGGACGGGGATGGGGATTCCCGCGACCGCGGGACGGGATGGGATCGCTCCCCGCCCCACCCCGCCCGTTGACATCCCTACTCGCGGCCTTATTCTTCTCCACCTCAACGACTTATTCTTCTTCTATCCGATCCTCCTCCTTAATAGACCGATCCTCAACAACGTGCACTGATACTCGGCTTGATCCTCAACAACCCGATCCCGCTCCTCCTCCTCAATGATTTCTTATGCTTCTTTGTCTCCACCACGTCCCATAATCGGAGAGATGCCCCGTCTCCATACGCGCCTCTCGGGAGTGAACCACGTATAAGGTTGACTTCTTACTTCAAGTTTTTGGTCTAATGCATAAATCTTGCGATCCAATTCTTCGATCTTTCCGCTCATAATAGAAAAAGATCTTCGACCTTTTTTAGAAGACAAAAAGCATCATCTTGCCTTTTTGTCAAGATGGCCACGACATCCAAAACTGCCCGCCTCATACCAATGGAAGGGCCGATGGAAGGTGGGGGTACTCGAGAACCGCTCTATGCTCCGTCTCATGACATCCCCTGGTGGCACACTTGTAGGCCCCGACTCTCTCTCGTGCCTGTCTCTTCCACCATCTCCCGATCATTTGTGGGCACTCCGCTCATCCAAAGGATAATCGAGATCCTCGGGAACACACGGGAAATATCATAACATATTTCTTCTCCATTTCTTCTTGTGTCTGAGTCAATGGAAACAAAACTTCATCCCGCTAATTCACAAACAATATCGATTACAAATAATCTCAAAATATCGATTAAAAATTATATGCAATTAAACATAATCTCAAAATTACCATAGGCTCGTCAGACGGCAATAATCTCCTCGAAGTCAAAAGTCGTTGTGGACCTCCACCCACACATCCTAGGAAGTCTTTGTTCAGTCATTTCAATTCTAAAAAATCGACATACGGCGGGAAAGGTCTCAAATGCCCATACCTAACAAACAATCCAATGCTATAAATATTTCTCAAAATTGAAAATATACATTGTAATCTAACGAAAAAACGACTTTGATAAATACATGTATCGCGTGTGTAAAGCCCCCCGAAGGAGTAATGTTCAACTTTACGAGTAAAGCTTTTCGTCAAACCATGTAGAAGATGGTCATATTGTTAGATAAATGTTTTTATCAAGATTTTGATGATTATGTTTAAATGAGTTTTTATACCAAAACAATGTTTATAAATGTTGTCCAAATACTCCTAAATGATTTAAAATGTTTTTACTAATTTTTGGAGTATTTCTTAGTATTTATTATTTGATAAAAATGGACAACACTTTTGATAGTTTTGTTTAAATTGGTTTTTACACCAAAATAATGTTTATAAATGTTGTCCAAATACTCCCAAGTAATTTAAAATATTTTTACTAATTTTTGGAGTATTTCTTGAAGTTTATTTTTGATAAAAATCGGACAACATTTCAAATTGAGGTCGTCGGCCGCCCAAATGGTCGACACATGCATCAAGATAAGAAAACACGAAAAGTAACTTACGGACTTGAAAAATGGAGCGGGGACCGGCCGGGGGGAGGCCGACGGTCGCACCGGGCGACGGTCGAACCCCCTCCGACCGTCGTCGCACCGCAACCCCTACCCTACCGGATCGCACTATTTTTTCAAACGGCCGAAATCTTCAACAGGCAACCGGTCGCCCCTATGTTATTTTGTGACAGCAAAATTCCAACCGTTGAAATCTGTGACAGCAAGATTTGCTTTTCTATTTTGTACAATATTTCTACATCTTGTGATCTTCTTTTTGTAGACAAAAGTGAAGATAGAGGAGCCTATGTTGGGAGCCTATGTTGGTGAAGCTTCCCTATAAATAGAGAATGAATTGAAGACACAAAATGCAACAACACAAGCAAATACACAACAAGAAATCGCAAATTTCCAAGCTTTCATATTCAACACTCTTGTTGTATTTATAGCCTAAGTATTTCACTTTCACATCTTGAGGTCTAGGCTTTATTTCTTGATTACACTTTGCACTCAAATTGTAATATTCATTATTGAGTTGTAATCTTGATTTTTGGTTATCATTCAAACACAAGATATCCTTGTGAGTGTTCTTGTGGTAAGAACACACTTAGATGATCTAGGTGATAGGTGCAAGAAGATTGTGGTGATCTTCTTATTGAGGTGTTGAAGAATTTGGTATTCTTCAAGGTTGAAGATTGTGGTAATCTTCACAAGGTGCCGTTGAAAGACGATTGTGGTAATCTTCAAAGGGAGATTGTGGTAATCTCCAAAGGTGGTGTTGAAGAAGAGTGTGGTGCTCTTCAAGGTATTGTAAGTTGAATTTGTATTAATTGTGGTAATTAATAAAATTCTTTTTCTTTGAAATCCATCCCGTATATCTTTGGGGTGGTAGAGGATTAGGCCCTAGGTGGGTTGAACCTCTTTAAATCGACGCGTGTTGTTTACTTCCCGCACCTTTATTATTGTCTTGGCGTAATTGTTTCAAAAAGAGGGCTTAAATCGAAAAGATGGAGATAATCTATTCACCCCCTCTAGATTATCGTAGCCGCTTGGACTTACAAGTGGTATCAAAGCCAAACTCTTTGGCAAGCTCGTTCCACATTGCGAGTAAAGAGGAACGATCATCGGCTACGAACGAAGTCTACCTTACCGGCGCCTCCACCACCAAGCCACCACTATTCGATTCCAAAAATTTTACATTTTGGAAAGAAAGAATGGAATGCTATTTACAAGGTTGCGGGTTCGATATTTGGAACACGGTCGTAAATGAAGAATCCATTCCAATGATGGACACACTACACAAAGGCCTCAAAGAGCTCAATGATGAAGAGAAGAAAAGCATCTCCTTAAATGGTAAAGCTCTTAATATTATTTATTGTTCACTTACCATTTTGGAATATGATCATCTTGTAGGAATTAAATCGGCTCATGAAGTATGGAGAAAATTAGAAGAAGTATATGCAAATGAAAGGAGCCACTCAAAAGCATCTACTTCTCAAATGGATACAAACCCAACATGGGATGAGCTTCCTACAACTTCCGACGTCGATGAAAACGAACGATGTCTTATGGGCTTCGAAGAAGAAAACGAGGTAAGTTCAAAACCCTCCACTTCTTATGATAATGAATTACAAAATGATTATAGTGATTTGCAAAATGATTTTGATGAACTTCAAAATGAATTCCAAAGCTTACTTGGTAAATACAAAAATTTGAAAAAGGAATTCAATATTTTGAAAATTGATAAGGATAATTTATTTTCCTCTTATGAATCACTTTCATGTGATCACACCACCACACTTGACAAGGTTAGAAACCTTGAAAAAGAAAATAGTACTCTTGTTGAGGATATTAATTGCATGAAAAATGATTTATCAAAATCCAACTTGAGTACCGATAAAATGACCGAGATTATTGATGTTCATAGTTGTGATAAATTGAAACAAGGACTTGATCATAAGCCTAGTGTTGTTAATTATGTGAAAAGAAATCAAGTCTCTATGCATGTTGGTCATTATGCTCCTAGAATTATTACTTGCTTTTATTGCGGTAAAAAGGGTCATACGGTTAATATTTGTCGGGCTAGAAATAGCTCTAATTTCTATTGGAGACCTAAAAATCTCAAAGCTAATCCCCAAGGACCCAAACACTTGAGGGTACCAAAAAATAATGTCATATTAGGTACCCGGCGTAATAATAAAGGAAAATTCATACCGCCAAGAAGATATCAAATGCCCGTGTCATTTGATCAAAGGAGAATACACCATCACGATAAATTTCCAAGAAGAGGATACAATCAAAAATGGGAAGTACACAATCCTTGGAAATGGCAAAGTCATCATCAACAAGATGATTCTCAAAGAGGAAGACACCATCAAAAATGGGAAGGACAAAACTCGAGAAATGGGCAAAATTGGAGAAGACATCATCAACAAAATGATTTCTCAAGAGGAAGATACTATCTACAAAGGGAGAGACATAACCCGTGGAAATGGCGAAATTGGTAAATCGTATCTCTCCATTTAAATATTCATTTTATTTTGTTATTATGCATGTTTTTATTTGTGTCTTAATTGCGAATGAGTTTTCAAATATTTTTTTAAAATTAAGGTCTTCAATATATATTTGTGCTTTAGATTTGTTTTAAGAATTGTGTAGGATTTATATTTTTCACAAGTGACCATTTACGTCATTATTTGTCAAGAAAGGCATTAATTATCGAGGCACGCTTACTTGTGTTATTCTTACTCTTATAGACTCGATATATGTATTGCCATATGCCTATGTGCTTGTTTTTCATAGTATTTCATACAAGTGCCATTAAGAGGATTTTTTGAAAGGCACTATTCGATAATTGATTGCACATATTTGCTTTGTCAACTCTTGTTCAAATACTTCTTTTAAATGAGGTCTCAACTATATGCTATCGGATTTTCAAATTTCAAAAGAGACCTTTTGTAGCTTTCTTAAGCTTATTTGAACTTGCATGATTTAGTAGACTCTTGATGATCTTCTAAATGCATAGTATGTGTTTCTTGCTTCATGGTCTATATAGTGTCTATTTCTACTATGCTCTTATGCAAGATATTTTGTGATTGATGATTGAGGCATGTTTTTACACTTGGGCTAATTTTTTCTTGCTTATATAAGCGATGTCGTTAATGAGTTTGTTAAGTTGTGTAGATGAGAATGAAGTACTCCAAATATTAGTTACCTCAAAATATTTGGATGTAAATGTTCTATTATGAACACCTTAGATCAATTGGATGCCCTATGGTGATAGTGATGAAGAAGACAAAAAGGGTATTAAGGAACAAACTCGATGACCAAGGCAACATTGGTCTAACTAAGGCGAGATGGCTATATTTCAAAAGAACTCTTGAAGGAGTTAAGCATTGAAGAAAGAAGAACCATCTCAACCTCTATGGCTAAAGATTGACAAAGGTTGAGAAAAGCATATCGGCCGACAAAGGTATGTTTTCTTGTATAATTCCCATAGACTCGACATTTTATATGCCTTATGTCTATATGCTCGACTTCAAAACTATCCCAACAAATCTCACTAAAGTGCCGTTAAAAGAAATTTTCAAATATTTGAAAGGCACTTCTTCTTATGACTTGTATATCCAAAGTATTAAAACGTTCTTATTTTTAGGGATAACAAGTTCAAGTGTTTACATTTATCAAAATATGGTTCGTCATAATCGAACTAAACATATTGAGATTCGATATCTTTTTCTAAGGGATTGCATTTTTAACAAAAACTTGAGATGTGTTTAATTTCGTCTCAAGGATAACTCGCGGACTTTTTAATCGTTTCACGAGTCTTTCACCTCATCTCGAGCTTGATTATGACATAATGTATATTAAATGAGGTCTATATTTGCATTCTCGCACGTTTTAAAACTTAGGGGCGAAAAATCGGATTTTTGGATCAAATCTCGGACTTTTGCAAAACAGACGGATCGTGACGGTTGGGGTGAGGCCGACCGGTCACCCTATGCTTCGACCGGTCGCCCACACCCTGCACCGGCCGACTGCAGCTATATTTGTGTTAAAATCGTCTCTGTTCTTTTTCTCACCATTTTGGCTATTTTGGCTCGATTTTTCGTCCCCTTTGACATTTGCACACACATTTCACTCCAAATGAGTTTTATTGCATAAATTACATATTTTGGGGATGATGTAGCTCGATTATCATCATCATTGCTCATCTTTACCGAATAAATGGTAAGAATTCTACTCCATTTGCTCAATGGGTTGAACACTTGAGATTTTGACTTATTTGCAAAATTCTTGATGCTAGTTTCATATGAATGTGATGAGCTTAATATTTATGATGTATTGAATGTTGTTTGAACTGAATTGGTGATGAATTTTTTTTTTTTTGGCTTAAATGAATTTCAACGGCGTTATATACTTCTAGTTTTATTCGACGCACGCCAAGTGTTCGACAAAATGTTTCAATGAAAAATTCATCACCTACGTGATTCTTTTGATTTGAAAAGTCATATAAGTTTATAGAGATCATGTTTTATCAATCAAATGAGCTTTTGCAAGTCAATTGATCAACTTTTCCCTTTTACTTGGAATTTAAGCTTCAATTTTCAATAAGCTCGATAAATCGATAAATTTGCGCACTTTGATATGAATATTTGATGTTTTTATTGTGCTAACATTCTTTTTGATGATTCCAAAGGGGGAGAAACAGGAAAAATGCTCATACGCTCAAAAAAGCGAAAATAAGCTTGCAAGAAAAGCTATAAGCTAGGGCTCTTGAAAGCCATAAGTCGTGAACAATGCTTAGTCCATTTGATGTATTGTGGACTTTTATGCTTGACTAATGATGTTTTGTGATAGGGGAGCTTGTGCAAAAATGATTTTGAAAAATCTTTGCTCCTATCCTTGTGTGCTTGTACTTATGATGTATCTTGTTTGTAATTGATTGTTGTTTTAAGACGAAAATTTGTTTTGTTTTAAAATCAACTTTCTAAAATTGTTTTGGTGTGTAATCATCAAAAAGGGGGAGTTTGTTAGATAAACGTTTTTATCAAGATTTTGATGATTATGTTTAAATGAGTTTTTATACCAAAACAATGTTTATAAATGTTGTCCAAATACTCCTAAATGATTTAAAATGTTTTTACTAATTTTTGGAGTATTTCTTAGTATTTATTATTTGATAAAAATGGACAACACTTTTGATAGTATTGTTTAAATTGGTTTTTACACCAAAATAATTTTTATAAATGTTGTCCAAATACTCCCAAGTAATTTAAAATATTTTTACTAATTTTTTGGAGTATTTCTTGAAGTTTATTTTTGATAAAAATCGGATAACATTTCAAATTGAGGTCGACCAAGTCGCCCAAATGGTCGACATGTACCGAAGATAAGAAAACACGAAATGTAACTTACGGACTTGAAAAATGGAGCAGGGGGACGGTCAGGGGAGGGCCGACCGTCGCACCCGGGCGACCGGTCGAACCCCCGCGACGACCCTACCGGATCGCACTATTTTTTCAAACGGTCGAAATCTTCAACAGGCAACCGTCGCCCTATGTTATTTTGTGACACAAAATTTCAACCGATTTGTAACTGTGATGAGCAAGATTTGCTTTTCTATTTTGTACAATATTTCTACATCTTGTGATCTTCTTTTGTAGACAAAAGTGAAGATAGAGGAGCCTATGTTGGGAGCCTATGTTGGTGAAGTCTTCCCTATAAATAGAGGATGAATTGAAGACACAAAATGCAACAACACAAGCAAATACACAACAAGAAATCGCAAATTTCCAAGCTTTCATATTCAACACTATTGTTGTATTTATAGCTTTAAGTATTTCACTTTCACATCTTGAGGTCTAGGCTTTATTTCTTGATTACACTTTGCACTCAAATTGTAATATTCATTATTGAGTTGTAATCTTGATTTTTGGTTATCATTCAAACACAAGATATCCTTGTGAGTGTTCTTGTGGTAAGAACACACTTGGATGATCTAGGTGATATAAAAAGAAGATTGTGGTGATCTTCTTATTGAGGTGTTGAAGAATTTGGTATTCTTAAAGGTTGAAGATTGTGGTAATCTTCACAAGGTGCCGTTGAAGGAAGATTGTGGTAATCTTCAAAGGGAGATTGTGGTAATCTCCAAAGGTGGTGTTGAAGAAGAGTGTGGTGCTCTCTTCAAGGTGTTGTAAGTTGAATTTGTATTAATTGTGGTAATTAATAAAATTCTTTTTCTTTTTGAAATCCATCCCGGATATACTGGGGTGGTAGAGGATTAGGCCCTAGGTGGGTTGAACCTCTTTAAATCGACGCGTGTTGTTTACTTCCCGCACCTTTATTATTGTCTTGGCGTAATTGTTTGGAAAAAGAGGAGAAATCGAAAAGATAGAGATAATCTATTCACCCCCTCTAGATTATCGTAGCCGCTTGAACTTACACATATGCGGGTCTTCCCCACGCGTATTTATTTTAAAGATCCAAATTGTCAACAATTTGCAAAGCCTTCATATCAATTGAAGTGTTAGGCTCCTTACACCGCAAAAACACGCTCAAATATGAGGGTCAATCCCAATTTGTATCGGTGCTCAAAAACCGCACTTTGCATGGTGCTCAAAAACCGCCTTCAAATCCCTAGGCTTCACCTTTTTCCTACCTCAAAATATTCTCGCTAACCGTCTATCCGAGGGGATGTCCTTTACATAATCATTCTCAATTCCGAGATTCAATCCAATGATGAGAGTGAAGTCGAGAACACGAATCGACATTTGCATCACCAACACGGAACCATACCTCATCATGCACCGGTGATTTAATCTTCATAAATAATAGATCATGAAGAATTTTACAAGAAATCAATATTATCCCGGAACTTGTATAAGTCTCCGAAAGCCAAGTTCACCAACAACTCTTTGTGTTCGGCGTCTAACTTACTATATACTAGATTTAGAACTTGTAAGTTACATCGGGATGTAACTCTTGAATCAAACCGATCTTCAATGGAGGTGAGGTATGCCATTTTTCTCGTATAATTGAAATAGAAAAGACAAATTTTGGAGGGTTAAATAATAGTTATCTTGCAAAGAAAGCAATTATTAGCAGTTAACTAGTTATTTGGCTTAAAAAGCACTTTTTAGTGCTTTTTTTTTGCAAAAAAGTACTTTTGGCTTAAAAAGCACTTTTTAGTTAAATATCGACCCTCCAAAACAAAGACAAAATAATTTTTTGCAAAACAATACAAGTCTTTTGATTGAATTCAAGCCTAATGGTCGAATTCATTCCAAAGGCAAACACTCCCAACAAACTTTTGCAATGAAAAACACAACACTCCCAACATGTGTATAGTCTAATATTCCAAATAACATTAACATTCAATCCAAACTAAACCCTAAACCCCATTCAAGATAAAGCATTCATTCAATAATTCAATACCTTAAACTATATAACATATTTTACAATGCAATTTAAAATAACTAATTCAAAAGACAAAATAAAACTCTTACTTTATGTATTAAGCCTCAAGAAAATATTCCCCAACGACGGGCGACAACCTATCAACGGCAATCAACGACGGTCGCTTTGTGATGGTGAGGTGAGGATTTAAACGATTGTCGTTTAGAGTCGATTGAGGGCTTATAAACCCTACGAGAGGGTTTTGAAATTCTAATCGACCACTTTAGTCGTTTAACCGATCGCCGACCGACCACATTAATTTGAGTTGATTAACGGTTGATTAATCGACCATTGATCGACCTAATAAATTTGAGTCGATTAATCGACCGCATCTTTTATGATGGGCATTTGGGGAAGTGTACAATTTCTACCTTTTTATATTTTTTTAGCAATAAATATCGGTCAAAGGCCATTCTTGATAAGTTGTTGGCTCAAAAGACTATATTTGATATATGGGACATTAAAGAAAAAAAAAAAAAAAGTAATGGGGCACGTGCCCCGCACTGTAATGTAGTTTTATCTATTACAACAACAACAACTAACTAATCATTTTCCCATTACAATAATATACTTTATTAAAAATAATAATGTTATGTTTTTTATTAGCTTCAATTGCAGGTTTTATTAATAGAAAAGGGTATTTGAAAAATCAATAGGTAAAGTGTATGTTACCCTTAAAAATTAATATAATATTTTTATACTGATTTACATCAAGATATTAATTGTCAATAAATTGACACACTATTCAACTAATAAGAGGCACACCGACATTTTTGTTCCTTTTTTTTAACAACTCGATAGTATATTTCCTTCCCAATAATATGCACTATTTCTACAATTTCGAGAAAATAATAAAATAGCTCTTTTTTTTTTTTCAAGGAGAACAAGAAAGAAATAGATGGTTTTTCGACAACATTGGTGTTTTTTCCTTTTTTGTTACATATCCTGGAAGGAGGGGTGATGTGACTAGAACCACATATATTTAGTCCGAGCTTGAAAGTCTTAACTATTCGACCACTCTTCATGTTTTTTTTTGCTACCTTCGTGTTGGAAATTGATTTATAAAAATGAGTTTTGACCCGATCTTGACCAATTATTTAAGTGAGATTATTTATTAGTTTTGGAAAATAAATGATATAATCGTAATCCACACCGCGTGTAGATGAATTTGACATTTTGAATTTCTCAAAACCAACTTTGGGTGAATGAGAAATTAATGCATAAAGTTAGTCACTTAAACGTTTTTATATATAAAATATAAAAGGGTGGGAATATGGAAAGTCATATCCACACGTAAAAAATATTAAATGTTTGACTAGTTTATATAGAGCTTCATCACTAATAAGGAGTCATCATGTGGAGCTTCTTATGGTACACCCTAGTAGACCAAGTCAAATTTGACTAGCCTTTGGCTAGCTCTGTAACACCGAGGATGGTGCGGAGCACCGCCCGAGCCGGACTCAAAGCCCGCGCATATCGCACATTTGCATTGGGTACTTTAGAGGTGCACTTTGTATTTCGTGACGACGCATCCTCCCAAGAAGTCTTAAAGTTTTAAAAAATCAAACCAGGGTTCGATCTAATGGCTCGATGATGTGGCGGTGACTTGGCATAGTCGCCCGTCCCGGATGGACACGTGGCAAACAAAGGGGCGCGATTCGGGACGCGCATGTTTGCCGATTGACGCCTGTTTAGTGTGTAGGGTGCGTGCGTTGAAGGTTGTGTACCTTTGGAAGAGATGCGATCTCGAACCATCATATTGTGCATATTGATCTCAAGGCACGATCCCAAAGTACCCGGTCGATCCAAACCAAATGATGCACATGTTCTTAAAGGCCATCCGGATCTCTAAATAAACGGACTCGTGGATGATCATTTTACATACCATAAAATCTGCATTCATTCAACATATTATTTCATCTCTTCCTTTCTTTTTAAACACGTTATGTTATTTGTAAGTTCGACTTTGCAAGTCCGCCACGTTGAACTTGAAAGTCGTTGTATCTTAGAGACGATTGTATGAACCTTTAGCACTTTTGTACGGGGTAATTTCGTCTTGAGGATAGAAAATCTAATTCTCGCATCGACTTTAATTATGTCTAGTTATTCTGTCTATTTTTCGAGAAAACAAACACCACAACAACAAGTTGGTAAGATAGGATAACATATATTGCCAAAATATTCGATTTGAATTTTGAAATAAGTGATATTGTAATCTTAAATAAATTCAACGCAACGACATATTTTGAGTATTACGTGTTCCACCTAATATCATTAAATTCCTTCTTATCTTGGCAAATCAACACACAAAAAAACAACGTTTTGAATTGTCAATTTATGCTCTTTGCGCTTTTTGACAGTATGAAAATTAATTACCCATTCTCATATTACCACTACTACCTTAAGACATGTGTAAAAGAAATTATTCATTTTTTTATACTACTACTACTATCTTCTACCATCTTGACAGTATGAAAATCAAATATCCATTTTCACATTAGACCCTCACAAACGTTCGCCTAAAAAGATTGTCGACACAAATTTGTCCAAAAGAAATTACAATCGCACACACTCTCGATTAACGTAAATATTACGCAACAATTAAAAAAATAAAATTAAACTTAAGTCAAATTACAAAATATATAATATATTTCAAATTTAGGTCATCTCTCACAAAAAGAACAATTCAAAATTTTGAAAATACTAAAAACAACAATGGAATAAATGAAAAAAGATCAAATTTTGGCGTGAATTGGAAGTTTTTGAAAACTTGATTGTGCCAATTTACAATAAAGAGACTTTACGTAGACCCTTCAAAAACTTACTTTGGACAAAATTATGAAAAAAATAAAATTAGGGACTCGTAGTTTAATTTTAGGACCAACGCTATATTTAGGTGTATGGCCCACGCTTTTTGCCTATATATTGCTAAGTGGCTATCTTCATATATCTTTCACTTTTCTCTCATACCAAACGCCGTCGTATTCAACGAGCCGACTCCCATCCCAATTTCCCAATTTGTCTGTTGCTCGAGAGTTTGAAGCAACCCTTTTTGCTCCATTTGAAACACGAATACAACTTCTATGGACTCGTTTGGGATTATAGATTAACCAGGATAACCCATTTTATCCCACCTTATCCTTTGTTTGGGATAATTGATAAGGGCCCGGTATTGGACGCGGCCGGGATTATAATCCCACTCTCAATTGATTATTAATCTCACCCCAATAGGTGGTATTAAATTATCCCAATCTATCCAGGTAAGTCAAAAGTCAAATGTACCCTTCAACTTGTCAATGAAATAACTTGTGTAACCTTGCCCCTTGCATATTCGATTAATTACGAAAATACATCCTTCTAAATACTATATTCTTCCTTGTTCAGCAAATCCAAAGAAAAACCCCAATCCATGCTCGGTCTAGCCCACAACTACTCCAAGAACCGACCGAACCCGGATACCCATCATGATATTATCAACCCGATTGCCCCTTCATGCCATCTTTTTTCCGGTAGGGCCGTGTGACCCGAATTTTCACGATGTGAGATACAACGTTATGCGTTGATTTATTTATTTGGTTTAGTAACACGAACCCGTTATTAATAAAACACGACCGACTTTTAATCATTTCTTCCAACGTCAATTACGTCTTCCTCATTTGCGAGCTTAACAATTTTAGATTTTCCTCCAGATATTAACTTGAACGGTTAACTACGACTTTAGAAATATTAGACCCGAAAATTTAGGAGTACATTTCGATCCTTATCCAAATATTTCATCTTATTCTATAATTCATCCCAACCAACTTCCAATTTATTTTTCGATTACACATTTCTTATTCACATCTTTATTTTAAATTTCCAAATATTTAATTATGGATATTTTTACATTTTATTTTTTCCCCTCAATTTTATAAAGAAAAGAAACCAAATATTTTTTTCTTTTTTCCCTAATTTTCGAAATTACCACTTTAAATAGGAAAATAACTCAATTTTTCTTCTACCACTATTTTATCATTTTGTATCTCCCAACTAAATTATTATTGGACAAAAATAAATAAAATTTTGATAATTTCATTTTGTTTTATGTCTTCCAAGCCTACAACTAAAAATCTTTCTAAAAATCCCACTAACCCCTTAGTCAAACAAATAAATTTTAAATTCTCTCCCTAAAACCTAGCTTTTGGCCAATTGTCCCTAAGAAAGTAACCTAACTATTTAATTAATGTCCTACCTTCCCCAATTATTATCCTAATTCATCATTTAACCAAAACAAAACACATATCTTCTCTCCAACTTCTCTCCAAAAATTCTCCAACATTTCTCTAAGCATAAGTTCACTTTTTCTTCAAATCTTCAAATCTTCAAACATTTCTTCATATCTTCAAACACAACTTCTTCATATCTTAAAACATTTCTTCATATCTTCAAACACAACTTCTTCATCTCTTCAAACATTTCTTCACATCTTCAAAACACACATTCTTCAAATCTTCAAACAAACTTCATATCTTCAAAACACACATTCTTCATATCTTCAAACATTTCTTCATATCTTCAAACACAACTTCTTCATATCTTCAAACATTTCTTCATATCTTCAAACACTTCTTCATATCTTCAAACACACTTTCTTCATAACTTCAAGAATACTTTCTTCATATCTTCAAACACTTTCTTCTTTCTTCAAACACTTAATAAAAACTCTTCTTACTTCTTTATTTTCGAAACTATCACTACTACAAGGTAAGAAATTTTCTTCTTCAATCCATTTTGATATTTCTAGCTCATTCTCTTCACTCCTTAACCTAAGTTTGATTTTTGGTTTGAGGTACACTTAGAATACAACTTGAAGATAATAGAGACTTGGAATCATCTTGACTAGACCTCAAGAAATTGTAAAAGAAATTAGACTATAAGGTAAGAAATGAGATTTTTAGTACATTTTCTTCTTCTCTTCTATTTTCCAAAATTTTGATACTCCATTTTCATTTTTAGACTTTTAGGGGCTGACCTTAAGAGTTGTTTTAAGAGTGAGTAAAGGGACCCATTTTGAGACCTCTACTAGTCTCATTTCTTCTACTACACAAGGTAAGTGTAGTTTTACCAATTTTCTTCATCTCCTTCTTCTTTCCTTAAATTTTTAACCTCATTTCCTAACTCCAACATTGTTTTTGGTATTCCTTGACCTAGGGGCTGACCTAAGTCACTTCTCCTTCAAGAGTGATTTATTTCATCTTTCACCAACATGTTCATTTTTAAGGTGGGTGGAAAAATCCTTTCAACTTCTAGGTGTTTTAAATTGAAAATATGCATGTAGTATTTTGTTATTGAGCACTTGAGATATATATTATGTATTGAATACTATTTTCTTGTATCAAGTTGGAAAAATTCTCAAGTGTTGCTCAAAAATACGATTTATCGAAAAATAGGCATACATGCACACTTTATTGTTATACTTGATGAAATTTTGTATGAGAAGGATATGTATGTGTATGACTCTTGAAATCTATGTTTTGAATGATTTATAATCTGGACACGTCGAGCATAATTGATTAAATTTCAACTTTTGGACTTAAAATGCAAAAATAGAAAGTTGGTGGACTTAATTGCAAGAAAATAAAACTTATGGGACCCCTCTATAATTTTCGATTTTGGGACTGAAATTAGGTTCAAAAATTATGTTTTGACATTTTAATAAAGTTTTAAGAGTTTTTAGATAAATAAAATCAACCCTTAAAAGCCCAAGGACTAGATTGTAAAATTTTAGAAGTTTAAGGGCTATTTTGCAATTTTCGAAGCTGTACCAGACCCTAATTTTAAAATTTGAAATTTTAACTCTTAAGGGACTGGAAATAACATATTTTAAGTCTATTCCAAAATCCAAGTGTTTAGAGCTTGGAAAGTAATTTTATAAAACTTGAGGGACCAAATGGTAAAAGATTAAAATTTAGGACCAAATGAAATTTCCAGGACTTATGTAGTCCATGCACCTGGAAATACTAATTTAACTATAACATAAGAATATTTTGGACCCAAGGTTCAAATTTCATAACAATTGACCCCTAAAAGCCTTAAAGGCAATTATTTCAAAATGGGACAAAAATTAAATTTTCAAAAAGTTAAGGGACCTAAACTTACTTCTTTTTAAAACTGTTTTTGTCCCAATATCCCACTAACCATAGTGACATTTTCCAACTGGAATCACATTAAAAGTCCTTCCGGTTTGTGAGTTCCAATTATTTTAAATTTAGAGCCCGAAATGGCAATTTTAACAAATTTGGGGCCAATATGAGAATTTTATAAAAATCGACCTCAAAACATCAAAAACCTGAATCTCTGAATAATTTGAAGAATTTAGGAACTGACCTCATAATTTTTCAAGGTCGGGATATTTATTTATTCAATTTTTAACCCCAAAAGTATTGGTTTTTACAAAACGAGGCTAAATTGTAAATTTTCCATTTATCAAGGACCTATCTCAAATTATTTTCCTTTTACTAAAACAGCCCTGGACCCTATGACTTCAATTCTTAATTAAAATATTTTATTTTTTCAAAAACCCTGACTTATCGGACCGCCTTGACCGATTAATACCCGATCGTGGAGCGACTTCCTCGTCTTGCGATTTGAATCTATAACGGGACTTATGTTCCACCTAATCTTTCAAGATATCGAAGATTGCTTATCCTTCCGATAATCATCTTCATCCAAATAACTCCACCAACGCCATCATTGACACTCGCGATTTTTCGAAAATTTTCCTAAATCGCTTCCCTGAATCAATAATACTCAATTGCTGGTTGACTACCCGAACTTGTAATTACTTTCCTGCCTCGAGTCAACTTGGTGTGTCGAGCTCACAATCGGAATGGATACATCGGGATGGAACCGGCAGCTCGGCCGCTATTCCACTCTCCGGCCCCATCGCCCTAATCCCGCAACCGAGGGACGGAGTTTGTCCAAGGGAAGCGGGTCGTAGTACTTGAGGTATAATCATGATTATGACAAATCCGAGCCTAGCTAGCTCCACTGTGGATTTTGTCTTTGCCTATGGAGCGATAAGTTGACAGTCTTGGACTATCTTGCTCGGGAGTTACAAGGAGAACGAAAAGAAGCGTTGTCTCGATCCACACGATTCTCGGGAGTTAATCGGACCTGTTTGGTTGGCGCTACAAACCGTACGCAATCGCTACTTGTATTACATTGGTTGGCGCTACAAACATGACGCAACCGCTACTTGTCTTGCATAGGATTGGCGCTGCGCATCCGTTCGCAATCCTCCGTCTTCTTGAATCACATGGTGCTTGTGTAACCACGAATCGCTTTTTTCTTAAATCGTATAAGTATATTACTTAAATATATTTATCACGACGCTTGTGGATCGTGTGTGAAATCATGCATCATCTCTCACGCGTTTTCATATAACTAAATTTCTCGCGTTAACTATGTATATCGCCACACTTTTTCACACGATCACCCCATCTATCGAGATTTTCGTCACACTCCCTCCCGTTTTCTAACCTTTAGATGAAGAGTACGTTGAAGACGTCGAACCTACCACAAATTGAATCCCTACCATGGATGTGGAGAGACATTCCTTTTACTTTTATTGTTGATTGGACTTCTTCATTTTATTTCTGTTTGACTCGTAAGTTAAATTCGGATAATCTATTGGGTTGTATTCGGATATTGTCGGACCTTGAGATGTAACTCGTACTTGTGTGTATTTTATTCCATTTGCATTAGACTCTATTTCACTTGGAGTTTTGTATCATTGGTTTAGATTTGTTGGATTATCTCTGTTTAAGTGATTGATCATCGTCGCGCCGTGTTTGGGACGTGATTATGGTATCAAAGCTCGGTTAGTAAGATGGAAACTTACACCAAGTCGACCCGTGATAGGTTCCTCCGCCTGATTGGGTACCACTACTAGATGGCCTAAGTTGAATCTTGGACGACTATTTGAACTCTTTTGGGTTTCCATAATGTTAAAATATGCAGATATTTCTCGATGCCGGGTGTTAGGTGATTTAGAAATTTCTTAATTGGGAAGTTATAATGCTCCTATATGATGAGACTTGAAGCATATAAAGCTATCACCTAACAAAGATATGATCCGATTATATGACACTTTATGGAATCTAGATGCCTAATGATATTACCTTGGAGAATGATAGTGTGAGAATCATCGACTATGATTTACCGATGGTAGTGCCATTGCATTAATTATTCCCAAATATTTGTATAAGCTTAAGTAAGGGAATTTGATATGTGTTTTTGGGTATCACGGATAAGATACGTTAAGGATGTGAATATTATAAGACCTCGAATGGATGTCGCCACATATTATTTTGTAAGTTATAATGTCCGAGTTGTAAATATTTTTGGATGATGATTATCTAGGACTATTATTGTGATTTAAACACTTATCTAACATTTGAATTGGTTGATTAATTAAGTTGGTTGATTGTGACTTAGTTGTCGATTATTTAAGTATTGATTAACTAATGATGGAATGGACACTCGTACTTTATATGAGGTATTTAAGAAGCGTGACTTTATATGGAATAATTAAAGTCCTTATAGATATGGGAAATTTAAATTGCTATCGGGATTTTAGTATGAACAACTCCTATGATTACCTTTGGAAATGACTTATTAAAGATTGTTGAGGTCTCGACCATTATATGTTGATGGGTGGAGATTTTGGGTTGATCTTGCACTTTTAGCGATGAAATCTATTACCAATTGTTCGAGGAATTATACGATGTTTAGTCAAATCGACTCTATTATAATGAGTATCACTTTCATAAGTAAATGAAATATTGACTAGTTGTGACAAGCAAGGATATATTCCTGATTGGATTAGGAGAAGTATGTTTCGAGATAATAATTATGGGAATAGTACATTAGAATGAAATGTGGAGTAGAAAAGATTGGTTAAGTGATAATCGAATAGTGGTGCAAATATTATAGATCACATGAAAGGGTACTATGAATAGTGTCTATTACAAGGTGATAACAAGTTTTGTACCACTAAGGTTGTTAGAAATATTTTTGCGGAGAATGATTATTGGAAATTGGTGATGGGAACTTGAATCAAATATAAGCGCCTCTAGGCCCCCTAAGTTTTGATATTGAGGATGTGATAGATCCTTCATGAATAGATACAATAAGTATGAATCTCATCTAGAATTTCAAAGATATTATTTCGTAAGAGAATTTGGGGACCAAATTCTTTTAAGGAGGGGTGAATGTGACACCCGAATTTTCACGATGTGAGATACTGACGTTATGCGATTGATTTATTTATTTGGTTTAGTAACACGAACCCGTTATTAATAAAACACGACCCGACTTTTAATCATTTTTTCCAACGTCAATTACGTCTTCCTCATTTGCGAGCTTAACAATTTTAGATTTTCCTCTAGTATTAATACTTGAACGGTTAACTACGACTTTAGAAATATTAGACCCTCGAAAATTTAGGAGTACATTTCGATGTTTATCCAAATATTTCATCTTATTCTATAATTCATCCCAACCAACTTCCAATTTATTTTTCGATTACACATTTCTTATTCACATCTTTATTTTAAAATTTCCAAATATTTAATTATGGATATTTTTACATTTTATTTTTTCCCCTCAATTTTATAAAGAAAAGAAACCAAATATTTTTTCTTTTTTCCTAATTTTCGAAATTACCACTTTAAAGGGGGAAAATAACTCAAATTTTCTTCTACCACTATTTTATCATTTTGTATCTCCCAACTAAATTATTATTGGACAAAAAATAAATAAAATTTTGATAATTTCATTTCTATTTTATGTCTTCCAAGCCTACAACTAAAAATCTTTCTACAAATCCCACTAACCCCTTAGTCAAACAAATAAATTTTAAATTCTCCCCTAAAACCTAGCTTTTGGCCAATTGTCACTAAGAAAGTAACCTAACTATTTAATTTAAGTCCTACCTTCCCAATTATTATCCTAATTCATCATTTAACCAAAACAAAACACAAATCTTCTCTCCAACTTCTCTCCAAAATCCTCCAACATTTCTCTAAGCATAAGTTCACTTCTTCTTCAAATCTTCAAACATTTCTTCATATCTTCAAACACAACTTCTTCATATCTTCGACATTTCTTCATATCTTCAAACATTTCTTCACATCTTCAAAACATACATTCTTCAAATCTTCAAACAAATTTCATATCTTCAAAACACACATTCTTCATATCTTCAAACAATCTTCATATCTTCAAACATTTCTTCATATCTTCAAACACAACTTCTTCATATCTTCAAACATTTTTTCATATCTTCAAAATACTTCTTCATATCTTCAAACACACTTTCTTCATAACTTCAAGAAAATTTTCATCATATCTTCAAACACTTTCTTCTTTCTTCAAACACTTAAAAAAACTCTTCTTACTTTTTTTATTTTCGAACCTATCACTACTACAAGGTAAGAAATTCTCTTCTTCAATCTATTTTGATATTTCTAGCGCATTCTCTTCACTCCTTAACCTAAGTTTGATTTTTGGTTTGAGGTACACTTAGAAGACAACTTGAAGATAATAGAGACTTGGAATCATCTTGACTAGACCTCAAGAAATTGTAAAAGAAATTGGACTATAAGGTAAGAAATGAGATTTTTAGTACATTTTCTTCTTCTCTTCTATTTTCCAAAATTTTGATACTCCATTTTCATTTTTGGACTTTTAGGGGCTGACCTTAAGAGTTGTTTTAAGAGTGAGCAAAGAGACCCATTTTGAGACCTCTACTAGTCTCATTTCTTCTACTACACAAGGTAAGTGTAGTTTTACCAATTTTCTTCATCTCCTTCTTCTTTCCTTAAATTTTTAACCTCATTTCCTAACTCCAACATTGTTTTGGTATTCCTTGACCTAGGGGCTGACCTAAGTCACTTCTCCTTCAAGAGTGATTTATTTCATCTTTCACCAACAAGTTCATTTTTAAGATGGGTGGAAAAATCTTTTCAACTTCTAGGTGTTTTAAATTAAAAATATGCATGTAGTATTTTGTTATTGAGCACTTGAGATATATATTATGTATTGCATACTTTTTTCTTGTATCAAGTTGGAAAAATTCTCAAGTGTTGCTCAAAAATGCGATTTATCGAAAAATAGGGCATACATGCACACTTTATTGTTATACTTGATGAAATTTTGTATGTGAAGGATATGTATGTGTATGACTCTTGAAATCTATGTTTTGAATGATTTATAATATGGAAAAGTCGAGCATAATTGATTAAATTTCAACTTTTGGACTTAAAATGCAAAAATAGAAAGTTGGTGGACTTAATTGCAAGAAAATAAAACTTAAGGGACACCTCTGTAATTTTCGATTTTGGGACTGAACTCAGGTTCAAAAATTATGTCTTGACATTTTAATAAAGTTTTAAGAGTTTTTAGATAAATAAAATCAACCATTAAAAGCCCAAGGACTAGATTGTAAAATTTTAGAAGTTTAAGGGCTATTTTGTAATTTTCGAAACTGTACCAGACCCTAATTTTAAAATTTAAAATTTTAACTCTTAAGGGACTGTAAATAACATATTTTAAGTGTATTTCAAAAATCCAATTGTTTAGAGCTTGGAAAGTAATTTTATAAAACTTGAGGAACCAAATGGTAAAAGATTAAAATTTAGGACCAAAATGAAATTTCCAGGACTTATGCAGTCCATGCACCTGGAAATACTAATTTAACTATAACATAAGAATTGTTTGGACCCAAGGTTCAAATTTCATAACAATTGACCCCTAAAAGCCTTAAAAGCAATTATTTCAAAATGGGACAAAAATGAAATTTTCAAAAAAGTTAAGGGACCTAAACTTACTTCTTTTTAAAACTGTTTTTGTCCCAATATCCCACTAACCATAGTGACATTTTCCAACTGGAATCACATTAAAAGCCCCGGTTTGTGAGTTCCAATTATTTTAAACTTAGAGCCGAAATGGCAATTTTAACAAATTTGGAGCCAATATGAGAATTTTATAAAAACCCGACCTCAAAACATCAAAAACCTGAATCTCTGAACAATTTGGAGAATTTAGGAACTGACCTCATAATTTTTCAAGGTCGGGATATTTATTTATTCAATTTTTAACCCAAAAAGTATTGGTTTTTACAAAACGGGCTAAAATGTAAATTTTCCTTTTATCAAGGACCTATCTCAATTTATTTTCCTTTTACTAAAACAGCCCTGGACCCTATGACTTCAATTCTTAATTAAAATATTTTATTTTTTCAAAAATCCCTTGACTTATCGGACCGCCCGACCGATTAATACCCGATCGCGGGCGACTTCCCTCGTCTCTTGCGATTTGAATCTATAACGGGACTTATGTTCCACCTAATCTTTCAAGATATCGAATATTGCTTATCCTCCCGATAATCATATTCATCCAAATAACTCCACCAACGCCATCATTGCCACTCGCGATTTTTGAAAATTTTCCTAAACTCGCCCCTCGAATCAATAATACTTTGCGCCTGGTTGACTACCCGAACTTGTAATTACTTTCCGTCTCGAGTCAACTTGGTGTGTTGAGCTCGCAATCGGAATGGATACGTCGGGGATGGAATCGGGTAGCTCGGCCGCTATTCCACTCTCCGCCCCATCGCCCTAATCCCACAACCGAGAGACAAAGTATGTCCAAGGGAAGCGGGTCGAAGATTTGAGGTATAATCATGATTATGACAAATCCGAGCCTAGCTAGCTCCATGTGGATTTTGTCTTTGCCTATGGAGCATTAAGGTGATAGGTCTTGGACCATCTTGCTCGGGAGTTACAAGAAAGAACGAAAGAATCGTTGTCCGATCCACACGATTCTCGAGTTAATCGGACCCGTTTGGTTGGTGCTACAAACCGCACGCAACCGCTACTTGTATTGCATTGGTTGGCGCTTACAAATCAGAGGGCAACCGCTACTTGTCTTGCATAGGATTGGCGCTACGGATCCGTACACAATCCTCATGTCTTCTTGAATCACATGGTGCCTGTGTAACCACGAACTGTTTTCTTAAATCGTATAAGTATATTACTTAAATATATTTATCACGACGCTTGTGGATTGTGTGTGAAATCATGCATCATCTCTCACACGTTTTCATACAACTAAATTTCTCGCGTTAACTATATATATCACCACACTTGCACACGATCACCCCATCTATCGAGATTTCCTGTCTCACTCCCTCCTCGTTTTCTAACCTTTAGATGAAGAGTACGTTGAAGACGTCGAACCTACCATAGATTGAATCCCTACCATGGATGTGGAGAGACATTCCTTTTACTTTTATTGTTGATTGGACTTCTTCATTTTATTTGTTTGATTTGTAAGTTAAATTCGGATAATCTATTGGGTTGTATTCGGATATTGTCGGACCTTGAGATGTAACTCGTACTTGTGTGTATTTTATTCCGCCGCATTAGACTCTATTTCACTTGGAGTTTTGTATCATTGGTTTAGACTGTTGGATTATCTCTGTTTAAGTGATTGATCATCGTCGCGTCGCGTTTGGGACGTGATGATTATGGTATCGAGCTCGATTAGTAAGATGGAAACTTACACCGAGTGACCCAGGATAGGTCCTCTGCCTTGGATTGGGTACCACTACTAGATGGCGTAAGTTGAATCTTCGACGACTATTTGAACTCTTTTGGGTTTCCATAATGTTAAAATATGCGAGATATTTCTCGCCTGGGGTGTTAGGTGATTTAGAAATTTCTTAATTGGGAAGTTATAATGCTCCTATATGATGAGACTTGAAGCATATAAAGTTATCACCTAACAAAGATATGATCCGATTATAGGACACCTTATGGAATCTAGATGCCTAATGATATTATCTTGGAGAATGATAGTGTGAGAATCATCGACTATGATTTACCGATGGTAGTGCCATTGCGTTATTTATTCCCAAATATTTGTATAAGCTTAAGTAAGGGAATTTGACATGTGTTTTTGGGTATCACAGGATAAGATACGTTAAGGATGTGAATATTATAAGACCTCGAATGGATGTCGCCATATAGTATTTTGTAAGTTATAATGTCCGAGTTGCGAACTATTTTTGGATGATGATTATCTAGGACTATTATTGTAATTTAAACACTTATCTAACATTTGAATTGGTTGATTAATTAAGTTGGTTGAGTTTTGTGACTTAGTTGTCGATTATTTAAGTATTGATTAACTAATGATGGAATGGACACTCGTACTTTATATGAGGTATTTAAGAAGCGTGACTTTATATGGAATAATTAAAGTCCTTATGGATATGGGAAATTTAAATTGCTATCGGGATTTTAGTATGAACAACTCCTATGATTACCTTTGGAAATGACTTATTAAAGATTGATGAGGTCTCGACTATTATATGTTGATGGGTGGATATTTTGGGTTGATCTTGCACTTTTAGCGATGAAATCTATTACCAATTGTTCGAGGAATTATACGATAATATGAATAGGTGTCGACTATTTAGTCAAATCGACTCTATTATAATGAGTATCACTTTCATAAGTAAATGAAATATTGACTATTTGTGACAAGCAAGGATATATTAGGATTGGATTAGGAGAAGTATGTTTCGAGATAATAATTATGGGAATAGTACATTAGAATGAAATGTGGAGTAGAAAAGATTGGTTAAGTGATAATCGAATAATGGTGCAAATATTATGGATCACATGAAAGGGGTACTATGAATAGTGTCTATTACAAGGTGATAACAAGTTTTGAGTACCACTAAGGTTGTTAGAAATATTTTTGCGAGAATGATTATTGGAAATTGATGATGGGAACTTGGATCAAATATAAGCGCCTCTAGGCCCCTAAGTTTTGATATTGAGGATGTGATAGATCCTTCATGAATAGATACAATAAGTATGAATCTCATCTAGAATTTCAAAGGAATTATTTCGTAAGAGAATGGGGACCAAATTCTTTTAAGGGAGGGTGAATGTGACACTCGAATTTTCACGATGTGAGATACGACGTTATACAATGATTTATTTATTTGGTTTAGTAACACGAACCCGTTATTAATAAAACACGACCCAACTTTTAATCATTTTTTCCAACGTCAATTACGCCTTCCTCATTTGCGAGCTTAACAATTTTAGATTTTCCTCTAGTATTAATACTTGAACGGTTAACTACGACTTTAGAAATATTAGACCTCGAAAATTTAGGAGTACATTTCGATCCTTATCCAAATATTTCATCTTATTCTATAATTCATCCCAACCAACTTCCAATTTATTTTTCGATTACACATTTCTTATTCACATCTTTATTTTAAATTTCCAAATATTTAATTATGGATATTTTTACATTTTATTTTTTTCCTCAATTTTATAAAGAAAAAAACCAAATATTTTTTTTTTCTTTTTCCCTAATTTTTGAAATTACCACTTTAAATGGGGAAAATAACTCAATTTTTCTTCTACCACTATTTTATCATTTTGTATCTCCCAACTAAATTATTATTTGACAAAAAATAAATAAAATTTTGATAATTTCATTTCTATTTTATGTCTTTCAAGCCTACAACTAAAAATCTTTCTACAAATCCCACAAACCCCTTAGTCAAACAAATAAATTTTAAATTCTCCCCTAAAACCTAGCTTTTGGCCAATTGTCCCTAAGAAAGTAACCTAACTATTTAATGTTTGTCCTACCTTCCCCAATTATTATCCTAACTCATCATTTAATCAAAACAAAACACAAATCTTCTCTCCAAAAATCCTCCAACATTTTCTCTAAGCATAAGTTCATCTTCTTCTTCAAATCTTCAAATCTTCAAACATTTCTTCATATCTTCAAACACAACTTCTTCATATCTTCAAATATTTCTTCATATCTTCAAACATAACTTCTTCATCTCTTCAAACATTTCTTTACATCTTCAAAACACACATTCTTCAAATCTTCAAAGAAACTCCATATCTTCAAAACACACATTCTTCATATCTTCAAACAATCTTCTTATCTTCAAACATTTCTTCATATCTTCAAACACAACTTCTTCATATCTCAAATACTTCTTCATATCTTCAAACACACTTTCTTCATAACTTCAAGAATACTTTCTTCATATCTTCAAACACTTTCTTCTTTCTTTAAACACTTAAAAAAAAAAAACTCTTCTTACTTACTTTATTTTCAAACTATCACTAATACAAGGTAAGAAATTTTATACTTCAATCCATTTTGATATTTCTAGCTCATCCTCTTCACTCCTTAACCTAAGTTTGATTTTTGGTTTGAGGTACACTTAGAAGACAACTTGAAGATAATAGAGATTTGGAATCATCTTGACTAGACCTCAAGAAATTGTAAAAGAAATTGGACTATAAGGTAAGAAATGGGATTTTTAGTACATTTTCTTCTTCTCTTCTATTTTCCAAAATTTTGATACTCCATTTTCATTTTTGGACTTTTAGGGACTGACCTTAAGAGTTGTTTTAAGAGTGAGCAAAGAGACCCATTTTGAGACCTCTACTAGTCTCATTTCTTCTACTACACAAGGTAAGTGTAGTTTTACCAATTTTCTTCATCTCCTTCTTCTTTCCTTAAATTTTTAACCTCATTTCCTAACTCCAACATTTTTTTGGTATTCCTTGACCTAGGGGCTGACCTAAGTCACTTCTCCTTCAAGAGTGATTTATTTCATCTTTCACCAACAAGTTCATTTTTAAGGTGGGTGGAAAAATCCTTTCAACTTCTAGGTGTTTTAAATTGAAAATATGCATGTAGTATTTTGTTATTGAGCACTTGAGATATATATTATGTATTGCATACTATTTTCTTGTATCAAGTTGGAAAAATTATCAAGTGTTGCTAAAAATGCGATTTATCGAAAAATAGGCATACATGCACACTTTATTGTTATACTTGATGAAATTTTGTATGAGAAGGATATGTATGTGCATGACTCTTGAAATCTATATTTTGAATGATTTATAATCTGGACAAGTCGAGCATAATTGATTAAATTTCAACTTTTGGACTTAAAATGCAAAAATGGAAAGTTGGTGGACTTAATTGCAAGAAAATAAAACTTAAGGGACCCCTCTGTAATTTTCGATTTTGGGACTGAACTCAGGTTCAAAAATTATGTTTTGACATTTAAATAAAGTTTTAAGAGTTTTTAGATAAATAAAATCAACCCTTAAAAGCCCAAGGACTAGATTGTAAAATTTTAGAAGTTTAAGGGCTATTTGCAATTTTCGAAACTGTACCAGACCCTAATTTTAAAATTTGAAATTTTAACTCTTAAGGGATTGGAAATAACATATTTTAAGTGTATTCCAAAATCCAAGTGTTTAGAGCTTGGAAAGTAATTTTATAAAACTTGAGGAACCAAATGGTAAAAGATTAAAATTTAGGACCAAAATGAAATTTCCAGGACTTATGCAGTCCATGCACCTGGAAATACTAATTTAACTATAACATAATAATATTTTGGACCCAAGGTTCAAATTTCATAACAATTGGACCCTAAAAGCCTTAAAGGCAATTATTTTAAAATGGGACAAAAATGAAATTTTCAAAAAAGTTAAGGGACCTAAACATACTTCTTTTTAAAACTGTTTTTGTCCCAATATCCCACTAACCATGGTGACATTTTCCAACTGGAATCACATTAAAAGCCCTTCCGGTTTGTGAGTTCCAATTATTTTAAACTTAGAGCCGAAATGACAATTTTAACAAATTTGGGGCCAATATGAGAATTTTATAAAAACTCGACCTCAAAACATCAAAAACCTGATCTCTGAACAATTTGGAGAATTTAGGAGCTGACCTCATAATTTTTCAAGGTCGGGATATTTATTTATTCAATTTTTAACCCCAAAAGTATTGATTTTTACAAAACAGGGTTAAATTGTAAACATGGTGCTTGTGTAACCACGAATCAATGTTTTCTTAAATCGTATAAGTATATTACTTAAATATATTTATCACGACGCTTGTGGATCGTGTGTGAAATCATGCATCATCTCTCACGCATTTTCATATAACTAAATTTCTCGTTAACTATGTATATCGCCACACTTTCACACGATCACCCCATCTATCGAGATTTGTCACACTCCCTCCTCGTTTTCTAACCTTTAGATGAAGAGTACGTTGAAGACGCGAACCTACCACGATTGAATCCCTACCATGGATGTAGAGAGACATTCCTTTACTGTTTGGATTGTAAGTTAAATTCAGATAATCTATTGGGTTGTATTCGGATATTGTCGGACCTTGAGATGTAACTCGTACTTGTGTGTGTATTTTATTTCGTTGCATTAGATTCTATTTCACTTGGAGTTTTGTATCATTGGTTTAGATCGTTGGATTATCTCTGTTTAAGTGATTGATCATCGTCGCGTCGTGTTTGGGGCGTGCTTGGCGGCGGTTGGAGCCGACAACAATAGTCAAACCATTGCGCCGCCGCAATAGAATTAGAATCAGAATCAGACGGGCGCGCGTAAGTCAAGAAGAATTCGTCTATCAATTTCAGTGCCATGGTTCAAGAATTCGCCGAACCCCGCGCCACCGTTCAACAATTCGTCTATCAATTTCCCGATCAGAAGCAGGCTCAATCTCTACGGCACGAGAGTGACCACTGAGATTGCCGGCTGCTACATCTCTCGATATCTCCCATATTCAAATAATTATCTACTCCAAAAGAACCCACCAAAAAAGAAAAAACACATATAACACAGAAAGTATACACACTTTGATTCAGATTCCAATCATATACATACAAAAAATGTAATGAAAAAACGAAAAAGGACCAAACAAACTAACAAGAAATACTTTGCATAACTAGACGTCAATCAAAAAATAAAATAAGAACTAACCATGTTTGTGAAGAAGCTGTGAAGAATTCTGGACTAAATTTTGGTAAAGTGCAATGTAAAATGTATAAATGATTAAAATATTTGGAAGGGTAAATATGTCTATTTACTAAGTAGTCCCATTCAATCATGGTTGCCGAACACAATTTTTGATAATTTATTCTAATTTCTTATACATCAATCATACATTACAAACACAATTAAATGGTATTATATAATCGATGAACAGTGTAATCCTATCCTATCCCAAAATTTTATCCAATCCTATCAACAATCCCAAACGAGTCCTATATGTTTTCCTTTTACATACACATAAATAATCAAAAAAATTATATTTAACTCTGTAAAAACTCTTTTGTTATAGTGAAAAGAGAAGAAAAAGATACACAAACAGCCATGGAAAACAAGAAACTTAAAGAAAAATTACATGAGATTGAGACCCAAAACTGTGATGTTTCTGAATATCGTCCAACTGAAGATTGAGACCCCACAGATTCTTCAACCATGGTTTATTTTCTTTTATTTTTTACTTTATATTTTCGTGTTTTCTTTTTTTAGTTTGTTTGAAGGTATAAGGACTGTTTGACTATATCTTCTTTTTGGTGGGTTTTTTTTTTATCTTCTTGCAGAAAAAGAAGAAGAAGAAGAGGGATATAATGCAATTAGAAAACAAGCAAAAGGGTGTTTCAAGAACGCCTAAAACTGTTAAATCTAAGGATAAACAAGTGAGATTTTTATCCCCTTTCTTTCTGTATGTGTTTTGGATGCGGGCCCACCTTTATTTTGTTATCTGTAAATATTTGAGTAGATGCATGTCAAATTTGTGCTGTGTTCTGTTATGCCAGTTGATGCCATTGAGTTTTTGTTCTTTAATATTTGACTTAGAAGACAATTTGGGGCAATTTCAAGTGGTTTTCGATCAGTTTCTTGGGGATCTAAGGATTATATGTATAGCCACAGTTTTTCTAGGTCGTTGGATTGCTAAAATTGCAATTTCGCCTTACCAATTTGAAACCCTAAGTCCTATCTTTGCACGAAACTAGAATTTTTCGTTTGTCGATTTGATTGCGGTCGAATAATGTTGCATCGGTTCCGGATTTGGTTCATTGGCATTTATTGTTGTTGCCTTGTTGGATTGGGTTTTACTAGTTAGTCAAGCGTTTTCGTTCGGAAAACATTTAATGCGAGAGCTTACCGGTTGGAGAAATTAAGTGATTTCTTGAAGGTTTTGTTTGAAGCTCTTAACTTCTTGCAGAGTTATATAATTATGATACAATATTCAAAGCGATGGTCACGAGTTTCAATCGTGTTCTTGTATTATTTATTTCGCCGGAGTAATTGTTTTTTAGATGAAATCCACACTACTATTTGGCAAATCTACTCAAATAATTTACTTTTCAAATTTAACTTATTTCAAAAGTAAAAAATGTGCTATATACTGGTTATTGACATATCGCACGGTGTCCGTTCGTCATATCCTGATCTGCTTAATCTCATTATTACTTAAATTGATCTCTAAACTGGTTCTCCTGTTATTGATAATTCACTTAACTGATCCATTATTTCTAATTCTTGAACATGCGTGCGAAAATAGTGCCAAGAAATCAAGAAGGTAAGCAATCTATTCAAATTGACGAAAATCTTCACGTTATTCCTCTTTAAGGCTAATATTTTCTAACTTTTCGTGATTTAAATCTTAAAACAGCAATGCAAGAAAGAGAACACAGTATAACGACTTATACGATGATGTCGAAGCTATGTTTTCTGTTATGGAGCGTGCAGATAGAGTACTAGCACGCCTAGAAAACGAGCATCCTCATTTCTTGAAGTGTATGCTCCCGTCAAATGTTTCTCACGGATTTTGGCTGGTAAGCCCGTAAAAAAACTTTGTCCTGTTTCTAGATGAAGCTATTTTGTGCTAATGCTTCTTATGGCAGCATCTTCCGATAAACTTCTGCAGTGTTCATTTGCCCAATCATGATACCTCGATAGTGTTGGTGGACGAATGGGGAAATGAGTATAAAACGTCTTATCTTCTGGGGAGGCATGGCCTAAGTGCTGGATGGAGGGGTTTTTCGATTGCCCACAGATTACTGAAACGAGTCAAGGAGATGTACTAATTTTCCATTTGATCGAGCCATGCAAATTAAAGGTAATTGTTTCGTTTTCGATTTTAAAATTACCTAGTGTAGAAGCTGATGGTGATTTATTTTTTTCTTAATCGTGAAATGAAAAATGACAAATTTATGAGAGATTTACTATTGCACGTAGAACAATTAATTAGAACACGGACAAGGATTAATAATTATAATTAGATCCTCTGGCATGTTTCCTTGCCATTAATTTCCCTTATGAATTCTTTTTCATGATTTATAGTTTGTTAGTGCTAATATGCACTGCAAACGCACATACCATCTGTTTGCTAATATGCACTGTGAACGCACATATCATGTATATGTAGAAATAAAAAATGAAGCAATTCATCTGCCCTGGAGCAAGCAAAACGTATTCAAGCAAATTCTTCAGGACAGTTCCCTAGTTTCTTGAAACAATTGCTTAAATCTCATCTATCCGGTAAATTTTATTTGGTAAGTTGAAGTTTTATCCTATTATATGAAAGTCTGTATTTATTTATCAAATTATGAAGAAGTGTGTATTCTTTGAAAACAGGGTTTACCAAAGAAATTTTGTGGTACCGGTCGACCATTTGCTTGACCGGTCGACCTTCAAATTGAAGTGTTGTTCGATTTTTGTCAAAAATAAACTTCAAGAAATACTCCAAAAAATTAGTAAAAATATTTTAAATCAATTGGGAGTATTTGGACAACATTTAAAAACATTGTTTTGGTGTAAAAACTCATTTAAACAAAATCATCAAAATCTTGATAAAAATATTTATCTACCACGAGTTCATACTAAAACAATACATACTAAAAACAAAAAACAAAGTTAGCACATGTCATCACCTCATTAATCTTGGACATGTGTTAACTTCTCATCCTTTCAATCCCATGTGGTGCTTCACATTTAGCATTATATGTACAAATTTTTAAAATTTTATAAATAATCCAAATATCGGGATTCATCTTTGAAATTTATTTTCTTTTAATATTTAACATATTAAATAAACTACAAAAAATAAGCAAGAAAGAAAAATAATCGACATTGATAATTTTTTAATAATCGAGTATAAAAAGAAAAATAATCCAACTCTAATTTGTACACACACAACTCACAAATAGTTTGGAAAGGTCAATGTCGAGTCATTCATCTCCTTTGCATATTTTTATTACAATGATTCTATTAGTTCAACATATATATATATATATATGTATATATTATAGAAGGTATTTTCTCATTTGAATTGATAATACATTTTGAATTTAGAGGATAACAAATTTAAAAGACAAATAATCAAAAAATCAAAGATTCTATATATACTATTTTTAAATTAGTTATTTTTTCAAGCTTAAATATTATATTATATGTATAAAAAAATATAAAAAACGAGCAAGGAAAAAAAATGAAAGGATTTTATTAGTTTAAAGTATATATTGTTTATAGAATATATTCTCTCGGTTGAATTAATAATATATTTTTGAATTTAAAATATAATTATTTTAAAAGATAATAAATATTTCAAAAATCAAGTATTCTATCTGCACTATCTTTTGAAAATTATTTATGAACAAATCCCATGTAACACGTAGATGATGCTCTAGTTGAGGCATATTTAAAAAAATGTTGGTTTTAGATATTTTTAAATTATTTGGTTTTGATAAAAATCAAATTATTTTAAAAAATTGAATAGTTTGGTGAGAACTAAAAAGTATTTAGTCTAAAAAAACCAACAAAACTCGTTTATCACATGAGAGCTATTTAGTATTAATTATATATTTAGACTTAATAGTTAATATAATCATCAATGAGTACTATTTTATCATAAAGTCATAAGAATTATTACAAATGTTTAAAACATCAAATATAAATTATAAAATATTAATGTTATTAATAATTATCCGAACTAAAATTGATTAGTTAATAATGATTCTAAAACTTACGGCAATGCCTATGGATTGCTTTTCAAGAATATGTAAATTTTTACCTAACTCTTTTGCAGATTTGATATTTACTTTTATATTGCTACAACAAGTGATTTAGTCTCAATATGAAATTTGATTAAGAAATAATGACAATTTAACATTTATTTTAAGCTTTAATAAACTCGAACTCGATCTTTAACGAGCTCGAGTTTGCTTTGACGAGCTCGAATTCGAGCTTAAGATATAACGAGTCTATTATGAGTCGAGCTCGAGCTAAGCTTGTTAAAATTTAAACGAGCCTTTAACGAACCGAGCTCGTTTAAGCTTAAACGAGCATTTAACGAGCCGAGCTCGAGCTAAGCTTGTTTAAGCTTAAATGAGCCGAACTCAAACTAAGCTCGTAGAATATGTTGACGAGCTTTTTGCGAGCCGAGCTCAAATCGATTCGCGAACTAAATAATTTTTAAACGAGCCGAGATCGAACTCAATTAGGAAAGCTCGATCGAACTCGAGTTCATCCAATAATTATACAAACCGAACTCGAGCACTGTTCTTGCTCTACTTGGTCACTCGTTTGTGCCCCCAGTGTCAGCTGCTCGATGATGTGCCAGTGACTTGGCGGAGTCGCCCGGATGGCGACACGTGGCGCAGAGCGTTGATTTGGGACGCGCCATTTCCGATCGAACGCCTATGTTCGGTGTGCAGGGTGTGGGGTGCATGCGAGAAGCTTGTACCGGAAGAGATGCAATCTTGACCATCGACAGTTGTCTCATTGATCATAAGGCACAATCCAACAATCGAGATCGATCCGGACCAAATGATGCATCTATTCTTAAAGGGCATCCGGATCTCTATATAAATGCACTCGAATGATGATTTTACATACCGTAAAATCTGCATTCATTCACCATATTGTTTCATCTCTTCCTTTCTTTCTAAACACAATTTTGTTTGTAAGTTCGACTTTTGCAAGTGCGCTAAGTCGAACTTGAAAGTCGTATCTTATAGACGATTGCCTCGAGTAGAAGACTTTTGTATGGGATAATTCCGTCTCACGGATAGAGAATCTAATTATCGTCTCAACCTAAATTTAAATCTATTTTCCGAGAAAATCAAACACCGCAAATAATAAGTTGGTAAGATATGATAACATATATTACCAAAATATCCGATTTGAATTTTGAAATAAGTGATATTGTAATCTTCAATAAATTCAAAGACAACGACATAATTTTAGTATTATGTGTTCCACCTAATATCATTAAATTCTCGCTTATCTTGACAAATCCAAAGACGTAAAAAAAGCAACGAGTTGAATCACAATTTCGCTCTCGCTTTTTGACAGGTATGAAAATTAATTACCCGTTCTCATATTACCACTACTACCTTTGGCGGTGTGAATATCAATTATTCGTCCTCATATTACCACTACTATCTTCGCACACGTATGAAAACCAAATATCCGTTTTCACATTAGACTCTCATAACGAATCACATTTCACATTTCATCCACACAAGTATAAAAAGATTGTCAACACAAAATTTGGCCATAAGAAGTTACAACTGACACACACTCTCAGATGAACGTAAACATTACGCAACCAATTAAAAAAAATAAAATTAAACTTAAGACGAATTGCAAAAATATATAATCTATTTCAAATTTAGGTCATCTCTCACAGAAAGAACAATTCAAAATTATGAAAATACTAAAAATATATGGAATAAATAAAAAAGAACAAATCTTGGCGTAAATTGGAAGTTTTTGAAAACTTCGTGTGCCAATTTACAATAAAGAGACTTTACGTGGACCCATCAAAATTTACTTTGGACAAAATTACGAAAATAAAAAAAATTAGGGACTCGTAGTTTAATTTTAGGACCAACGCTATATTTCCGGTGTATGGCCCCCGTTTGCTGTCTATATATTGCTAAGCTGGCTTTGTTCCTGTCTCTTTCACTTTTCTCTCACCACACACATATATAAATAATCAAAAAAATTATTTGTGCCCAAGTTTAACTCTGTAAAAAACTTTTTGTTATAGTGAAAGAGAAGAAAAAGATACACAAACAGTCATGGAAAACAAGAAACTCAAAGAAAGATTACATGAGATTGAGACCCAAAACTGTGCTGCTTCTGAATATTGTCCAACTGAAGATACAGACCCCACAGATTCTTCAACCATGTTTTTTTTTTTTTGTGCAGAAAAAGAAGAAGAAGAAGAGGGATATAATGCAATTAGAAAACAAGCAAAAGGGTGTTTCAAAAACGCCTAAAAGTGTTAAATCTAAGGATAAACAAGTGAGATTTTTATCCCCTTTCTTTCTGTATGTGTTTCTTGGTGTTTTGGATCCATGCCCACCTTTATTATGTTATCTGTAAATATTTGAGTAGATGCATGTCAAATTTGTGCTGTGTTCTGTTATGCCAGTTGATGCCATTGAGTTTTTGTTCTTTAATATTTGAGTTAGAAGGCAATTTGCAGCAATTACATGTGGTTTTCGATCAGTTTCTTGGGGATCTAAATATTATATGTATAGCCACAGTTTTTCTAGGTCGTTGGATTACTAAAATTGCAATTTCGCCTTAACAATTGAAACCCTAAGTCCTATCTTTGCACGAAATTAAAATTTATTTGTTTGTCGATGTGATTGCGCCCGAATAATGTTGCATCGGTTCCGGATTTGGTTCATTGGCATTTATTGTTGTTGGATTGGGTTTTACTAGTTAGTCAAGCGTTTTCGTTCGGAAAACGTTTAATGTGAAAGCGTACTGGTTGGAGAAATTAAGTGATTTCTTGAAGGTTTTGTTTGAAGATCTAAAACATTTGAAGCTCTTAATTTCTTGCTATCCTTGCACGAAACTAAATTTTTTTCGTTTGTCGATGTGATTGCGGCTTCGAATAATGTTGCATCGGTTCGGATTTGGTTCATTGGCATTTATTGTTGTTGGATTTGGTTTTGCTAGTTAGTCAAGCGTTTTCGTTCGGAAAACGCGTTTAGTGCGAAAAGCGCATGGAGTTGGAGAAATTAAGTGATTTCTTGAAGGTTTTGTTTGAAGATCTAAAACATTTGAAGCTCTTAATTTCTTGCTATCCTTGCACGAAACTAAATTTTTTTGTTTGTCGATGTGATTGCAGCCGAATAATGTCACATCGGTTCGGATTTGGTTCATTGGCATTTACTAGTTAGTCAAGCGTTTCGTTCGGGAAAACGTTTAGTGCGAAAGCGTGCACGGTTGGAGAAATTAAGTGATTTCTTGAAGGTTTTGTTTGAAGATCTAAAACATTTGAAGCTCTTAATTTCTTGCTATCCTTGCACAAAACTAAATTTTTTTCGTTTGTCGATGTGATTGCGGCCGAATAATGTTGCATCGGTTCCGGATTTGGTTCATTGGCATTTATTGTTGTTGGATTGGGTTTTACTAGTTAGTCAAGCATTTTCGTTCGGAAAACGTTTAATGCGAAAGCGTACCGATTGGAGAAATTAAGTGATTTCTTGAAGGTTTTGTTTGAAGATCTAAAACATTTGAAGCTCTTAATTTCTTGCAGAGTTATAGAATTATGATACAGTGTTCAAAGCAATGGATATGAGTTTCAATCTTGTTCTTGTATTATTTATTTCGCCGGAGTAATTGGTTTTTAGATGAAATCCGCACTACTATTTGGGAAATCTACTCAAATAATTTATTTTCAAATTTAACTTTTTTCAAAAGTGAAAAATGTGCTATATACTGGTAATTGACATATCGCACGGTGTTTGTTCGTCATATCGACCGCTTAATCTCATTATTACTTAAATTTATCTATAAACTGGTTCTCCTGTTATTGATAATTTCACTTAACTGATTTCTAATTCTTGAACAGGCGTGCGAAAATAGTGCCAAGAAATCAAGAAGGTAAGCAATCTATTCAAATTGACGAAAATCTTCACGTTATTCCCCTTGAAGGCTAATATTTTCTAACTTTTTGTGATTTAAATCTTAAAACAGCAATGCAAGAAAGAGAACACGGTATAACGACTTATACGATGATGTCGAAGCTATGTTTTCTGTTATGGAGCGTGCAGATAGAGTACTAGCACGCCTAGAAAACGAACATCCTCATTTCTTGAAGTGTATGCTCCTGTCCAATGTTTCTCATGGATTTTGGCTGGTAAGCCCTTAAAAAAACTTTGTCCTGTTTCTAGATGAAGCTATTTTGTGCTAAGGCATCTTGATTGACGAATGGGGAAATGAGTATAAAACGTCTTATCTTCTGGGGAGGCATGGCTTGAGTGCTGGATGGAGGGGTTTTTCGATACCCACAGATTACTGAAAGGAGATATACTTATTTTCCATTTGATCGAGCCGTGCAAATTAAAGGTAATTGTTTCATTAATCGGAGTTCGATTTTAAAATTTCCTAGAGTAGAAACTGATGGTGACTTATTTTTTTCTTAATCATGAAATGGAAAATGACAAATTTATGAGAGATTTACTATTGCACGTAGAACAATTAATTAGAACACGGACAAGGATTAATAATTATGATTAGATCCTTGCCATTAATTTCCTTATGAATTATTTTTCATGATTTATAGTTTGTTAGTGCTAATATGCACTGCAAACGCACATATCTTATAGTAATGAAGCAAAAATGAGCAGAACGGATGATCATCATAGTTGTCTCTGGATCAAGCAAGAGGGATTCAAGCAAATTCTTCAGGACAGTTCCCTAGTTTCTTGAAACAGTTGCTTAAATCTCATCTATCCGGTAAATTTTATTTGGTAAGTTGAAGTTTTATCCTATTATATGAAAGTCTTTATTTTTTTATCAAATTATGAAGAAGTAAGTATTCTTTGATAACAGGGTTTACCAAAGAAATTTTGTGATGCACATATGCCAAGCCACGATGATACTATTGTTTTGCTTGATGAAAATGAACAAGAATACAATACGAAGTATTCTGTTCGAAAAAATAGACTAAGTGGTGTTTGGAGGGGTTTCTCCATCGCACACAAATTGCTCGAGGGAGATGCCTTGGTATTCCATCTGATTAAGCATTGCAAGTTTAGGGTAACTCTTTGGCCTAATACTACATGCATATTCAATTTGATGGTGTGGAAATGATGAGGTAATTTTAAAGCTCACGTGTGTATCATTGTTGATCGGAACCATAAAGATGTATAAATTATTCATATGCACGCGTCTAAAGAAGTGACTTCCAAAAAATATAGACTAATCATTCATAGACAACGCATAATCAAAGCTCCATAATATCTATTAACCTTTTCAATTACGTATATCTCTCATTTACCATTAATGCCCTCTTGTTTTGCTGGCTGATGATGTTGGTGGGAATTATAACTATTTTTGTCAGACTTCCAAAAATATTGTTAAAGATTCTCCGAAACCACTTAACATGAAAAAAAGTAATGATGTGCCCTTTGTTGTGATCAACTTTTTGCCACCAAAGGAACTTAGCCTTGCCGAGAGTGTTGGGGTTTATGCAGCAGAGGATGCAAAAGGAAAAGGATGCATGGAGTTGAGTGTTGGTGGCTATGGGATTAATTTGGATCTGAAGCTGGATTTGACTCTCAAGCTCTTGAACCAAGTTAACTATTGGCATAATTAGTCATAAACTTTTAATAATAATTAGCATGTATGTTATCAAAAATAACAAAGTTTGCATGCGCTGAATAAAGAGTTTGCTGATTTTATAATTTCTTAAATAAATAACGAGTAAAGCCATTTTTATATATTTGGATTTATAATATTCTCATGTTTAATTATAATCTCTTAGTTTTAATCAGCCATAATTTCTTTTTCCCCCTTAGAAAGCAATTGACTATCCCAGTTTCATTTGCTCATGCGGAATTGATCATCTCTTGTTGGACGAGATGTTTAAAATTTGCAATGTGATTTTGTTCATGCGCGATTAAGCGTGCCGTATTCTCCCTTACGATCGCTGTCGCCTGCTATTTTGTTGATTTCATATATCAAATTTCACGAATCAAATCACTTCTTTAGACGTGTGAATGTGCGTATTTAATGCAACATGTATATTAGATTTCACGAATCAAATCACTTCTTTAGACGTGTGAATATGCATATTTATTGTGGCTCGTGTATTAGATTTCATGAATCAAATCACTTCTTTAGACGTGTGAATGTGCATATTTAATGCAACCTGTATATTAGATTTCACGAATCAAATCACTTATTTAGACGTGTGAATATGCATATTTAATGTGGCTCGTGTATTAGATTTCACGAATCAAGTCACTTCTTTAGACGTGTGCGTATGAAGAATTTACTTAATATTTAATGCGACTTTTTATTTAATTATTTTGAATTTTATTTGTGGATGTATAAATTATAATCTTGAATAGATGCCATAAAGATGCTGTGAAAACATTTATCTTACACTTGTGAGATTCAATAATAGTCAGTCAGGCGATTCCATATAAACTGTCGGCATGTATATAACTTGTCTGTATAAGTTTATAATTTCCATTCTAGAATCACATGATATTGGCTAGAAACAAAATTTACCTTATTTCACATCTGCACCACTCTAAAATTCCCGTTGGCTCCATAACGTTTGATTTTGTAACTTGGTGTTAAAAGTGTAACATAAGGTGAATGTTCGTTTTCTACCCAGAATCATGTGAGTCTAGGTTGGAAGCTATAAAATCATGTAGAACACTTTTATAGCTTGGTATTGCTTTATCCATGAGTTAGAAGGTTTTATTGCTTCATGTGTTAGAAAAGTATACTGCTACACTCCACATGGTTTTGGGATGAAATCCACTAACTATAGGTGTTCTCCGACTTATGCGACACATTTGACAAAGGGTGTGAAGAGCATGGAACTAGCTTCGTTTATTTTTGAGATGGAAGCCATAGTGTCAGAAATGTGCTTTTTATCAAGTTTATGTATGTATTTCTACCCTTGTATCATTGTTTTCTTCACCACCAATTTTTTCCCTTAGATTGATGGTCTATATTATGTCCTAGTTGTATAATGTCCATGTTTATCCTAGCACTTCTTTTCAATATATTTATCATATGGGTACTTTCTATTAACAGTATGTGTTCTCTTATAGTGGTTTTTATCTAATCTTATAGTAATGAAGCAAAAATGAGCACAACGGATGATCATCATAATTGTCTCAACAATGGCAATTCCTCTGCCCTGGAGCAAGCAAAAGGGATTCAAGCAAATTCTTCAGGACAGTTCCCTAGTTTCTTGAAACAATTGCTTAAATCTCATCTATCCGGTAAATTTTATTTGGTAAGTTGAAGTTGTATCCTATTATATGAAACTATGAAAGCATTTATTTATTTATCAAATTATGAAGATGTGTGTATTCTTTGACAACAAGGTTTACCAAAGAAATTTTGTGATGCACATATGCCAAGCCACGATGACACAATTGTTTTGGTTGATGAAAATGAACAAGAATACAATACGAAATATTCCATTTGATTGAGCATATTCAATTTGATCGAAATACACTAATACATGTTTACACATACCAAGCACCATAAATAATGATAATGAACGGGTTTTGGATGTTTGGTATCTGCATATATTATATTCAATCAAGGTATAGTCTGGTTCTCTTTTGAGGTATTCATTTGTGTGCATATTAGTTGACAAGTTCACTTTCCGAAATCATACCTTTGTCATGATGCCTGTCCATTTTCAGGGCCGGATTCAAAATTGTGACTTTCAATCACTTATTTTTCCAAATAAGTGTCTTTGACAGCTTTATGTTTCGTTTCTTCAGGTATACATCGTGAGAGCTGGCAATTTAACAGAAAAAAACAATGGGGCAATTGGTTTTCACACTTGTGGTTATCAGGACATTAAGCCAATTAACACTGGTAAGACAATTCACCTGTCCATTTTTCTTTAATCATATAACTGCACATTGTCCAAGAAACAAATCGTAAAAATTTTTTACCAGTGAAAATAGAAGACCAAATCGAAGAAAATGCCTGTATTGGTAAAACAGCAAGGCGGGTTCATCTAAATTCTCTTGCTGTAAATAACCATCATCAGGAAACAAAAAAGGCAAGATTAATATCCGATAGTAAGCTTGACACGGGTCAATCTGAGAACGATATCGATCATTTTGATCGCAACGTTCTAGAAGATAACAGATACTCAGAATCCGTGGTTTATTTCAAAGACGTCAAGAGTTTTGAGGATTTCAAGATCTAAGGACGGCCTAATTCTCGACTCAGAGATACGAACAACGACACCCTTGAACTAAATAAAGCATTAAATCTCATACGTAAATTGGAAGTTTTTTTGAAAATTTTAGTGTGCCAATTTACAATAAAGAGACTTTACGTGGACCCATCAAAAATTTACTTTGGACAAAATTACGAAAATAAAAAAAAATCAGGGACTCGTAGTTTAATTTTAGGATCAACGCTATATTTCCGGTGTATGGCCCGCGTTTGCTGTCTATATATTGCTAAGCTGGCTTTGTCCCTGTCTCTTTCCTTTTCTCTCACCTCACATACACATATAAATAATAAAAAAATTATATGTGCCCAAGTTTAACTCTGTAAAACCTTTTTGTTATAGTGAAAGAGAAGAAAAAGATACACAGACAGTCATGGAAAACAAGAAACTTAAAGAAAAATTACATGAGATTGAGACCCAAAACTGTGCTGCTTCTGAATATTGTCCAACTGAAGATACAGACCCCACACAAAATTCTTCATCCATGGTTTTTTTCTTTTATTTTTTTACTTTATATTTACGTGTTTTATTTTTTAGTTTGTTTGAAGGTATAAGGACTGTTTGACTATATCTTCTTTTTGGTGGGTTTTTTTTTGTGCAGAAAAAGAGGGATATAATGCAATTAGAAAACAAGCAAAAGGGTGTTCCAAAAACGCCTAAAAGTGTTAAATCTAAGGATAAACAAGTGAGATTTTTATCCCCTTTCTTTCTGTATGTGTTTCTTGGTGTTTTGGATCCATGCCCACCTTTATTTTGTTATCTGTAAATATTTGAGTAGATGCATGTCAAATTTGTGCTGTGTTCTGTTATGCCAGTTGATGCCATTGAGTTTTTGTTCTTTAATATTTGAGATAGAAGGCAATTTGGGGCAATTTCATGTGGTTTTCAATCAGTTTCTTGGGGATCTAAAGATTATATGTATAGCCAAAGTTTTTCTAGGTCGTTGGATTACTAAAATTGCAATTTAGCCTTAACAATTTGAAACCCTAAGCCCTATCTTTGCACTAAATTAAAATTTATTCGCTTGTCGATGTGATTGCGCCTGAATAATGTTGCATCGGTTCCGGATTTGGTTCATTGGCATTTATTGTTGTTGGATTGGGTTTTACTAGTTAATCAAGCGTTTTCGTTCGGAAAACATTTAATGCGAAAGCGTACTGGTTGGAGAAATTTAGTGATTTCTTGAAGGTTTTGTTTGAAGATCTAAAACATTTGAAGCTCTTAATTTCTTGTTATCCTTGCACGAAACTAAATTTTTTTTGTTTGTCGATGTGATTGCGGCCGAATAATGTTGCATCCGTTCCGGATTTGGTTCATTGGCATTTATTGTTGTTGGATTTGGTTTTACTAGTTAGTCAAGCGTTTTTGTTCGAAAACGTTTAGTGCGAAAAGCGTGCACGGTTGGAGAAATTAAGTGATTTCTTGAAGGTTTTGTTTGAAGATCTAAAACATTTGAAGCTCTTAATTTCTTGCAGAGTTTCAAAGCAATGGATATGAGTTTCAATCGTGTTCTTGTATTATTTATTTCGCCGAGTAATTGGTTTTTAGATGAAATCCGCACTACTATTTGGGAAATCTACTCAAATAATTTATTTTCAAATTTAACTTTTTTCAAAAGTGAAAAATGTGCTATATACTGGTAATTGACATATCGCGCGGTGTTTGTTCGTCATATCCTGATCTGCTTAATCTCATTATTACTTAAATTTATCTATAAACTGGTTCTCCTGTTATTGATAATTTCACTTAACTGATTTCTAATTCTTGAACAGGCGTGCGAAAATAGTGCCAAGAAATCAAGAAGGTAAGCAATCTATTCAAATTGACGAAAATCTTCACGTTATTCCCCTTGAAGGCTTATATTTTCTAACTTTTCGTGATTTAAATCTTAAGACAGCAATGCAAGAAAGAGAACACGGTATAACGACTTATACGATGATGTCGAAGCTATGTTTTCTGTTATGGAGCGTGCAGATAGAGTACTAGCACGCCTAGAAAACAAACATCCTCATTTCTTGAAGTGTATGCTCCCGTCAAATGTTTCTCACGAATTTTGGCTGGTAAGCCCTTAAAAAACTTTGTCCTGTTTCTAGATGAAGCTATTTTGTGCTAATGCTTCTTATGACAGCAATGCATCTTCCGATAAACTTCTGCAATGTTCATTTGCCCAATCATGATACCTCGATAGTGTTTGTGGACGAATGGGGAAATGAGTTTAAAACGTCTTATCTTCTGGGGAGGCATGGCGAGTGCTGGATGGAGGGGTTTTTCGATAGCCCACAGATTGCTGCAAGGAGATATACTAATTTCCCATTTGATATATATATATATATATATATATATATATATATTTAATAGTGAAATGAAAAATGACAAATTTATGAGAGATTTACTGTTGCACGTAGAACAATTAATTAGAACACGGACAAGGATTAATAATTATTAGGGATAATTACAAAAAGTACCCCTGAGGTTTGACCTAATTACAAAAACTCAGCTAACTTTAAAACTTACAAAAAGTACCCTAAGGTTTGAAATATATTTCAAAATCCCCTCATATTTGTAAAATCATTGCAGATTACCCCTAATTTTAACACTAAATCAAACCTTAGGGTGCTTTTTGTAAGTTTTAAAGTTAGCTAGTTTTTTTGTAATTAGGTCAAACATCAAGGGTACTTTTTGTAATTATCCCTAATTATTATTAGATCCTTGCCATTAATTTCCTTATGAATTCTTTTTCATGATTTATAGTTTGTTAGCGCTAATATGCACTGCAAACGCACATATATCTTATAGTAATGAAGCAAATTGCTAGAGGGGATGCCTTGGTATTCCACGACTATTTTATGCCGTGATTTTTTTTTTCGAACGATAGAATTTTATTATAACAACTCAAAACTATTTCATGCCGATCACCTAGCAATTAAAGTTTTATTACTTAACCAAATCCTTGCAGATTCTTATATTCCATGCTTTGTTCATTAGCTACTAGGGTTGCAATCGAACCGAGCCGAGCCGAGCTTTTGAGTGTTTGAGTTTGGCTTGTTCGACCGCTAAACACCTATAAAAGTCTAACAATCCTCGCAAGAGAACAAGATCAATCGTAGGATAGCAAGTTGACCACAAGTCGTCTCTCGAGGAAGACTTAGCCAAAGAAATAATTATTATGTATCACAATAGATTTAAAATAAATCCTAAACACTTTAACTTAGGATTTGTTGGTTTTATTTAAACTAAAAGAAAATAATCAAAAAGACGAATTAAAACTAAGCAGGATTAAATTTTGAGAAAAAGATATGGAAGAAAGTCTAGGATTATGGATTCATCTCATCAAACTTGCAAGCGTAAATATCAATTAATTGATCATGCGGTTAACAAATATAACAAACATGTAAAAACTAGGCTCAGTCCGATAACTTTCGTATTCACGATTGTGAAGCCCCGATTTTTTCTCAAGCTATTAGTTGATCCTTATTGTTGTTTATACTTTTGATCGACTATTTTACCGCATCATTTTGACGGGTAATTATTAATAATATATACATTTTGTATTTTATTTCATTTTATTTAATTACTTGTGATCATGATCATCATTAATTCTATTCCTCATTTATGACCATTTGATTGATCATTATTACTATTTTTGTATTTATTAGTCACCTTAGATTTTAAGAGACTATTTATTTTGGAGACTTTTACCTTATAGAATTAAGACTTTGATTTAGTTTAAGTGATCATGAAACTTACAAGTGATCAAGGAAATCACTAATTATTTTGGAGATTGATATATTTCATCTATTATCATCAAATTTGGGACAAAAAAAAATATATGGAATTACCATATTGCCCTCAAATTGACTGCCATGGTGGTATTTTTGGGATAAAAATATCATCCAACTCTTGTACACCTACACCATATATTAGTCATCTTGTGTATAATTATATCATTAATTCAAATATTATACACATCATCTTATACACCAATTCTTTATTATTATTTTCCCAACTTATTCCATTCTTCCCAACATTCTTCTTATTCCTCTCTCAAATTCCAATTGACCCACACTTTGACTTGCATTTTTGTCTCCATGCAAGAGACAAATTACAAGACACAATTTGATCAAAATCCTCTCCCTCTCTCTCCATGAAGTGGACGGCCATATGGCCTAATTTTGTCAAAATTTCATCTCAAAATTTCACCAACACATTTGATCTTCCAAACCAATCTTCTTCTTCTCTCTAAAAACTCCCAACTTCTCTCTATTCTTTCTTTCACTTTCTTCTTCCATACTTAGAAAATTTTCAACATTTTCCTCCCTATTCTTCATAAAAATCGAAACCATCATCATACAAGGTAAGAAATTTTAGCTTCAATCCATTTTGGATATCACATTGTTCATCTCTTCCACCTTCTTAACTTAAGTTTGAATTTGGTTTTGGAGGTACATTTAGAAGACTTTGAAGGTTAGAGCTTGACAACATTTTGAAGAATGACCTCAAGCTTGAAGAAGAATATAGTAGAGAAAATTTGAGTACAAGGTAAGAATTGTGTACTAGACCCTTCTTTCCTACTCTTCCTATCTTTTTTCAAATTTTAACACCCCTTTTTTATTTTTGAGAAATAGGGGCTGACCTTAGGAGATTTTTGGAGTTGAGCCAAAATTCCAATTTTTGAGTTTCAACTAGTCTCCAAACATCTACTACACAAGGTAAAGTGTAGTCCCTTTCATTTCCTTATTTCCTTCTTTTTCCCCTTAATTTTTCTCTCATTTTTCTAACTCCAAATTTTGATATTTTCTTGACTTATGGGCTGACCTAAGAAGCCTCATCCAAAAATTCTGAAATTATCCTTTTATTTCACAATTTCCAAAATTATGGTGGGTGGAAAAATTATTTTTCCAACTTTTAGGTGTTTTGATTAAATGCATGTAGAAACTTTAATCATGAGCCTTGAGATATATATATATAATTATGTATTGCATGTCAATTTTATATATCAAATCATGAAAATTCTCAAGAGTTGCTCAAAATTATTATTTATTGAATTTTAGGTGCATGCATGTACATTTTAATGCTTTAATTGATGAATTCTTGTATGTATTGTACATGCATGTGTATGATATGTAAAATATATGTTTTGGATGACTTATAACCTGGAAAGTCGAGCATAATTGATTAAATTTCAATTTTGGACTTAAAAATGCAAAAATGGAAAGTTGGTGGACTAAATTGCAAGAAAATAAAAGTTAAAGGACCCTATGCAAATTTCGAATTTTGGGACTGTACTCAGGTTCAAAAATGACTTTTGGACATTTTAATAAAGTTTTAAGAGTTTTAAGTTAAATAAAATCAACCTTTAAAAGCCCAAGGACTAGATTGTAAAATTTTGAAAGTTTAAGGGCTACTTTGCAATTTTTAAAACTGTACCAGACCTAAACTTTATAAATTGAAATTTTTACTTTTAAGTTACTGGGAATGACACATTTTAAAAGTATTCCAAAAATCCAAGTGGTTAGGGCTTGGAAAACAATTTTACTAAAATTGAGGGACTAATGTGAAAAATATTAAACTTGAGGACCCAAATGAAATTTCCAGGACCTATGCAGCCCATGCACCTGGAAATACTAACTTAACTATAACTTAATTATATTTTGGACCCCAGGTTCAAATTTCATAACAATTGGACCCCTAAAAGCCTTAAAGGCAATTATTTTAAAATGGGACAAAAATGATATTTTCAAAAGTTGAAGGACCTACACATATTGCTTTTAAAAACTGCTTTTGTCCCAATATCTTACTAACCTTAGTGACATTTTCCAACTGGAACCACCTTAAAAGCCCTTCCGGTTTGTGAGTTCGAATTTTTTAAAACTTAAGGCCCGAATTGGCAATTTTTACAAATTTGGGGCTAATGTGAGATTTTTACAAAATCTCGACCTCAAAACTTTAAAAACCTGAATCTCTGGACAATTTGGAGAATTTAGGATCTGACCTCATAATTTTTCAAGGTCGGGATATTTAATTATTCAATTTTTAACCCCAAAAGTGTTAGTTTTTACAAAATGGGGCTAAATTACAATTTTCCTTTTATAAAGGGCCTCACTCAAATTATTTTCTCTTTTACTAAAATCGCCTGGACTCTCTGACTTGGAGATTTAATTTAAGTATTTTACTTTTCCAAAAACCCCGACTTATCGGATCAATTTGACCGATTAATACCCGATCGGAGCGACTTCTCGCCTTGCGAATCGATCTATAACGGGACTTATGTCCCACCCAATTTTTTTCAAGATATCGAAGGTTGCTTATCCTTCCGATAATCATCTTCATCCAAAACTCCACCAACGCCATAATTGCCACTCGCGTTTTTCAAAAATTTCTCCTAAATCGCTTCCCTGAATCAATAATACTGACCGCTGGTTGATCGCCTGTAATTGTAATTATTTTCATGCCTCGAGTCAACTTGGTGTGTCGAGCTCACAATCGGAATGGATCGGGGGATGGGAACCGGCAGCTCCGCTATTCCACTCTTCCGGCCCCATCGCCCTAATCTCGCAACTAAGGGACGGAGTTTGTCCAAGGAAGCGGGTCGTAGTAATCGAGGTATAATCATGATTGATTATGACAGATCCGAGCCTCGCCACTCTACATGGGATTTTGTCTTTGCCACGGAGCGATAAGGTGCGATCTTGGACCATACATCTTGACTGGGGAGTTACAAGGAAGAACGAAGGAATAGTGTCGATCCACACGATTCCGGAGTTATCGCCCCGTTTTGGTTGGCGTTACATTTCCGCACGCGAATCGCTACTGTTTTGCATTGGTTGGCGCTACAATCCGTACGCAACCATTAATCGCTTTGCATAGGATTGGCGTTACACTTCCGCACGCAATCTACCTGCTTTCGACCGATTCACATAGTGCCTGTGTGACCATGAATGCATTTTCTTGAACTACATAAATATACTATTGTATTATTTTATCACGACGCTTAGAATGTGCGTAAATCATGCATCATACTCACGCGCGTTTTCATATAATTGTTTTCTCACATTAACTATATTGCGCCACACTCGCATTACGATCACCCCATCCATCGAGATTTTTGTCTCATTCCCACCATTTTCTAACCTTAGATGAGGATTTCGTTGAGATGCCGAACCGGCAAAGCTCTGGATTGAGACCTTGTACTACGCTTGTTGATTTTCATCGCTTCTTGTTGTTGATTGGACTCTTTTCTTATTATGTTGTTGTCGGACTTTTGTATTCTAATCAATTCGGGTTTGTAATTGAGGGGCGTATGACCCTTTGACTTTAAGTTACTACCTTGTTGAATTTCGGGTTGTAATTTGATGATGGAATGTAGACTTTAAGTGGTAACTTGTATCTGTTATTTATTTCATTTTGCTATTTAGACTCTGTCTTATTGGGTTCTCATTGATATTGTCTGACGTTTGTTGGTTCATTTGTATTTAAGTTGTGGATCGTTCGTCGCGTCCGTTTGGGGCGTGACACAGATTAGGCTATCCCAACATAATTTGCTATTTTCATTAAACCTAGGGTTAGATAATACATTTTCGATTTATATCTAACCCCGAATAAATTCGGTCCGGGAATAATATCTTCTCTCGATCTCAATTATTCCCCAAAACAATCAAAAGTTGATCGACAATCAATTATCAAATAAAGCAATTTATCCAGAAAGCGAGATCAATTAATCAATACTCATGCTTGTTTGTTTGAATTAAATCATCCTAATCCTAGAACAAGGAAATTAGTTCATGCTTGGGGATGAGATCATAATCTCAATTGAAGGAAAGAAAACAATCATAAACATGATCATGCAATAATAATAATCTCCCAACAATTAAAATCACACAAAAGAGATGAAGAAATCTTACTCTTTGATTAAGAATCAAAAATAACTTCAAGGGGAAGAACCCAAGCAATCCCAATGTTGAAAACAAGAGAAAAATACCAAAAAACTAAAGTATAGAAGTGCTATGAATGAGAGTGTACGAAATTATGGATCCTCCAAGGGCTATTTATAAGTCTAAGCCTATACAAGGTGGAAGAATCCAAAAGGAACGGGAAAATCGAATTAAAATTTAGAAACGTCTCAGTGTGCGCGCCGCGCAGGGACCCCGCGCATTGTTGCGCGCGCGCGGCTAGCCTTGCCTTTGCGGGTGCTCGGTGCCGGTCTTGCGTGGCTTTTGCGCGCCCCCGCGGCGGTGCGGCGCGTGCGATATTGCGTCCGTCATTGTGGGTTAACCGAAAGGCGTCAGTTCACAAGCGTTAACAGCGTTATGCAGCGCAAGACAACTTCAAAGATCCCCAACCGTCAATCGCCCATAATGTCCGTTTTCGACCGTTTTTGTCCGTTTTTAGGTTTTCTTTTTACGAAAACCTACTAAACAACCAAAAATACCATACGTAACATATAACAATATATAATAGGCTTAAAAGACACAAAAATACGCACACTCATTCATACGAGAAATAGAAATCACACAAAATTCACACACAAAAACATATAAAATATGGCTCGTTTATTATCGAGTCGAACTCGAGCCTGAATTTATTGAACATATTGATGACTCACGAACTTTTTCGAGCCTAAACGAGCTTAGTAAATATTAATTAAAAATTTAAATATTCTTCAATTTATTACAAAAAATAAAATTATTTATATTTAAAATTCATAATATATTTATTAAAACTTATAATTTTATTCAATAAATTGATTTTATTGAAATATTTTTGTATTATCTTAAGTAAAAATATGAAAATTTAAATTAAAATCAAATTATTAGTTGATTTTATATGAGCTTACTATCGAGTCTATTCACGAGCTTATTAACGAGCTTGTTCACGAGCTAACGAACCGAATATCTCTAAGTTTGAGTTTGGTTCGTTTATTTTAACGAGCCTCATTAAAGGAACTCAAACGAGCTTTTATCGAATCGAGCTCCGTATAGCTTACGAGCGGTTTTGTTTATTTTGCCCTATTACCTACCATGGTAATTAAGTTTCTCTTGATATTTTTGTTCAGATTATCTATGTCTTTTACTTTTTGAGATATAATGTTCTGTAGGAATGTAAGGAAACTTCTTTTTTTTTCTATTAAAAAAAAGTTATTACATAAATAGATCAAACTCAAATTAAAGTCCAAAACTCTCTTTTAGTTAATTACTAACTTGTTTAGCTTTGTTCGTATTTTTCTTCCTTTTGCTCAGGTTCATTCGATTCTGTCTTTGAAAATGCCATACACTTAGTAATCTATGGTGATATTGTTGTTAAGGACTGCTATTTGACGTCGAGTTGGATGAGAAAACACATTATCTCTGGTATCGTCAATATCGTGAAAGAGCTACGATCGGAAAGGGTGGATGAACTTGACATTGTTTCTTCTGACCTTTCTACGACGCCGTAAGAGATATAGAAAAGTTGAATGTAAATGTCAAATGGCTACTTGAAAGCCTTGATCAAATCAAAAAGGCATCATATCAAGGGGACGAAATAGAAGTCCTCAACGATGAAAAAAGTAAGCGTGTGAAGAACTTGAAGGTCCTCGGAGATGAAAAGAGTTCGTCGGGAAACTTTTTGGAGAGAAAGAGCAAAAAGTGGAAAATCTTAGAAAAAGTAAGCTATTCCATTTATAAACGTTGCGATCATTTTGATCGCAACATTCTAGAAGATAACAGGATACTCGAGAATCGGTGATTTATTTCAAAGGCGTCAAGAGTTTTGAGGATTTCAAGATCCAAGTGGGACGGCCTAATTCTCGACTCGAGAGATACCAACAAATCTTCGAACAAAATATTACCACCTCTGCTCAGTCAAAAAATGTTTCTTCATGATTTGTCTTATTAAGGCCTTAGCGATAAATTAGTTGTTGTAATGATTTGGAAGCTGTCAATATAGCCGACGCTATCAAATCTGCGGACCTTGCCACGTCTTTTCATCATTTTGACGCCGGGAGAAAACCATAAAAGCTTTGAAGATCTTGGCATGGTCGTTGGATTTTACTCGATAGGTTACAAAAGTTAGTCGGCCTTTCACGTGAGTTTTGTTCGATTGTGGAAACACAGAGAATAAAAAGAGTCAAGATGATGAGCAGATGATGAGCAATCTTGAGGCGACATCTTTGAACGTTAAAACGTTGATAGGAAGTGTAGAGGCTGGGGTTGAGGCTCTCAAATGGAAAAATAAGAAGCTCGGTTTCGAGTTCCAAGATGTTTGCCTAGGCTCCATGGTGAAAGTATGTACATCATGTGAACATATTGTTAGTGATAATGCTCTTAATGCAATTGTGAATTATTTTTTATTTTAATAAAAGTTGACATTTATTTCTCAAACGCATATGTTTATTATATGGAACGTCATAGAGAATCTCTAGTTTATTTGATATAAACATAATCTTAGTTTATACAATAGTATTAAGATTGTAGATAATTTACTCGATTAAAGCTTATTTGATCGCATTCACAACACTTGCATTTAAGAATTACACTTGAAATAAATTCTTTGGAAATATTGATTCACTTGTATGAAATTTGATCCTTCATGCACGAGCTTAAAGACAACTATTTGATTGTTGGTTCTAGAACTTAGTGGTTTATGATATCTAATTTGTAATTTGATTAAAAATTAACAACTCTCTCGGTGAATTAATAATAAATGAGAGCTATACGCAATTGAAAAGGTTAATAGATATTATGCGGCTTCGATTCACGAGTTGTCTATGAATGATTAATTTATATGCAATGATTATATCAATGGATTGCTCAAATTCGTAAAGTAATATATTCTTTTTTTTTCGTAGGAGATATTGTAAAGTAAGATACTAATTTATATAGGGATGCGCATAGTGCGATACGGTTCGATATTTAAAAGTATCGGAACCGTGAAATTTGGATATTTCAAAAATTGATATCTAGAACGTCATTTTGTAGATAAACGAAATATTTGTTGTACCATATCGTCCCAAATTTGAACAATTTGGTACGAATATTCAGATTCTAGTGGACGATTTGGTCTAGAGCAGGATGATCGAAAATCGAAGATTATTCATACTTTAAAAAGAACAAAAAGAATAATCCACATTAAATTATTAAATTAAATGGAAATTAATAAAAAAAATAATGGCCCTATAATTATTCATCTATAAATACTTTAATCTATTAATAATTATTAGTGTTTTTAAATAAGTAAATTCATTATAGTATTATGTTTTAAGTTTTTTAAAATACTAAATTTAATTTTAGCCCATGGAGTTAATAATACCTTCTTCATTTAATTATCATTTTTACACTACATGGGCCTAAACTTATTAATCCATAAATACTTTAATCCATTTTAATTGTTTGTTTTGTTTTTTTGAAGGCTTGGTTTGATTTTTAAATAGTTAATTATTATAGTATTATGTTTTTTTTTTATAAATTATTAATTGTATACTTAATTCAACATGAAGATAAATACAATATATACGTATACTATAAATATTTAAAAAATTCTTTAAAATCGGTTCTTATTTCGATTCATCGTCTGAGATATCTAAAAATATCCAAAACCGTTGGTTCGAGAGAAATTAAAAAGTCAATTGACATTTTCGATTGAGAACATATTCGGTCCGAATTTGATTTGGATTCGGTGATCTTGAGTCTCCCGCCTGACCCTAATTTTATAAATATGAAAGTGCAAGATTTTTAGTGGAATCATATCGAAATTAGTAAGTCGAATAATTAATTAAAGTGTTTATCCATTTATTCAATTTATTATAGCTTTATAAGTCTATGGTCTACGATTTGCCTTCCAAACATAAACATCTTATAAATAATATATTTGGTTCTTAGGGGTTTATGAAAATAATTTTTCATAATTTGGGCAATTATATCGAATTTGGTTAATTATGGAAATATCCGATAAATGAATATACTATAAATTAATTAAATATATGATATTTATGATATAAAATTTTGATAATTATATCGGATAGTTGTATAAGAGTCAAACTTTCAATAGATTTCTGAAGTTGCATATGGTTGGAGATTGACCATACTCCGAGAGACTGTCTGTAATGCTATAAATAAAAAACATCGTAGGAAAATTAAATTAGAAACTTATAATATTATTTGGGCGCTCTCACATTGCCATTAATAGAGATAATTAAACTGAAAGATCGTGGTGTCATTCAAAGAATTAACAAACCAAGAAAAAAACAATCGTCAGGTAAATTTTGTTTTCGTGTTTTAGTTATAATAAATGTAATTCGCATAATTTGGCGTTTCTGTATTCAGATCTTGATTTTTGATATCACTTGCTTTCATTTTTCTTCCGATTTGATCGAAAAGCCGGAAATTTTTAATTTCCGAAAACATTCCCGTGACGCCGTATTTCCAACACATATAGATAGTGTCAAAGTACAAGCATAACTCGTGCTTCTGATTATTTTTGTATAAGTTTGTAGCATTTGTGACATTATTTTTTGCATTGTAGAGATTTCTGTTGAGCACCGAGTAAACATAATTGGCAAGAAAATTATATCCAAACTGAAATTTAGGCCTGGTCCAGTTATTTTACAAGAAGTATGGATGGTAATGGTAAGATTTTGGTAGGATTTTATATCCTCCATCCCCATTCTCATCGATCGGGTATTCAATTTTTATACCCATACCTATAACCATCGGGTATTTGATTTTCATACTCATCCCCATACCCATCGGATGATCGGGTGTTTATACCCTAGTCATACCCTATTACCACTTAAAGTTGTATTTTCTCAAATTTGATTATTTCAATGAAGCTATGGATATTTACTAAATTATTAAGAGAAAAATAAGAAAAAAAAAGAATAAAGATAAAAATTAGAAAATTAAATATTATAGAAAAATAATAAAATATTAGAAAAGACAAAGCACATGTGTAGTGGATTTTGATTGGAATTTGAGAAAAAAAAACTATAGATATGTATGAATAAATATATATTGTATAATATTATTTTGATTGGGTATCGGATAGGATATGGGTAGGATGTACCTAGACCCACCTCCATATCCATACCCGAGAATACCCATACCCATGTACCCATTGATTTAATCGGGTACAAAAGTACCTTTCATACCCTCCTCCATTATGGTCGGGTATTAGATTTTCCATCGGGTTCGGAATAGAGTGCCACCCCTAAGAAGAATTGTGCACCCTTCAAGTCCACAATACGTCGATGAATTAATTATTATTGTTAGATAAATATTTTTATCATAATTTTGATGATTTTGTTTAACTATGTTTTTACACCAAGACAATGTCCCTAAATGTTGTTCAAATACTCCCAATTGATTTAAAATATTTTTACTAATTTTTCGGAGTACTTCTTGAAGTTTATTTTCGACAAAAATTGGACAACACTTATGTCTCGTGTTCAATCTGTCGCCCTAAAGGGCAACCCATGCCTAAAAGTTGATTTCTAAAAGCGAAACGAGCGTTTGAAAAATCCCAGGAGGTCGATAGGTGTCCGGAGAACAAAAATAGATTACACAACAATCATTTCTTCAAAATTGAGGGGTTGGACGGTCCAACTAAAGGCCGAGTCGGACCTATATCGCATTCGAACCCCTTCATCCTGTGTTTGAATCTCTGATCTACTTTTCAACGTTCGAAATTTCTACCAGTCAACCGGTCGACCTATGTTATTTTTGACAGCAGATTCTAACCGTTATTAAGCTATTATCATGAAGATTTACTTTATCATTTTTGTACATTATTTGTACATCTTGTGATCTTCTTTTTGTAGACAAAAGTGAAGATGGATGAGCCTATGTTGAAGATCCAATCTTGAATACTCTTCTATAAATAGAGGAAGATTTGAAACAACAAATACAACAATACAAGCAAACAACACAACAAGAAAATCGCAAATTTCTCTAAGCTTTCATTTTCAACATTCTTGTTGTAATAGCCTAAGTATTTCACTTTCACATCTTGAGGTCTAGGCTTGATTTTTGATTACACTTGCCCTTCAAAGTTGTATACTTCATTATCGAGTTGTAATCTTGAATTTATGTTCGTCATTCAAACACAAGATATCCTTGTGAGTACTCTTTGTGGTAAAAGCACACTTGGGTGATCTTAGGTTTTTTTTGAAGAGTGTGATACTCTTCATAGGTGAAGAAGATTGAGGTAATCTTCTTGTGAAAGAGTTTGGTGTTGTTTGAGGTGTTGGAGAGTTTGTTGCTCTTCAAGTTGGAAGATTGTGGTAATCTTCGTTGATGCTATTGTAAGAAGAGTGTGGTGCTCTTCAAAGGGAAGTTGTAATAGTTTTGGTAACTATTAATAAAGTTCTCTTTTCTTTTTGAAATCCATCCCGGAGATACTGAGTTGGTAGAGGATTAGGCCATGGGTGGGTTGAACCTCTATAAATCGACGTGTGTTGTTTATTTTCCCGCACCTTCATTCTTGTCAATGCTTATTCATTCAAAAAAGAGGGCGAAACTCGGAAAATCGGCATAATCTATTCACACTCCCTCTAGATTATCGTAGCCACTTGGACTAACAACTATGTTTGGAATTGGAATCATATTGGGATGTTTCTTAATTTTTTTATATAAAAACAAAACAAAGAAATAGTTTATAGCTCTGTTAGTTAAAACGTGTATCATACCCATATAATACATATACGTACGAATAATTGAAAAATATTTTTATTTCACGTACACATTTTGAGGCGTCGTCTAATACTCCGTACTTTTGAAATAAAACATTTAGTACCCGTATTATAGTTATTCGTATAATACTTGATGAATAACACTTCATTTTAATATTTTTATAATAATTAAATAAATCTAAAAATCATTCAAATTTTATTTATAAGTACAATGAAAATATTATAAAATAAATAAATAAGAATATTAATAATATACAAATATATTAATTATTATTCACTTATTATCTTGACTTTATGTTAATTTATAATTTAATATAGTATTATAGCAATATATTGAGTTTTATATATCTAATTATAAATACAATTCACTTAAAAATATACTAATTTGTGTTATACTTTTAAGTTAGTTAATAAATTAGCTGAATTTTTTTATAGAATCTAAACATAAGTACTATAAAATATTGTATTATTACTTATGAATAATTATTTTATATTTCTATTATACTGACGTCTATGAGTCTCGCATATTAAATATTTCCATATTTTTTTTGCGATTTTTTTACCGTATCTTTAAAAAATCATAATATATTCATCATATTAAATAACGGATTATTCTCATCCCGTATTTAACTAACAAAGATTTCTAGACTAGTTATGTTTTATTGGCTTATAAGTTCGGCAATAAAAAATATTTATTTTGCATAAAGTATAGAATATCAATTAAATAAAAAATAATTGATAAGTATACTTTCATTTCTAAGGTTAGATAAAGTAAATAATAATAACAATAAAATAATTTTATTTAAATTAAATTCATTAACCTTGTTTTGAATGTTATGACTCTATCAAAGGTAGGTATTTATAACATCAACCTTGTAATAATTCATTTCTCATTTGTTATACATGTCAGTTCTGTATGATGGATTGAATGATTCAACTTGTATTTAATGTAGATGATCAAATTTCAATATTGCTATGGCCATTTTTTTTCTTTTTTGGATATTGTTATCAATGGTGTTTGGATATTTTAATTAATATACCTATACTTAAAATTAGGACTAAATACATTTTACCCCTTATATTATTGATTTTGCATCAAATACCCCATTTACTATTAAAATTCTTAAATACCTCCCTAGACCAATAAAATTTATATTGGTGGACAAAAACACCCTTGAACTAAATGAAGCATTAAATATCATACTTTACATTACATAACTATAATTTTTATTAAATAAATAAATCTAAAAATTAAATAAAAATGAATAAATAGGATTATATATATATATTTCTTCAATCGTGAATATTGGAGTTTAGGATCAAATAATTTGATATTTTTAATTTTTATATACATATCTATAATATAAGCTGGTGTGCATGTAGGTCCCAAAAACAAAACTCTAATAATGCTCCTTGATAATCGATATCAAATAATTGACGCTAATTTTTATTTAACACCAACTTTATTAATCATGAATTAACCTTTAGTTAAATTCAAATAATAAATAATAATCTTAATCTTAACAAGATAAAAAGGACACATTAAATTGACAGCAATTACTCACGTAAATTTATATCACTCTCATATTATGTATGTTTTTAGAAAGCATCTCTTATATTTCATATATTTTAGTTTGTTTTATTATTAAATTAATATACTTTACAACAACAACAAACTAGTCATTTTCCCATTATGTGAGGTCGCTACATTAATATACTTTATTAAAAATAATAATATAATTTTTTTATTAGCTTCAATTGCAGGTTTTATTAATAGAATAGGGTATTTGAAAAATCAATAGTTCAAGTAAAGTGTATGTTGCCCTTAAAAAACTAATAAAACATTTTTATTGTGATTCACATCAAGATAATTGTCAATAAATTGATACACTATTCAAGTAATGAGAGGCACTTTGGCATTTTTGTTCCTTTTTTTTTTGGGAATAACTCGATAGTATTATTTCCTTCCCAATAATATGCACTATTTCTACAATTCTTGAAAAAATAATAAAAGAGCTCTTTTTCAAGGAGAAGAAAAAGAAAATAGATGGTTTTTCGGTTTCCTTGCAACATTTTTTTTTTCTTTTATATATGCTGGAAGGAGAGGGGTGATGTGAATCGAACCACATATATTTGGTTTGAGCTTGAAAGTCTTAGGGTGCGATTGGATATGCTTTCGTATTGAAAATTTCCTTTTGTTAGAGAATAGTGGTAAAAATAACTTTTGGACAAAAAGAGATGAATTTTGAGATTGTGATTGTATGTGAGATGGAAAAGTAATGATGAAAATTGATTTGATTTAGAAATAATAAAACAATGATTGGTAGTTAGAAATGTGTGAGTGGGTGAATAGTGAAATTTGTGGGAGAATGTGTAATAATGATTAATGTTTTGTGAAAAAAATGTATAGAGGTATTTGATAAGAGAAAAAGTAGGGGTGGCAATTCGAGTTGTGCTTGGGTTCGCGGGTCGTGTTGAGACATGATAATTATACATATTTGTCCAACTCGAACACGGCCCGTTTAATTATCCGGGTCAGATAGGTCAACCCAAACACGACCTGTTTAATACATGGACAACCTGAATACGACCCGAAAATGACCTGTATATTTTTCAACCTTAAATAAATCTTTTATTTATTATGATAAAATGGGAACTTTGGGTTATTTATATATAGAATATTTAAAAATATTAAAAATAATGTTGAGTTTTCTTTTCAAATGGGTTAAACGGGTTTAGTGGGTCATTTCAGGTCAATCCGAAATCGACCCATTTATTATTTGGGTTAATTGGGTCTGACACGATTATGACCAGAATAATAAATGGGTCCTAACCCGCTTATATCATGTTAGGTTCAGGTCGTGTTTTCGTGTCGTGTCGGAGATTGCCACCCCTAAGAAAAAGTGAAAATGAGAAAATAGTATATTTTCTGAAAATCTTCATAAACAGTTGTATGTTTGGTTAAAAAAAATTCTCCAGCGGAACAAAAATTGAAATATTTCGATATCCAATCACAACTTTAGGTGCGATTGTATATGTTATCATTTTGGAAATTTTCTTTTTGCTAGAGAATAGTGGTAAAAAAGAAATTTGAAAAAAAATGAATTTTTAGAGTGTGATTGGATGTGTGATGAAAAAATAATGATGAATGTTGATTTGATTTAAAAATAGTAAAATAAATATTGAATATGACTGATAGTTAGAAATGTGTGAGTGAGCGAATAGTGAAATTTATAGGAAAATGTGTAATAATGGTTAATATTTTGTGAAAAAAATGTGTATATTTGATTGGTAAGTGAAAAAATGAGAAGAAGTGAAAGAGAGATAATAGTATATTTTCTGAAAATTTTCATAAATAATTGTATGTTTGGTTAAAAAAAATTATCAAGCGGAACAAAAATGAAAACTCTTCCATATCCAATCACAGCCTTAACTATTCGACCACTATTCACGTCTTTCTTTGCTACCTTCGCTGGTAAGATAGAATAACATATATTACCAAAATATCCGATTTGAATTTTCAAATATGTAATATTGTAATCTTCAATAAATTCAGTGCAACGACATAATTTTACTATTACGTGTTCCACCTAATATCATTAAATTTCTGCTTATCTTGACAAATCCAGCACACAAAAAAGCACCGATTTGAACTGTCAATTTCCACTACTGCCTTTTTGACAGATATGAAAATTAATTACTCGTTCTCATATTACCAGTACTACCTTTATACAGGTGTGAATATCAATTATTCGTCTTCATATTACCACTACTATCTTCAGACATGTATGAAAACCAAATATCCGTTTTCACATTAGACCCTCATAAAGAATCACATTTCACATTTCATCCACACAGTCTAAAAAATTGTCAACACAAAATTTGGCTACAAGAAGTTACAACTGGCACACACTCTCAGATGAACGTAAACATTACGCAATCAAATAAAAAAAATAAAATTAAACTTAAGACGAATTGCAAAAATATATAATCTATTTCAAATTTAGGTCATCTCTCACAGAAAGAACAATTCAAAATTTTGAAAATACTAAAAAAATGTGGAAAAAATGAAAAAGGAACAAATTTTGGTGTAAATTGGAAGTTTTTTGAAAATTCTGGTGTGCCGATTTACAATAAAGAGGCTTTACCTGGACCCATCAAAAAATTACTTTGGACAAAAAAGATAAAAAGATAATAATTTTAGGACCAACGCTATATTTCCGGTGTATGGCCCGCGTTTGCTGTCTATATATTGCTAAGCTGGCTTGTCCGTGTCTCTCACTTTTCTCTCACCACACATACACATATAAATAATCAAAAAAATTATATGTGCCCAAGTTTAACTCTGTAAAAATTCTTTTGTTCTAGTGAAAAGAGAAGGAAAAGATACACAAACAGTCATGGAAAACAAGAAACTTAAAGAAAAATTACATGAGATTGAGACCCAAAACTGTGATGTTTCTGAATATTGTCCAACTGAAGATACAAACCCCACAGATTCTCCAACCATGGTTTATTTTCTTTTATTTTTTTACTTTATATTTACGTGTTTTCTTTTTTAGTTTGGTTGAAGGTATAAGGACTGTTTGACTATATCTTCTTTTTGGTGGGTTTTTATCTTCTTGCAGAAAAAGAAGAAGAAGAAGAGGGATATAATGCAATTAGAAAACAAGCAAAAGGGTGTTTCAAGAACGCCTAAAACTGTTAAATCTAAGGATAAACAAGTGAGATTTTTATCCCCTTTCTTTCTGTATGTGTTTCTTGGTGTTTTGAATCCATGCCCACCTTTATTTTGTTATCTGTAAATATTTGAGTAGATGCATGTCAAATTTGTGCTGTGTTCTGTTTTGCCGGTTGATGCCATTGAGTTTTTGTTCTTTAATATTTGACTTAGAAGGCAATTTCATGTGGTTTTCAATCAGTTTCTTGGGGATCTAAGGATTATATGTATAGCCACAGTTTTTCTAGGTCGTTGGATTGCTAAAATTGCAATTTCGCCTTAACAATTTGAAACCCTAAGTCCTATCTTTGCACGAAACTAGAATTTTTTCGTTTGTCGATTTGATTGCGGCCGAATAATGTTGCATCGGTTCCGGATTTGGTTCATTGGCATTTATTGTTGTTGCCTTGTTGGATTGGGTTTTACTAGTTAGTCAAGCGTTTTCGTTCGGAAAACATTTAATGCGAGAGCTTACCGGTTGGTGAAATTAAGTGATTTCTTGAAGGTTTTGTTTGAAGCTCTTAACTTCTTGCAGAGTTATATAATTATGATACAATATTCAAAGCGATGGTCACGAGTTTCAATCGTGTTCTTGTATTATTTATTTCGCCGGAGTAATTGTTTTTTAGATGAAATCCACACTACTATTTGGCAAATCTACTCAAATAATTTACTTTTCAAATTTAACTTATTTCAAAAGTAAAAAATGTGCTATATACTGGTTATTGACATATCGCACGGTGTCCGTTCGTCATATCCTGATCTGCTTAATCTCATTATTACTTAAAATTATCTCTCAACTGGTTCTCCTGTTATTGATAATTCACTTAACTGATCCATTATTTCTAATTCTTGAACAGGCGTGCGAAAATAGTGCCAAGAAATCAAGAAGGTAAGCAATCTATTCAAATTGACGAAAATCTTCACGTTATTCCCCTTGAAGGCTAATATTTTTTAACTTTTCGTGATTTAAATCTTAAAACAGCAATGCAAGAAAGAGAACACGGTATAATGACTTATACGATGATGTCGAAGCTATGTTTTCTGTTATGGAGCGTGCAGATAGAGTACTAGCACGCCTAGAAAACGAGCATCTTCCGATAAACTTCTGCAGCGTTCATTTGCCCAATCATGATACCTCGATATTGTTGGTGGACGAATGGGGAAATGAGTATAAAACGTCTTATCTTCTGGGGAGGCATGGGTTGAGTGCTGGATGGAGGGGTTCTTCGATAACCCACAGATTACTGAAAGGAGATATACTAATTTTCCATTTGATCAAGCCGGTGCAAATTAAAGGTAATTGTTTCGTTAATCGGAGTTCGATTTAAAATTTCCTATAGTAGAAGCTGATGGTGAGATATATATATATATATATTTTTAATAGTGAAATGAAAAATGACAAATTTATGAGAGATTTACTGTTGCACGTAGAACAATTAATTAGAACACGGACAAGGATTAATAATTATTATTAGATCCTTGTCATTAATTTCCCTCATGAATTATTTTTCATGATTTATAGTTTGTTAGTGCTAATATGCACTGCAAACGCACATATCTTATAGTAATGAAGCAAAAATGAGCAGAACGGATGATCATCATAATTGTCTCAATGGCAATTCCTCTGCCCTGGTCACCTAGCAATGAGCAGAACGGATGAGCAAAAGGGATTCAAGTAAATTCTTCAGTTTTATACCCGACCACCTAGCAATTAAAGTTTTAGTACTTAACCAAATCCTTGCAGATTCTTATATTCCATGCTTTGTTCATTAGCTACCATGGTAATTAAGTTTCTCTTGATATTTTTGTTCAGTTATCTAAGTCTTTTACTTTTTGAGATATAATGTTCTATAGGAATGTAAGGAAACTTATGTCTTTTTTCTATTAAAAAAAGTTATTACATAAATATGTCAAAGTCAAATTAAAGTCCAAAAACTCTCTTTTAGTTAATTACTAACTTGTTTTGCTCTGTCCGTATTTTTTTCTTCCTTTTGCTCAGGTTCGTCCGATTCTGTCTTCGAAAATGCCATACAATTAGTAATCTACGGTGATATTGTTAAGGACTGCTATTTGACGTCGAGTTGGATGAGAAAACACATTATCTCTGGCATCGTCAATATCGTGAAAGAGCTACGATCGGGATCGGAAAGGGTGGATGAACTTGACATTGTTTCTTTACAGCCTTTCTACGACGCCGTAAGAGATATAGAAAAGGTGAATGTAAATGTCAAATGGCTACTTGAAAGCCTTGATCAAATCAAAAAAGGCATCATATCAAGGGACGAAATAGAAGTCCTCAACGATGAAAAAAGTAAGCGCGTGAAGAACTTGAAAGTCCTCAGAGATGAAAAGAGTTCGTGCTGGGAAACTTTGGAGGAGAAAGAGCAAGAAGTGGAAAGTCTTAGACATGAAATTTAGGGTAACTCTTTAATCATATAACTGCACATTGTCCAAGAAACAAATCGTAAAAATGTTTTAATAGTGAAAATAGAAGACCAAATCGAAGAAAATGCAAAGATTAATATCCGATAGTAAGCTTGACACGGGTCAATCTGAGAACGACATCGATCATTTTGATCGCAACGTTCTAGAAGATAACAGATACTCAGAATCCGTGGTTTATTTCAAAGACGTCAAGAGTTTTGAGGATTTCAAGATCCAAGCGGACGGCCTAATTCTCGACTCAGAGATACCAACAAATCTTGAACAAAATATTACCACCTCTGCCGCTTGAGTCAAAAAGGTTTCTTCATATTTGTCTTATTAAGAGCCTTAGCGATAAATTAGCTATTGTAATGATTTCAAAGCGTCAATATCGCCGATGCTATCAAATCTGCGGAACCTGCCACGCGTCTCTCCATCATTTTGGATCTTTGGGAGAAAACCCTAAAAGCTTTCAAGATCTTGGCATGGTCGTAGGATTTTACGCGATAGATTACAAAAGTTAGTCCGCCTTTCACGTGAGTTTTGTTCGATTGTGGAAACGCGAGAGAATGAAAAGAGCTCAAGCCGATGAACAGGATGAGCAATCTTGAGGCGACATCTTTGAACGTTAAAACATTGATAGGAAGTTTAGAGGCTGAGGTTGAGGCTCTCAAATGGCAAAATAAGAAGCTCGGTTTTGAGTTCCAGATGCTTGCCCAGGCTCCATGGTGAAACCATGTACATCATGTGAGAGCATATTGTTAGGGATAGTGCCCTTAACGTAATTGTGAATTGTTTTTTATTTTAATAAAAGCTGACATTTATTTCTCGAACGCATATGTTTATTGTATGGAATGTGATAGAGAATCTCTAGTTTATTTGATAAAAACATAATTTTAAGATTATTGATAATTTACTCGTTAAAACTTACTAGTCTTTTGCCCGTGCGATGCACGGGTGTATATCCGTGAGGCGTTCATTTTGTACTATGACATGTGCATTTTTCTAATAGTTCTACGAATTCTATCACCTGCATTGTAATAATTTTAATATAGCGTCAAACAATAAACAAAAATAGTATTTAATTGTTTTTTTGAAAACTGAAAAAATATCATACCACTGAATCATTGAAAAAAACATTCAAGCCTATGTATTTGTGTTCGATTTCTGAAAACAAATTTTTCATAAAATCGCACAGGTGTGGCATCATTGTCCATTTCGTTTTAGTTATTTTTAGATTCCTAATAAGTGTGAAACTATGTATCATGCTTTTTTTCAAAGGTTGTAGTAGTAAGTAAATTCATATGCAAAATTATTTTCCAAAGTCGTCTCGTGTCTGAAGGAGAACTAAGTATATTAGTTAAGGAAATAAGAGACAGTAAAATATAATTTTGGTAATATTACTGATTTTATTATATTTTTTTGGGGAGATATTTTTATGTTGTAGGGATTTTGTCATTTATTTTATTTATTCGTTGTTAAATCAATTTTTAAAACTTTGAAATTTTGTTGTGGGGGTTTGTGTTGTATTTTTTGGAATTTTTAATTATTATGTTCTATTCGGGTTCTCATATTTGGTATTTTTCAGATCGTGTGATGCACGAACTGTATTTTTATAATTTTTAGTGACTACAGAAAGTTTAGAAATTCAATAAATAATTAAAATATAAATATAATTAATTTAATTATAAATCATACAATTAAATAATATAAAAATAAACTATTATATATATTTGGTTGATAATTAATTTTGTGAATGTGAATTGTATCTGTATATTGAACATATTTATCTATAATAAAGTAAAGGTTTGAAAACAAAATTCCATTAATGAATATTTAATATATTGTTTTACAATGCAATCAATAATAAAGGTCATTTCAAATTCTAATATTTTTTTAGGGTTTAGAACGTTGAACAGTTGTTAGATATTAAGGGAATTAAACAAAATCATTTAATAACTTAATTTTATGGGAAAATAAAATATTTCAAAAAATAATAACTATTCTATATTTATATATACACATATATCAAAAAAATATTATACAGACAAATTCATATCTAATAGTCCAAATGTACAATTTTAAAAGTTGAATATCTAATAAATATAAAAAATAATTTATATTAACATGAAGAATACGTTAATATATATATATATATAATCATACATAAAAACCATTAAAAATATAATTTTATATCACATAAAATTCATTTTCTTCTTACATGAATATATCAAACACTATGTATGAATATATTTAATATATATATAATATTTGTATACATAGTTTGAGATATTTTCTTCAATTAAAATGATTTTTTTGATTGAATTTAATCAACTTAAATAAAATTCTATAAAATTATGAAGAAATGGGATGTTCCTAAAAAAAAAAAAAGTATACATATATCACATATAATGAGAATATATTTCTTATATATTTTTGTTTATTATATTTACTTTTTATTGTATATATGCAATATGGATGTCAAACCGAATATCATAAAAAGATTATTAATTCTATATATTATACATAAAAATGGATCTAAAACGAAAAAGTTATTATTTTTTTAAAATATATATATATATATATATAAAGATTATTAATTCTATATATATATATAATGCAAGACACACACGTTTTGAAAATCAAATTTAAATAATTTTATTTTTTATATAACTTTAAAAAGTGATTTATTAAAATAAAGTTATTGTTAAAAATAATGAAATCGCAAATATTTATGACTTCCCAGTTTTTCATAGTTTTTTATTTTTACTTTTTAAAATAATTTTTATTACTTTTTTAGAAATCGGAAAATAGGCGGAAAAACCATGAGTTAGTAATCTAAGAATTGTCTCTTTTATATATATATATATATATATATAGGGGGGGTTATATGAGACCACCTCATAGGGTGAGTCCATAGGGACCAATCTCTAGCCACATATCTAGATTTTCTAATGGTTGTGATTTTAGAGCTAAAATTACAAATTAAAAAGCTGGAAAATAGAGAGAGGGGTAAATTAGTAATCCTATAAAATTACCCAACAAAAACGGGATTCTGTTAACTTTTATTATCACGCAAAATCTCTCCAAATCAATACAGCAAAATCAGCGTGAACAAGTCTCTTCCTTCTTCTTCATCGAACGTTTTTCATGATATAACGCGAATCAGACTCCCTATCTTGAATAGAACACCATTTTTGCTGCGTAATTTTGTGGAGGATCAACTGCATATCATGATGCATGCAGAAGAGATGAACAACATATTACACATCGCTTGGAGAAGGTATGTATGATATTGATCATATTCTCAGTAGATGAACAATATGATCTTAGCTAATCACAACGCAATGCATAATTCTAAAAGAAACTCTCAACAAAACTCGTAGCCATATATCCGCATATGAAGGTAATGGTTTCTGCTTACGTAGTATCATCATATTGCTTATGAAAAGCATTACTTCGTTAGAGTGTTAAAAACTGCAAAAAATTATCATGAAAACATGCTCTCAAAAATCATGCATATGAATAATTAATTTGTTGCTTATGAAGAAAAGCGTTTTTGCTTATGTAGTATTGTTATGTTGCTTGTAAACACATATGTGTTTCATGAAAATATGATTGCTTATGAAGAAAAGTATTTCTGCTTATGAAGAAAAGTGTTTCTGCTTATGTAATATTGTTATGTTGCTTGTAATCACATCGAACACTTTGTCACTACACAAGTGGGCACGAAGTCGATACAACATTGCAAAAATATGGTCGATTTCCATTGTTGTGCAAGGATTGCAAAAGGCAACAAAGAATATTTGGAATCTTTGGGGAAAATCATTCAAGACCACAAGCGCGATTGTTACTTATGCAACAAGGATTAATCCAGGTATATTGAACAAGCAGACGTTGCTAGAGGACTTTGGTGGGACTACATCACAATTACGAGTTCAAGTTTTGCCACCAAAATAGGCCAAGAACAAGGGTAGTGGTAGCCATGTTAAAAGCCAAATACAAAGCCAAAAAGAGAAAGCAATCAAGAGAAGCAAAAAGCTAAAGAGACATTGCGAGAAGTGTTGAGACATTGGGAACCACAATAGTCGAACCTGCAGCAAGCAAGCGTAGCACAAGACTCTATAATAATTTTCATTACTTTATTTCCTTAGACATTATACATGGATATTTAGTTACAAGCTATGTTTTTTAATCTGCTCGGGTGATAAACTTCATATGCAATAAACTTCAAGTACATAAGCAATGTATGGACGTTTCGTATGCAGCACATATACATTTAACTTAAAATCCAAAAAAGCTTATACATAAGCGTCCCCCATATATTACATATGCAACAAATATGTACTACATAAGCAAGAATTGCAAAATGTATGAATACTTTGATGGTATAAGAAAAATTGTTTGGAAATAAAAGTTATCTCTTTGTAAGCACTAACAGGCTTCTTCATATGCATACAAATTATCATTCACAAGCAACATTTCTATTTAATAATTGTTGTATTGTACATCTACATATGCATCAAACTAAATGTTATTTACACAAAAATATCGTACCTACAATTGTTTAATTTGTACCTTGCAATGCTAATGTAGACTTTACACAAAAACATCGTACCAACCCCAAAAAATAGAAAATGTATGATCCTACCTACATGTTTATGAAAAGATTTGCAACATGATAGCATAAAACAAAAAAATACATCAAGGTATCTTGTTCGGAATAGAGTTACAATATCAAATTCAAATTCCTACAACTACTTCATCCATTGTACTTTTTTGTCTCGAGCAAATTCATCGCCTTAAGTTCGTTCATGTCAGCCAAAGCAATAGCAGCAACGTACTTCACCCGCAACATGGATAACTGTGCAGGATTTTTCTTCATCAAACCACTATCCCAGGTCCTCGTGCCTCCGCCCATGTATGTTTCCATGTGGCACATGGCAAAAACACCGCAATCCACATTATTTTCATTGTCCCTCTAGTCCATAGCCAATTTCAACACTTTAGAGTTCTGTATAAAACATGCGACCAACGTACAACGATTAGACAAAACGTCTTGAGCAAAAATCAAGTTGCCGCAAAAGTCACAAGACATATGCATCAAAACAACTTCATATGCACAAAGTTTCAACTACATAAACAATTAATAAATACTACGCATGCAACACTATTACTAACTTAGAATAGCAAAATGTTATAAATAAGTCACAAGATATACATTATATAAGCAATGCATCTATATTATACAAGCAAGCATTGCAATATGCATATGAAGTTTAGTACACAAGCGGGAATGTTATCTTTGCACATGCACAACAATTATCATACATAAGCAATGTGATTATATTGCATTAGCATATAAAAGAAATATTCAAAAAGGTAGGAGAAAGATGCTCATACCAAATGATGCCCTGTTACAAAAATCTAACACTTCGTATGCAAATATTAATAGCTTCATAAGCAGATTTACACAATTACATAAGCAGAGGTATACAATTACATAAGCATCAGAAACATTCCAATAAAATCAGACATAAATAATAGAATCACGATGGAGTCAATGTGTTATTTCTGAACAAACTAAACAAGGAATCCTAACAACTACCATAAGCAAATGAAAAAAAAAGGCCACAATCATGTTTCTGAACACAACAAAAAACACCAATGTGCAAACATATATGAAAAACACGTAACATCAACCCTAAAAACCATCTCAGAACAACAAAAAACATAGATTGAAGTTGCAAAAATCGAAATAAAAACCGCGAACTAAACATTCAAAAACCCTATAAAACTGAAAACTACCTATAAATCGAAACTTTGAACACACAACCGAATGAGATTACAACTTACCTTCAAAACAACTGCAAACCCTTGAAAAATCAAACTGGAAGTCTGAAAGTCACAAGGAATCGAACTCGACTGAGAGAGGGAATGGAGAGCTTCTGAAATTGAAACGTCCGGAGAGAGAGGGAAAGAGACGTGAAGTGTGGGGAATAGATGTGAAGGAGAGAATAAAATCTTAGTAACTGATTTTAAAATGCAAAATGACCACCCTACCCTTTTTAATTGCTTAAACAAAAAAATAAACATAAAAAAGCCCTAAGAATCTAGACCACCCAAAATTGTTGATCTATGGTTAGGATGTGTCCCCATGGACTCACCCCAAGTAGGAGGACCTATTTGATCCATATCTATATATATATATATATATATATATATATGACTACATTTGCAACACTTACATTTAAGAATTACATTTGAAATGAATTTGGGAATATTGATTCAAATACACGAAATTAAATCATTCATGCGAGAGCATAAATACAACTATCTGATTTGTTAGTTCTAGAATTGAGTGGTTTAAGATATCTAATTTGGGATTTGATTAAATATTAACAACTCCCTGGTGAACTAATGGTAAATGAGAGATATATGTAATTGAAAAGGGTTAATAGATATTATGGAGTTTCGTTTACGTGTTGTCTGTGAATGATATAAAGGGACCTTAAGATTTTAGGTATAGGTTTCCATTCAAGGGGAGCCTACAAACTAGACGCCTATAGGGAAGGCGTCTGCTGTCATCCCACTGTTTTTTTTAATTATTGACAAGTAGGCGCTAGTCAAACTGGCGCATACTCCCTAATGGCCTAATTTTTCTTTTTTTTTAAAAAATTAAAAATTAATTTTAATATTAAATAAACACACAATTTTTGGATACTTAAAATATGAAATTTTACTGAATGGAAACGCGATTACATAATATACTTGGCGTTCAATAAGTTAAATATTATCATTTTCATCATGCGAGTTGTATTATATATCATTATGTATTATGAGTGTATTTAGTCATTATTTTTCTTTATTTTTTAGGATGATGACACCATTTCTCTATATGCTTATATGCTAGAGGGAGAACCTTTATTTGATAAGCTCGAAATATTGTTTAGGATACCGGAGCCAGAAACACAAGGCTCAAGCAACTTGCCAGCTCACCCTCTATGCTACTTCTCATCACGGCCTAATGGCTAGCAAGTGTTAGTCCAAGTGGCTATTCTAGAAGGGGTGCATAGATTATCTCGATTTTCCAATTACGCCTCTTTTTTCGAATATGAAAATAATAACCAAAATAAAAGTACGGAAATGAAAACAATACACGATGATTTATAGAAGTTTAACCCACCTAGGGCCTAATCTTGTACCACCCGGTATGTCCAGAATGGATTTCGAAAAAGGAAAAGTTTATTAATAGATACCAAACTATTACAACATTTACCTTGAAGAACATCTCACTTTTCTTGTTAGTCCAAGTGGCTACGATAATCTAGAGGGGGTGAATAGATTATCCCGATTTTTTAAATTTTTCCCTCTTTTTAATGATCAAGCCAAGATGAAAGCTATAAGTGCGCAAAATAAATAACACACGGTGATTTAAAGAGCTTCACCCCACCTAGGGACTACGTGTTTTACCACCCCAGTATATCCAGGATGGGTTTCGAAAAAGAAAAAGAAATTTTGTTAATTACCAAAATTAATACAACACCACCTTGAGGATTACCACAATCCTCTTACAACACCTTCAAGGAGATTACCACAATCTTCCTTCAACACCTATGAAGAGTACCACACTCTTCAACACCTAAGATCACCCAAATGTGCTCTTACCACAAGAACAACAACATGGATATCTTGTTTTGGATGATGGACAAAATTCAAGATTACAACGCGATAATAATAATACAAATATTGAGTGCAAGTGTAATCAAGAATTAAAAGCCTAGACCTCAAGAGTGTGCAAGTGAAAGTACTTAGGCTAATACAACAAGATATGACAATGTATTTGCTAGTATGCTCTTTGCTTGTATATTGTGTTGTATCTTGTTGCTTGAATGGAGCCTCTATTTATAGGAGAGGTCTTGGTTTGATTTCCAGACATTGGCTCCTCCTTGGGGAGTGATTTTCTGCAAAAGAAAGCATTTAAAATCAAGATTATACCTATTAGAAATCAATCCCACAATTTAGGGAAAAGTCGTCTGAAAACTCAACGAATAGTTTGCTGTCAAAAGAGTAGTGTGACCGATCGCGCAAAGATAAGTTTGAAATGATATTTTCACGAAAAATACACGGGAGACCGGTCAGGGTCCGACCGGTCGTCCACTATGTTGACCGGTTGGGGTCCTACAAAAGATGAAACAGAGAAGTCTGTTCTCGATGGAGGGTTCCCAGGCACCAATCGCCCATACCGGTCGCCCTCTCCAGTTTTCCTTCCGTCCCGTTTTCTGTTTCAAAACTCAACTCAGTACGGGTTGCCCTATAGGGCGACCGGTCGAGCATGAGACAGAAGTGTTGTCCAATTTTTATCGAAAATAAACTTCAAGAAATACTCCGAAAAATTAGTAAAAATATTTTAAATCGATCGGGAGTATTTGGACAACATTTAGGGACATTGTTTTGGTGTAAAAACTCATTTAAACAAAATCATCAAAATCATGATAAAAACATTTATCTAACAAACTCCCTCTTTTTGATGATTACAAACCAAAATAATTTTAAGAAGGACGATTTTGAAAACAAAATAATTTTCTGGTCAAGGAGTAAACTATCCGTTTAGAGTAATAGTAAGCTAAGCAAAATAAGCAAAACATTTTACAAAGGCTCCCCTATCAATGGACACATCAAGAAGAATTAATACATAAGCTAGAAGCTTAAGATTTAACATAAATAACATGAGCTTAGAAGCTCCCCATGTTAAAAACACTCATTATCCATGCATATAAATCCATAATACATCCAATGGACTAAGTATACTTCACAACTTATGGCTTTAAGAAGCCATGGCTTATAGCTTCTTTCACGAGCTTTTATTAGCTTCTTTGAGCCAATGAGCCAATTTCATGTTTCTCTCCCTTTGGAATCATCAAAAAGAATGTTAGGATGATAAAAACATCATACATGTAGATCAAAGTGCGCCAAAGAGTCGAATTATCAACCAGTTTAAGAATAGAGGCGTAAATTTTTCCAAATAGAAAAGGGAGAAATTAATCATATGATAACCATAAGCTCGTTTGATTGTCAAGACATGATCTCAATAAATATATAAGACATTTGAAAGCATAAGAGTCATGTAAATGTTGAAATTTTCTTTGTAACAATTCATCGAACACGTAGCGGGCGTGAAAAATAGAAGAAGTTGTATAAGGCCCTTGTAAATGTAATCAAGCCAAAAAATTCAACACCAAATCAATTTAAACAATATTCATACAGGGAACAATTAATGAGCTCATCACAAACTTATAGAACTTGCATTAAGAAAATATCATATAAGTCAAAGAAAAAAACTCAAGGTTCAACCCAATTGAGCTAAGGGATTAGAATTCTTACCATTCAATCGGTAAAGATGAGCAAGTATGATGATAATCGAGCTAATGAAGTCAAGATATAAAATGAATGCAAGAAAATAAATTTGAAGTGAAATTTGTGTGCAATTTGCGAAGGGGACGAAAAATGGATTAAATGAGCCAAAATGGCTAAGTATGAGAACAAAGACGATTTTAACCAAAAAATTGCAACGGGTGACCGGTCGGAGCTGAGGGCGACCGGTCGCGGGCTAGGCTGACCAGTCGGTCCACTCGTTCATTTTGTTTTGCAAAATCCGAAGTTTGAACCAAAAATCCGATTTTTTTTCGCCCCTAAGTTTTAAAAACATGCAAATTGCAAACATAGACCTCATGCAATATGCATTATGCCTAACCGAAGCTCGTATTGATGCAAAAGTCTCGAAAGATAGCGGTTTAGTAAAAATATTCGCCAATTGATCTTGAGATGGTACAAAAAGATATCTCAATTTTTCGTTTTGAGACACAATCCCGTAGAAAATGATGTTGAATCTCAATATGTTTAGTACGGTTATGATGAACCGGGTTTTGAGCAATATTTATAGCGGATATGTTATCACAAAAGATAGGAACATTTTCAAAAGAACATTTGTAATCCGCTAAGGTTTGTTTCATCCAAAGAAGTTGAGTACAATAAAAAGCTGCGGAAATATATTCGCCGGCCATTGAAAGTGAAACACGGTTTGTTTCTTTGAAAACCAAGAGACTAGGCAATCACCCAAAATTGACATGATCCAGGAAGTACTTTTCCGATCATCAATATTACCCGCATAAAATAGGCAAATAATTTTATAAAATGAATGTAGTACATAAAAATATTTTAAATTGCTATATATATATATATTACATGTATTTTTTTGATATGTATCAAGTTCAAAAAGTTTCACAAAAATGAGCATGATTTTGATTTCTTGCACAATAGGGACATATTTGCATATATATCTTAATTTCTTGTTCAACTCTTGATTAATGTGTAAATGAATATGTTATATGCTCAAAATCATGTTCTATAATTGATATATATTCTGGAAAATATGACCTTGTGCTCGAATTTGAACAAATATGCCATTTATGCAATTTTTGCAAAGTTGAGGACTAAACCGTAATTGGAAAATTGTCCATGGACCAATCTATAAATTTCGAAATTTTGGACTGTATTAATTGTAAAATTTAATATTTTAAGTTAATAATAATATTTTAAAGGTTTTGAGAGAAGAAAATCCATCCTTGAAATTTTAGAGACTCAAATGTGGAAACTTGAAAGTTTAAGGGGCAAAAATGAATTTTTAAAAACTGTTCAGGGACCCCTCTGAAAATTTCGAAATTTTGACTTTCTCAAACTGAAAAACTTATATTTTGAGAAATTTTAAAAGGTTAGGGTGGTTTGGGTTGAGAAAACCGATATTTAAAACTTTAAGTACTAAAGTGTAAAAATTCGAACTTCTAAGGACCAAAATAAAATTTCCAGAAAATAAATGTCCCAGACATCTGGAAAATCTCGCAACCTAAATTTTATAATATTTTGAACTCATGGTTCAGGTTTCATAACAAACGAATGGAGGAATCGTTGCCTGATCCACACGGTTCCAATGTTACTTGCTTGGGTTGGCGTCACACTCCGTGTGCAATCACTACTTGTTTGGGTTGGCGTTACACTCTGTACGCAACCATTACTTACTTGGGTTGGCGTCACACTCCGTGCGCAACCACTTCTTATTTGGGTTGGCGTTACACTCCGCACGCAACCATTACTTGCAGGTTGGCGTTACACTCCGCACGCAACCACTACGTAAACTATTTGCAACGTATTCATAGTGCTTGAATGATCATGAACTATTTTCATCAAACTATATAAAGCTATATTATTTTGAATACCATGTTGCTTGTGAATCGCGTGTGACGCATGCATCATGAATCATACATTCTTCATATAACTGTTTTCCTGCATCTATATAAGCCACACTTACACATAATCACCCATCCACTGAGAATTTTTGTCTCACCCCCACCTTTTTCAACGGCCAGCTGATGATCCACCATATTATGAAGACGTCAACGAAGACGACCAAGCGAAGGATTAATCCCTAGACTTAGTTCGTCGATCTAGCCTTAAATATTCGTTTATGAACAATTGCTATGTTGGATGTAATAGAGAGGCATAAGACCTCTTTCGTTTAGACAAATGGATTGTAATAATATTTCCGCTGCGGCTATTGACTCTGTTTCCGAGAGGTTATGAAGAACTATGTCTATTCGAGAATGAATATTGCTCAAATATTTGGTGGATTATATTCCCAAATGGGAAAAGCGGGCGTGAGTTACCGTTGGGTAGCGGCTCCAAATTCTGGGGCGTTACACTAAAACGTTTAAGAGAAAATTTTCATTCTTTGGATAAAATAAACCATATTGAATAGTGCCTTTTAAATATCGAAAAATCCTTTTAACGGCACTCATATGAGATTCTTTGGGATTGCTTTGAAAACGAGCACATATGCATACGGCATGAAGAATATCCGGTCTACTTGCGGTTAAATAAAGTAAACTACCAATCATACCTCGATACTTTGATTCATCTACGGACTTGCCTTTCTCATCTTTGTCAATTTTGACATTTGTTGCCATATGGGTAGAGACGGTTCTTCCTTCTTCAATGCCGAACTTTTTCAAAAGTTCTTTTGTGTATTTTGATTGCCAAATATAGATAAATTCTTGGCATTGCTTAATTTGAAGTCCAAGGAAGAAGTTGAGCTCCCCCATCATGCTCATCTCAAATTCACATTGCATCAACTTAGAAAATTTCTTGCACAAGGATTTATTAGTAGCACCAAAAATAATATCATCAACATAAATTTTCACAAGTAAACAATCTTGCCTTTTTTCAAACACAAAGAGAGTAGTATCAACTTTACCTCTTGTAAAATTATTTTGTAAAAGAGAAGAGCTAAGTCTATCATACCATGCACGGGGTGCTTGTTTTATACCATACAAGGCCTTTTAAGTTTATAAACATCATTAGGCCTAGAAAAATTTTCAAACCCGGAGGTTGTTTTACATAGACTTCTTGAATAAGACCATTTAAAAATGCGGATTTAACATTCATTTGGTAAAGTTTGAAATTTTTAAAACAAGAATAGGCAAGTAGAATGCGAATAGCTTCTAAACGTGCTACGGGTGCAAATGTTTCATCATAATCAATACCTTCTTCTTGACAATACCCTCGAGCTACTAACCTTGCCTTGTTTGAGACAATGTCGCCCGATCATCGAGTTTGTTCGGAATACCCATTTTGTACCAATGATTGTTTGAGATGGAGGACAAGATACTAATTCCCATACATCATTTCTTTCAAATTGATTCAACTCCTCTTGCATTTCCAAAAACTAATACTCATCTTCAATAGCCTCCTTAGCATTTTTAGGCTCTTTTTGAGATATAAGAGCTTTCTCGGCAAATTTTCTTCAGGTCATCATTTTATCAAGGGGATCACCAATAATAAGATCTTTTGGGTGATCTCCTTTAAATTTCAATGCGACGGGAAGATCCGAGGTATCACCTTTGTCTTCTTGAGGGATATTTGAAGTGGATAGTTGATCACTTGAGGTAGAAGATTGATCATTTTGAGCATCATTTTGAACAATGGGTTCAATAACATCTTCTTCATCACTATCATCATTGGGTATCCTTTCAACACCCGAGGCTTCATTGAATTTTACATGAATAGATTTTTCAACAGCCATGCTAGTCTTATTGTAAACCCGATATGCTTTGCTCTTGGTTGAGTACCCCATGAATATTCCTTCATCGGCCTTAGTATCAAGTTTGTCTAATTGATCCTTTGTATTCAAAATAAAATATTTACATCCAAATATCTTGAAGTAACTGATATTTGGAGTCCTTCCTTTCCAAAGCTCATTTGGAGTTTTATACATTTTAGGACGAATATAAACTCAATTAATGACATAGCAAGCTGTACTTACGGCTTCGGCCCAAAAATATTTTGGAAGTAAAAATTCATTAAGCATGGACCGACTCGTCTCTTGAAGTGTCTTATTCTTCCTCTCGGCTACTCCATTTTGTTGAGGTGTCCTTGGAGCCGAAAAATTATGTGCATATCCCTTGGTTTCACAAAAGACTCTAAATTCACCATCAAATTCTCCACCCCGATCACTTTGAATACACTTAATAGTATCTTCATTTTCATTCTCAATAAATCTACACAACTTAAAAAACTCATTAACGGCATCACTTTTATTAGTAAGAAAAAGAGCCCAAGTATATCTAGAAAAATCATCGACAATAACGAAAGTGTAATGTTTTCCACTTAGACTAGCCGTACCAATATCCCCATACAAATCTAAATGAAGAAGTTGTAGAGGTTTGGTTGTGGAAATTTCATTTCTGGAAGTGTCACATAAGCCAAGATTTTCAAAATTCAATTTGGGTAGTCCTTTTACATGTTGGTTTTGTAAATATTTTTCAAATTCTTGTATCCAACATGCCCAAGTCGCCTATGCCATAAACTCGTTAAATCATTATTGGCGACAAGACAAGAAATATTTTGACTAACCAAATCACTAGTACAAATTTTGTAAAGATTGTCTTTTCTATTTGTTTCACAAATAATTTCATCATTTTTAAGAATAAGACATTTTTCTTTATTGAAAGCAACATTATAAATTGCATCACAAAGTTGGCTAACACTTATCAAATTAAACTTAAGCCCTTCTACTAAAAGAACATTACTAAGAGAGAAAGAAGAGTTACCAATTTCTCCATTTCCAAGAATTCTTCCTTTGCCATTGTCGAACATGACCATACCCTCTTCTTGGAGCTTGATGTTGGTAAAAAGTTCTCTCTTTCCGGTCATATGACGTGAACACCCGCTGTCCACGAGCCATTTTTAGGTACCCTATAATCTTGGGGTCCATGGGGGTTAGTCTTGAGACATTTCGGTCTCCATACATAACTAAAGTTGTTCTTCAATTTGCAATGAGCAACATAATGTCCAACTTTACCACAATAAAAACAAATTAGATTATGAACACTACTAGCACGAACAAAAGTCGGACCTTGGTCATTTTTCATAGAAATAGGTTGAAAAGGTTTGTAGCCAAGTCCTAATTTGGAATGCTCACCTCTTTGTGCATCAAAATTTTTTGTAACTTTGTCTGTACTTATGTTAAAACGATGCACGTCTTTTTTTAAACAGTCAAGATCATTGGTGAGCGATTGTTTTCGGTTTCAAGAGTATGCACTTTAGTAAGAGTAATAGCATGAGCTTTATCAAGAGATTCATAAAAGTAAACAATTTTTCCTTTTCGATTTTAAGCTCTTTATGCTCATTTTTCAAGGTCTTGTCTTTAACAATCAAATTTTGAAACTCAATTTGCAATTCATCAAAATCACATTGCAATTCATCAACTAAGGAGAAAGTGGAGGAGTTGGAGCGTACCTCGTTATTTTCATCGTCTATGGCCATAAGACCATGTTCAGTTTCACCTTCCTCGTCGGATGTTGCAAGTAGCTCATCCACAGTTTTGACATCCGCATTTAAAGCCTTCTTTTTCGGAAAAGACTTTTTCTTCTTTTGTTCCTCCTCTTCGAGTTTTGGGCAATCGGCTATGAAGTGCCCGGATTTTCCGCATTTAAAACACGAGTTGTCTTTTGGTTTTCTTGCCTTATTTTTATTCACAAATTTTGCAAATTTCCGGACATGTGCGGCATTCTCCTCATCATCCTCGTCATTATCATAATATGAATTATTAGAAGAAGATGCAAGACCTTTAGGAATATTTTGCATACCCAATTGAGTGATGGATGGTTTTGAATTTTTCCTCTCCTTGAGATAGACTTCGTAGATGAGGAGGTTCCCGATGAGCTCGTCGAACTTGAGTGTCTCAAGATTTTGTGCTTCCGTGATTGCCGTCACCTTTTCAGACCATGAGCCTGGGAAGTGCATTCAATACCTTAGTCACCTTGTCTTCTTCGGAGATGACTTTCCGAGGGCCACAAGAGGATTGACAATGTTGTCAAGCCTTTCCACCATTTTTGATATGCTTTAACCATCATGCATATTGAAATTTTCAAAGTCTTTAACAAGCATGGTTTTTCTTGCTTGTTTGACTTTCTTTGTCCCTTCATATATTGTCTCCAATTTTTCCCAAACTTCATGTGCCGACCTTATGCCTCAATTATACTCGGTGGCGTTAAGAGAGCAATGCAAAATATTTAAGGCCTTGCCGTTTAGAGAGAAAGCCTTCTTGTCATTTTCATCAAACTCCTTGAAAGGTTTAGGAGCCGAGGTGCCGTCCTCCAATTTCTTGGTTGGTTGAGCAACTCCTTCAATAACCACATTCCAAATGTCGAACCCGCACCCTTGTAGAAAGCACTCCATACGGTCTTTCTAAAATGCATAGTTGTTGGTGTCAAATAGTGGTGGCTTGTTGGTGGAGGCGCCGATGGTGAGATAAGCTTCATTCGTAGCCATAGATCTTTTCTCTTTACTCGGAGCGAGCTAGCCAAAGAATTTGGCTTTGATACCACTTGTTAGTCCAAGTGGCTACGATTATCTAGAGGGGGTGAATAGATTATCCCGGTTTTTCAAATTTTTCCCCTCTTTTTAATGATCAAGCCAAGATGAAAGCTATAAGTGCGGAAAATAAATAACACACGATGATTTAAAGAGCTTCACCCACCTAGGGACTACGTGTTCTACCACCCCAGTATATCCGGGATGAGTTTCGAAAAAGAAATAGAAATTTTATTAATTACCAAAATTAATACAACACCACCTTGAGGATTACCACAATTCTCTTACAACACCTTCAAGGAGATTACCACAATCTTCCTTCAACACCTATGAAGAGTACCACACTCTTCAACACCTAAGATCACCCAAGTGTGCTCTTACCACAAGAACAACAACAAGGATATCTTGTTTTGGATGATGGACAAAATTCAAGATTACAACTCGATAATAACAATACAAATATTGAGTGCAAGTGTAATCAAGAATTAAAAGCCTAGACCTCAAGAGTGTGTAAGTGAAAGTACTTAGGCTAATACAACAAAATATGACAATGTATTTGCTAGTATGCTTTTTGCTTGTATATTGTGTTGTATCTTGTTGCTTGAATGGAGCCTCTATTTATAGGAGAGGTCTTGGTTTGATTTCCAGACATTGGCTCCTCCTTGGGGAGTGATTTTTACGCAAAAGAAAGCATTTAAAATCAAGATTATACCTGTTAGAAATCAATCCCACAATTTAGGGAAAAGTTGTCACGAGAAAACTCAGCGGATAGTTTGTTGTCAAAAAGAGTAGTGTGACCGGTCACGCGAGAGATAAGTTTGAAATGATATTTTCACGAAAAATACGAAGTTTGGTCGGGGGGGTCTGACCGGTCGCCCCTATGTTGACCGGTTGGGTCCTACAAAAGATGAAAGCAGAGAAGTATGTTCTCGAGGAAGGGTTCCCAGGCATCGGTCGCCCATGCGGTCGCCTCCCCAGTTTCCCTTCCATCCCGTTTTCTGTTTCAAAACTCAACTCAGGTACAGGTTGCCCTATAGGGCGACCGGTCGAGCATGAGACAGAAGTGATGTCCAATTTATTGAAAATAAATTTCAAGAAGTACTCGAAAAATTAGTAAAAATATTTTAAATCGATCGAGTATTTGGACAACATTTAGGAATATTGTTTTGGTATAAAAACTCATTTAACTAAAATCATCAAAATCATAATAAAAACATTTAGCTAACACTTACAAACCACCTATGAAGATCACCACAATCTTCTCTTACACCAATGAAGAGTACCACACTCTTCAACACCTAGAATCATCCAAGTGTGTTCTTACCACAAGAACACTAACAATGATGTCTTGTTTTGGTTGATTGAAAACAATTCAAGATTACAATTCAAATGAAGTATACAACTTTGAAGTGCAAGTATAATCAAGAATAAAGCCTAATACTCAAGTTGTGCAAGTGCAAGACTTAGGCTAAATACAACAAGAATATGAAAGTGAAGAACAAGAAGTTTGCTTGTGTTTGTATTACTTGTGTAACTGTGTTGTTGTATTGTGTTGCTTCAAGCGCGCCTTCATCTATTTATATGAGAGCTCTTGAATTTGAATCCCAGCAATAGGCTTCTACTTGGAGATTGAAATCTGTAAAATATTGCACATTAAATGGAGAATATAGTTGTTAGAAATCAATTCCTTAATTTCAAGTTGTCTATTGTACAACTGATAGTTTGCTGATAAAACCTTAGGTCGACCGGTTGACCTCTAATACGTAAAATTGAAATTACGCTTGAAAATTACATTGTTGGACAGGTCCAGGGGGTTCTACCTCTTGGACCGGCTGGCCCCAACAAAATTCAAAACAGAAGAGATTTTGACAATTTAACACAACTCAGGCACCGGTCGACCGGTTGGCCTCCTCCAAATTTCCTTCCGTTTCGTTTTTTGATTTAGGTTTCAAGTCTTGAGCACGGGTTGCCCTTTAGGTAGGGCTGTAAACGATCCGAGCCGAGCCGAGCCGAGCATTGTTTGCCAAATGTTTGTTTATTTTTGGTCCTGTTCGAGCTCGGCTCGAGCTCGGTTTGGGTTGCTAAGTTTGTGTTCGTGTTCGTTCATTTAATTTGTGTAATGTTCGAATTTGTTCACGAACATGTTCGTGAACATGTTCATATTCGAGTTCGTGTTCGTTACGTGTTCGTGAACATGTTCATATTCAAATTTGTGTTCATAAACTGTTCGTGAACAATCAATAATTTTGTTCACGAAAAACAAACAAACAAATATCAATAATTAATTTTTTTAAAATTAAATAACATTATTTATTATTAATTGAATAATAATCGAGCTAACAGTCGAGTCCTTAACGAGCTTGTTCACGAACAATTCTAAACAAACACTAAACGAGCTTGTTCATGAACATTTATAAACGAACACTAAACGAGCTTGTTCACGAACTATTAATGAACGAGTATAGGATTGTTCAAGCTCTATTCGTTTATTTAACGAGCCCTAAAATTTGTTCGTTTATGTTCGTTTAACTAGATAAACGAACATAAATGAACAATATCCGAGCTTGTTCACGAGTAGTTTGTCGAACGCTCTGTTCGTTTGACCCTACCTTTAGGCGAGGTTGGCCTCAAAACAGAATCTGTATGTCCGCTTTTTGTCAAAAATAAACTCAAGAAATACTCCAAAAAATTAGTAAAAATCATTTAAATCGGTTTGAAGTATTTGGACAACACATGAGACATTATTTTGGTGTAAAACTCAATAATATGAAATCATCAAAATTATGATTAAAACATTTATCTAACAACAAGGAAATTCTTCTTCATGCCAATGTTGATCGTGTAGTACCGTTGTTTGCGTACTTATGTTATAATGACATGTTGTATCTTATTCGAGTATTTTAATGTTTTAATTTCTTGTTTTTTTTTTTTTTAATTTTGTGTTGTATACTTTATTATGTGATCGCATTTCCGTTCAGTAAAATTTCATATTTTAATATCCGAAAATTGTGTATTTATTTAATATTTAAAATTAATTTTTGAAATTAAAAAAATAAAAATTAGGGAGTTATCCAAAAAAAAATGGGATGAAAGCATGCGCCTTCCTTGTAGGCTCTCCTTGAATGGGAGCCTACACCTAAAATTGAAGGCCCCTTTATTTGACCCCAACCTTGAAAAAAATCGAAGAAAATGCCTGTATTGGTAAAATAGCAAGGCGGGTTCATCTACATTCTCTTGCCGTAAATAACCATCATCAGGAAACAAAAATGGCAAGATTAATAACCGATAGTAAGCTTGACACGAGTCAATCTGAAAACGACATCGAGCATTTTGATCGCAACGTTCTAGAAGATAACAGATGCTCAGAATACGTGGTTTATTTCAAAGACGTCAAGAGTTTTGAGGATTTCAAGATCCAAGCGGACGGCCTAATTCTCGACTCAGAGATACCAACAAATCTTGAACAAAATATTACCACCTCTTTTTGCGAGTCAAAAAAGGTTTCTTCATGATTTGTCTTATTAAGGGCCTTAGTAGTAAATTAGTTGTTGCTATCAAATCTGCGGACGTGCCATGTCTCTCCATCATTTTGAATCTTTGGGAGAAAACCCTAAAAGCTTTCGAAGATCTTGGCATAGCCGTTGGATTTTTACGCGATAGGTTACAAAAGTTAGTCGGCATTTCACGTGAGTATTGTTTATTGTTGAAACACTGAGAGAATAAAAAGAGTGAAGTTGATGAACAAGTGAGCAATCTTGAGCAAGCGATGGAAAAATAAGAAGCTCGATTTTGAGTTCGGATGCTTGCCAGGCTCCATGGTGAAAGCATGTACATCATGTGAGAGTTGCGATAGTGCCCTTAATACAATTGTTGATTGTTTTTTATTTTAATAAAAGTGGCATTTATTTCTCGAATGATATGTTTATTGTATGGAACATCATAGAGAATCTCTAGTTTATTTGATATAAACATAATCTTAGTTTATACAATAGTTTTAAGATTATAAATAATTTACTCGTCAAAACTTATTTGTGACGTTCCCAACACTTGCATTTGAGAATTACATTTGAAATACATAGTAGGAATATTGATTCACATATATATATATATATATATATGAAATTCAATCATTCATGCGATAGCATAAAGACAACTATCTCGATTTGTTAGTTAGAACCGAGTGGTTTGAGATATCTAATTTGTAATTTGATTAAATATTAACAACTCTTTTGTGGTGAATTAATGGTAAATGGGAGATATACATAATTGAAAAGGTTAATAGATATTATGGAGCTTCGATTATGCGTTGTCTATGAATGATTAGTATATATACAAGGATTATATCAATGATTGCTCAATTCCGTAAAGTAATATATTCTTTTTTAGGAGATATCGTAAAGTAAGGTACTTTATATCGGGGTGTGAGTAGTAGGGTACTGTTCGGATATTCAAAAATATCCAGAACCGTACCAAAATTCGGGTATTTCAAAAGTTGATATCCGAAACCGTACCGTAGATACAACAACAACAACAACAAACTACAACAACAAACTAAGCCTTAATCCCACTACGTGGGGTTGGCTATATGAATCATATCGCGCCATCGTTTACAGTCATAAGCCATATTTTCATTTATTTCTAGGTATAACATGTCTTGTTTAATAGCTTCTTTCCAAGTCTTTTTAGGCCTACCTCTGCTTCTTTTGATTTGTGTGAGTGATTCCCTACCTTCTAAACGTCGCACAGGTGCATCTAAAGGTCTCCTATAAACATGTCCAAATCATCTTAATCATGTTTCTCTAATTTTCTCATCTATTGGTGCTACTCCCACTTTGTTTCTAATATGTTCATTTCTTATTCTATCTAATCTAGTGTGTCCGCACATCTATATTAACATTCTCATCTCTCGCTACCCTCATTTTTTGTTCGTGCTCATATTTAGTTGTCCAACATTACGCTCCATAATGGATCGATTTGGTTTAGAACATATAATCGAAAAATCGATGATTATGCATACTTTAAAAAGAACAAAAAGAATAATCCACATTAAATTGTTAAATTAAATCCTAAATCAATTGTCAATTAATAAAAAATGGTCCTATAATTATTAATCTATAAATACTTTACTCTATTATTAATTATTAGTTTTTTAAAATAAGTAAAATCATTATAGTATTATATTTTAAGTTTTATAAAATACTAAATTTAATTTTAGCTCATGTCAATTATTTAATATCTTCTTTATTTAATTATCGGTTTTACATGAGCCTAAAATTATTAATCCATAAATACTTTAATCCATTTTAATTGTTTGCTTTTTTTTCGAAGGCATTGTTTGATTTTTTAAATAGTTAATTATTGTAGTATTATATTTTTTTTATAAATTATTAAATTTCATAATTGTATACTTAATTCAACATGAAGATACATATAATATATATGTATAATATAAATATTTAAAAAACTCTTTAAAATCGTTTCTATTTCGGTTCCTCGATGCAATTTCTAAAAATATCGAAGCGTCGATTCGGAGAAATTAAAAAGTCAATGAATATTTTCGGTTGAACTTATTCGGTCCAGATTTTGGTTGGATTCGGAGATCTCCGAGTCACGTGTCCACCCTAGCTTTATGACTATGAAAGTGCAATATTTTTAGTGGAATAATATCGAATTAGTAAATCAAATAAATTAATTAAAGTGCTTAATCATTTATTCAATTTATTATAGCTTTTATAGGTTTATGGTCTATGATTTGCCTTCCAAACATAAACGTCTTAGAAATAATATATTTGGTTCTTAGGGGTTTATGATTTTTTAATAATTTGGGAAATTATATCAAATTTACTTAATTATGAAAAATATCGATAAATAATTGTACTATAAATTAATTAAATATGTGATATTTACGATATCAAACTTTAATAATTATATTGGATAGTTGTCAAAGAGTCAAACTTTCAATAGATTTGCAAAATTTTGCATATGGTTGGAGATTGACTCATACTCGGAGGCTGCCTGTAAGGCTATAAATAAAAAAAAACATCGCATGAGGAAAATTAAATTAAAAACTTATAATATTATTTGGCACCCGTACACTACCGTTGATAGAGATAATTAAACTAAAAGATCGTCGTATCATTCAAAGAATAAAAAAACCAAGAAAAACACAATTGTCAAAAGAGGTAAATTTTCTTTTCTTACTTTAGTTATAATAAATGTAATCCACATAATTTGGCGTTTCGTATTGAGATCTTGATTTTGATATCACTTGCTTCCGTTTTTCTTCCGATTTGATCGAAAAGCGGAAATTTTAATTCTCGAAAAAGTTCCGGAAGGCGGTTCCTGACGCCGTATTTCCAACACACATAGATAGTGTCAAATTACAAGCATAACACGTCTTTATGATTATTGGTTTGTATAAGTTTGTAGCATTTGTGACATTATTTTTTTCATTGTAGAGATTTATCTTGAGCAACTACCAACGAGTAAACATAATTGGCAAGAAAATTATATCAATCAAATTTAGGCCTGGTCCAGTTATTTTACAAGAAGTTCGCACCCTTCAAGTCATCAATATGCACATGAATTGATTACGCATCTTGTGTTTGGAAATGGAATCATACTTTGTGTTTGATTTGGGCGTAAACAAATCAGATGTACTTCGGGTCGGGTCGTCTCGAGCCTAGGTACTTTTGGTTCGGGTCCTGTAAGACAGATAAACGTTAGGCTAGCCGGGAGGGTTCCCAGCTAAGACCCTCCGATGCTTAAGTCAGTACAGGTGTTAGGTCGCTAGTGAATGTAAAGCGAGGTGAATAGCAATAAATGTCATACCTGTAGCAATGGAACAGTGGCGTATTTATAGGCACTATTTCTCCTGGCCGTACGGGTTCGTACGGATCCGTACGAGGTGTACGGATCCGTACAACCTCACTCCACGTGCCGGCCTCATATTGGTCCACCTGGCTAGACCCATCTATCGTATACGGGTCGGGTCGCTTGGGCGACCCGCACGACCACCTCGGATCAGGTCGTGACCTCGCTTTTTACGTAGTGTATCGGCTAGCTCGAACTCCTTTTATTAGGCTGGATCGGGTACACGACCCGATCCATGACCTCGCTTCGGGTCGTGACCTCGCTTCTTTCATAGTGTATCGGCTAGCTCGAACTCATTCTATTAGCCTGGGTTGGGTACACGACCGATCCGTGACCTCGGTTGGTCATTCCTTCGAATAGGCGAGGGTAGAAGAGTAATTTTAGACAGGCACATATCGGTGTTTCTTAAATTTTTTATATAAAAACAAAACAAAGAAATAGTTTATAGATCCGTTAGTTAAAATGCGTATCATACCCATATAATGTATGAATAATTAGAAAATACTTTTATTTCACGTATACATTTTGAAGCGTTGTCTAATAATCCGTACTTTTAAAATAAAATATTTAATACTCGTATTATAGTTATTCGTATAATACTTGATGAATAATACTTCATTTTTAATATTTTTATGACAATTATAAATCTAAAAATCATTCAAATTTTATTTATAAGTATAATAAAAATATGATAAAATAAATAAATAAGAATATTATTCAATTATTATCTTGACTTTATGTTAATTTATAATTTAATATAGGATTATAACAATATATTACGCTTTATATAATCTAATTATAAATACAATTCACCTAAAAATATACTACCTTTTATAATAATTAGTTTAATTGTGTGTTATAATTTTAAATTAGTTACTAAAGTACATGAAATTAATTTTTATATAATCTAAACATAAGTATAAAATATAATCCGTATACAAATAATATTAAAATAAGACGTATTATTACTTATGAACAATTATTTTATATTTATATTTGTAACGCCCCAATTTTCAAAATATAGGAGTAACTTAATTTAATAAGAAATTATACTTAAAGCGCACGAATAAGATACAACTCAAAAATAAAAGGAATCATTTTATTAATAAATCCAAAAAAATCCATCACACTTCATTTGCGCTAATCTAATTTTATAAAATGTAGTCTAATTATTAAAAACAAATCAATGCGCCACATGTAACGACCAAAATTACTAAAATCCAAGTAATTGGGTAAAAGAAAGCATTTTATGAAACATAGCCTAAAATTAAAATATCGCAATCAAGTAAACAAAGTACTTTTATTTGAAACCAAACATCGATCATTCAAAAATAAAATAGTATCTCATTTTTTTAACAAAATAAATACAATTCTTGACTTCGCATCCACCGCCTCCAAATCCTCGCTCGGGCTCCTCAACCTGAAAAGTGTTAATAAATATGGGGTGAGCTTTCAACTCGCTCCGTGGGGACACGTTTGTCAAGATTAAATACAACAATATGCATAATCATAAATATTCAACATATAATTTACTCGTATTTTTACTCTTTGGCGATTACTCTTATAATCTGGTACACCCCGAGGATACATCGATCCGGACCTTCTTACGCCCCCGACTAACATGATTTACTCTGTTCCACATTGCACATAAACGCGAAAACACATATACGAAACATTTAATAAAGACAAACAATTAATGAATAGGAAATATCCCCACCTCAAATAAATGCGGATATACGTACGAGAGAATGCGATAATGCCGTAAATCCTACTCCTCGCTATCTACAATAAATAATAAAATATAATTAATAATATAGTAATATAATAAATTAAGATAGAAAGAGAAAAGAAAGATAGAAAAAGATCGATTAATTAAGGAAAAATGAAAGATTGAATTGGATGAATGGATGGAAACATGGGTCATTGGTCAAACAAAGACATTAAGGGTGCGATTGGATATACTTTCATTTTGAAAATTTTCATTTTGCTAGGGAATAGTAGAAAAAATTTTTTTGGGAGAAATAAAATGAATTTTGAGAGTGTGATTGGATGTGAGATGAAAAAATAATGATGAAAGTTGATGTGATTTAAAAAAAGTAAAATAGTAATTGGATATGATTGGTAGTTAGAAATGTGTGAGTGAGTGAATAGTGAAATTTATGGGAGAATGTGTAATAATGATTAGTTTTTGTGAAAAAATGTGTAGATGTGATTGGTAAGAGAAAAAATGAGAAAAAGTGAAAGTGAGAGAATAGTATATTTTAAAGAAAATTTTCATAAACAATCGCATGTTTGGTAAAAAAATTCTCTAGTTGAACGAAAATGAAATTTGTTTCACATCCAATCGTGAGTCTAACTTTTTTTTTTTTTTGAGAGAAACAAAGACATTAACTTTGGCAAAAAAAAAAAAAAAAAAAAAAAGAATATTTGTAAAGTGTAAAGTGGGTTTATTATTAGAAGCCTAGCACCAACTCAACCCCTCAAACCAATTTCTAAACCTGTTGTTAGTTCCCAAACTCTCTGCAAGAACTTCATCTCTTACCTCTCGTCTGTCTCTCGTCTGTCCATCAATTCTCTCTCTCTCTCTCTCTCTCTCTCTCTCTCTCTCTCTCTCTCTCTCTCTCTCTCTCTCTCTCTCTCTCAAGTGATTACGCTCGTGAGATCGCCCCTCCCAAATTTTAAATTTTCTTTTTTTTTTTTATAACTATGGGGTTTTTGGCTTTGAGTGATTCTTGGATTTTTGGGGTGTCGATCGGAATTTCTCCGGCTGACGAAAGTGAACGTTAGGACTAGGATGAAAGGAAGGACAAATCTTAATAGCCCTGGCCCCGGGGTATCTAAACAAACTTACGACAATGAAAGAAAAAAAAAAAAAAAGAAAACCTATAGAATTTACGACTATCAAAACTCACGTGTATGGGAAAAATATTTGTAGGATAAGGTTGTGTATTTATAGGGTGGATTTTGGAGTTTGGGATAATTAGGGTTTATCCTATTTGGCTTGAACTATTAAAGTTGGGGGAAAGATTTTGGGCCCATAATGAATTTCATAAATCAACATTTTAAATTGGGCCTGGATAATAATTGATACTGGTTATTATAAAAATAATAATAATAATAATAAAAGAATATTATTGAACTAATAATTATATAATTAATAGTAATAATAAAATAATAATAATAAATATACTAAAAAATCCGGATATTACAATATTATACCCAAATGCGTCATGAGTCCATATATGGAATATTTCCGAATTTTTACCGATTCTTTTATTGTAACTTTTAAAAAATATTCATAATATACTTGTACTATTAAATAAAAAATTATTCTCGTCCCATATTTAACTAACGAGAGGTTTCTAGACTAGTTATATTTTATTGGTTTTATAAGTTCGACAATAAAAAAATATTTATTTTGCATAAAAAAATATAGAATATCAATTAAATAAAAAAATAATTTATAAGTATATTATCATTTCTAAGGTTGGATAAAGTAAATAATAATAACAATGAAAATATTTTTTTAAAATTAAATTCAATTAACCTTGTTTTGAATGTTATGACTCTATCAAAGGTAGGTAATTAAAACATCAACCTTGCAATAATTCATTTCTCATTTGTTATACACTTGATTTTGTATAATGGGTTGAATGATTCAACTTGTATTTAATGTAGATGATCGATTTCAATATTGCTATGGCTACTTTTTTTCTTTTTTGGGTATTGCTATCAATGGTGTTTGGATATTTTAATTAATATATCTATACTTAAAATAAGGACTAAATATATTTTACCCCCTTATATTATTGATTTTGCATCAAATACTCCATCTATTATTAAAATTGTTAAATACCTCCCTAGACCAATAAAATTTATATTGGTGGATAATGACGCCTTGAACTAAAATAAAGCACTAAATCTCAGACTTTACATAACTATAATTTATTATAAAAATAAATCTAAAAATTAAATAAAAATGAATAAATAGGATTATATATATTTCTTCAATAGTGAATATTAGAGTTTTGGATCAAATTATTTGACATTATTTAATGTTTGTAAATATATATATATATATATAATATAAGGTGTGCATGTAGGTCCACAAAAAAAAAGAAAAAACTCTGATAATGTTTCCTTGATAATGAGATAACAAATAATTGAGGCTAATTTTTATTTCACACCAACTTTATTAAATGAATTAACCTTTAGTTAAATTCAAAATAAATAAATAACAAATAATTTTAACAAAATAAAAAGGACACATTAAATTGAAAGCAATTACCACAGAAATTTATATCACTTTTATCTTGTGTATGTTTTTTTAGAAAGCATCTCTTATATTTCATATTTTAGTTTGTCTTAATTGAAAATTATTATTAAATTAATATACTTTACAACAACAACAACAAACTAGTCATTTTCCCATTACATTAATATATTTATTAAAAGTAATAATGTTATATTTTTATTAGCTTCAATTGCCAGTTTTATTAATAGAAGAGGGTATTTGGAAAATCAATAGTTCAAGTAGGTAAAGTGTATGTTACCCTCAAAAAATTAATAAAATATTTTTATTGTGATTTTCATCAAGATAATTGTCAATAAATTGACACACTATTCAAGTAATAAGAGGCACTTTGGCATTTTTGTCCCTTTTTTTTTTTTTTTTTCTTAAAAGCTAGATAGTATTATTTTCTTCCCAATAATATGCACTATTTCTACGATTCTTTAAAAAATAATAAAAGAGCTCTTTTTCAAGGAGAAGAGAAAGAAAATAGATGGTTTTCCGGCAACATTGATATTTTTTTCTTTTTTGTTACATATCCACGAAAATAGTGGGTGATGTGAATCGAACTTCATATATTTGATTTGAGCTTGAAAATCTTAACTATTTGACCACTATTTAAGTCTTCTCTTGTCACCTTCGTGTTGGAAATTGATTTACAAAAAATGGGTTTTAACCCGATTTTGACCATTTATTTAAGTGAGATCATTTATTAATTTTGGAGAATAAATGATATAATCGTAATCTACACCGCGAGTAGATAAATTTGGCATTTTGAATTTCTCAAAATCAATTTTGTGTGAATGAAAAATTGATGCATAAAGTTAGCCACTTAATCTACACCCTTCAACCAAATAAAATAAAAGGCTAGGATTTAATGGCATTTTAGAGTAATTAAAAAATAGTGGGGACCAAATAGGTACAATTGGAATGTTAAAATCAACCAAATAACTGTTTTCCTAAAATCAAGGAATAGAATCTTACCATAATCACCATCTTCTTCTTCCAAACGTGAAAGCATCGTCCAAAAACCAGGAAAAAAAAACCCACGATCAAAGCAACGTCTTCTTCCAGCGTCAAATATCGGCCTTCATCATCCGTCTTCTCCCACGATCAAAGCAACATAAAAAACACGAGAAATCCTACGCAAAAATCGAACCAACAAATATTCTCGTGATCAAAAACACCAAAAAATCCACATCAGCGGGATCGGTATTGCAATGTCACGACCACAGGATACCCCTCCACAAAAGCAGTCCCAACAAGGTAATATTTGACACCAATTCATCGGCAAAAATGTGAGGTTCGAATGCATGTAATGTTGAACAATCAAAAATTCTCCAATTAATTTGTACATATAGCTTTGTAATTACGTGCATATAACTTTGTAATTGTGCATATAGCTTTTCAAATCAGAACTCGTGTATATTATATGCTTAGAGCACATATGTTTAGTTCGTATTAATGATATTCGTGTATAGTATTTGAATTTGTGTATTTATTATGAAAAATATGTATCACATATAATGTAACACATATAGCTTCCGTACATATGCGTGTTTAGTTAGTATTAATGAAATGTGTATATAGTGTCTCGAATACGTGTATTTATTATGAAAAATATGTATCACCTATAATATATCCAAAATAACTTCGTACATATGTGTGTTAGGTTGGTATTAATGAAATGTGCACATAGTGTCTCAAATGTGTGTATTTAGAATGAAATATATGTAGTACACATAGATTCTAATATATAGTGTCTCACATATAATGTATTCCCTAAATACGTTTTTGCCTATTAACAATGCATCTAATATATGTTTAAAGTATTAATTATGAACACAAATGGCATTAAATATGTGTACTTATACAACAAATATTGGTGAGTTCAATTTTGCACCATACGTTCATGTATTACGTAAATATGGATTTACACTATACATTTAAAATCTGTGTAAATAGTATTTGAGAATTTGTTGTTTTAATATATAAATTGTGTTTTGCGGATCAAGATCCAGTTACCGAGTTCACGTTGGTCGAGGCTCGAAATCTCACCGGATCAACTAAATATTGGATCCCAGGCGTTGAGCAAGAAAAAATCCCTCGTACAACATGCATTTCCATACATTGGAAGCGGGAATACAATTTTATAAAGATTATGGTTTGTGTAGTGGCTCGAAGCGTTAGAAGAAGCACTACGAAGAAATTCGAGGAACGAGGATTTATGATTTGTTTACATAATTCGAACATAAACATACAATATCGCAACCTATTTACACATTATCGTGTATTACCCACACATCGTCCTTCAATGACAACATCAAGATCAATAAGCGTATGTTTTGGAATTATGTGTTTAAAGATGTAGAATTATGTGTTTTTAGTTATGTAATTATGTTTGTTTAGTAATAGCATATTGTTTTTTGTTATTTTGTGCAAGCATGTATATTTGGTTTGGAATTATGTGTTTTTAGATGTAGAATTATGTGTTTTTAGTTTTGCAATAATGTTTGTTTAGTAATAGCATATTGTTTTTTGTTATTTCGTGCATGTATATTTTGGTTTGGAATTATGTGTTTTTAGATGTAGAATTATGTGTTTTTAGTTTTGCAATAATGTTTGTTTAGTGATAGCATGCTTGTTTTTGTTTTTTGTGCGAACATGTATACTTGTTTTGGAATCATGTGTATATTTAGCAATAGAATAATGTGTGCTTAGTTATATAATAATGTGTATATAGTTTTGGGTTAGTGGATACTTAACTGTACATAATTTTGTGCGAAACACATACAATGTAATAACTACAATACAATATTAACGTTGTATAACAACATTCCGACCATATGAACGTGAAAAATGCAAATTTATATTGATTAAAAAGAAAACACCCCACGTCCCGAACCATTCATATCCATAATTCAAGAAACCATCTAAATCATATGAAAATGGCTCCCAAAGACAAAAAACACCAACGATAGTAAACTAACTATACAAAAATGATGAGCACAATTCTGCATACTACGTTGTCTATTTAAAACAAAACTACAATACGATCTTCCCCGTCCAAAACTTTCTGGCTTCTTCCAAACATCTATCCTTTAGCTCATTGCTATGGTGGAGGATTATTGCGGAAGTACTTCGTGCGTAAGTTAGACGAGTTGAGACGCATTATTTTTCTCCAAACCACAATCCCATCCCTTGGTGCCACCGCCCATGTAGCTCTCCATATGCCTCATGGCATATATACCACAATCAAGTTTGTTTGTGGTATCTCTCCAAGGCATGCATAGTCTAGACGGGGTGAATTTCAGGACAACACTAGCTATTTGCGGGCAACCTTTAGTCTCCAAATAGTTTGAAAACATCCGAACTCGCAAAATATACCATGGAAAACAACTTCAAACTTCGTAGACTATATATTATAATTAACCATATCATACTAACTAACTACACATAATTGCAAACTTAAATACACACAATTACATACCTATATAAACACACTCATTACGCACTAAAAATTATCTTCCCATATCTTTAACTCGATCAATATAAAATCCAAAAACATGTGGGGTTGGGGTGGGGTTGGTCGGGGTGTGTGTATGGGTGAATGTATTGTATCAAATAATTTATTGTTTAGTCCTTCAGCTTTTCCAATTCAAATTTCAAATTCACAGAAAAATACTTTAATGTATATATGCTGATGCATTGGTTTGAAAAACTTTTTGTGTTATTACTAAATAAACATTATTACTGTACTTTTACCATGTCAAAGTTGTTCAATTTATCGGGCTCGGGTCACCGAAGCTCGTGTCAGTCCTTGCACAAACGATCGATACTTGAATTCTATAGCTAAACACACAGAAATCTATCTCTAAGTTCACATGAATCCAAATCAAATATACCCACACACACCAGAATTCTATAACTAAACACACAGAATTTTATAGCTAAACACACGAATTCTACATCTAAGTTCACATCATCCAAAAGGGCAACCGAGCAAGGAAATGCAACACATAAACCATAAACACATTATTATATACCTAAACACACAGAATTATATATCTAAGTTCACATGATTCCAAATCAAATATACATGCCCCCACAAATTATATCTCATTCAACAATCCCCCAAAATTAAAACCCACATAAAATAGAACATTATACATGCCCAAAGACTGCTAAAATAATCCCTCCTTAACACGACAATTGCTCTATCCCTCCTAAAATTAAACAAATAAGAACAATAGAAATCGATAATAAAAACCCAAATTGGAACCCTAACAACAAGAAACACCCAAAATCAAAAAGAAAACAAATATCACAGAAAACTTACAGTGTTTTGTGCGAGATGGAGCCCGACCGTGATGAAGAGAGGAATGAGCAAATTATGAGTTGTTTGAATTTTTTTGATGGAGCCGACCGTGATGAAGAGAGAAAGAAGAATCGTGTCAGTTGTTTGAAGTTTTTACAGATGGAGCCCGACCGTGATGAAGAGAGGAAGAAGAATCGGTACAGTTGTTTGAAATGTTTACAGATGGAGCGATGGAGTACGAGGGAGATGAAGACAGAAGAAGAATCGTGTATTTTGAAAAGAGGGAGAGAAAAAATCGTGGGATAGTGATAATCAGATTTAGTTACCAAATTCGAAAATTAGGGATTTACAATTATATCCTTTGACTTAAAAGACAGATTACTTCCCTACCTTTGCTTGCCACCACCATGTCTAAAATAGATGGATAAAATTTGGACCATTGATTATTAAATCAAATGGTGCAGATGTGATCTCATGTTCTTACCTAAAGACCCGATCTCATTTGATCATATCCCTATATATATATATATATATATATATATTATATAAAATAGTAGGAATATGGAAAGTCATATCCACGTAGAAAATATATTAAATGCTTGACTAGTTTTATATAAAACTAATAAGGATTAATCATGTGGAGCTTAACATGGTACACCAATGGACCAAGTCAATTTTGACTCGCCTTTTGCTAGCTCAAATAACATCGAGGACAATCGGAGCACCATCTAACCCGAGCCCACCGTCCTCGCACGAGCGAGGACTCTAGTCGGCGCACATTGCACATAGTCCGTTGGCGCTTTAAGTTCGACTTTTGCAAGTGTTGCTAAGTCGAGCTTGAAAGTCATTGTACCTTAGAGACCATGCCACGAACAGTTAGCACTTTTGTACGTGGAGATTTCGTCTCGCGGATAGAGAATCTAATTATCGCCTCGACTTTAATTTTGTCCCGTTATTAATACATTTTTCGAGAGAACCAAACATGCAAACAACAAATTGGTAAGATAGGATAACATATATTACCAAAATATATTACCAAAATATCCGATTTGAATTTTGAAATAAGTGATATTGTAATCTTCAATAAATTCAGCGCAACGGCATAATTTCAGTATTACGTGTTCCACCTAATATCATTAAATTTCTGCTTATCTTGACAAATCCAGCACACAGATTTGAACTGTCAATTTCCGCTACTGCCTTTATGACAGATATCAAAATTAATTACCGTTCTCATATTACCACTACTACCTTCAGACAGGTGTGAACATCAATTATTCGTTTTCATACTACCACTACTATCTTCTGCTATCTTTAGACACGTATGAAAACCAAATATTTGTTTTCACATTAGTCCTCATAAAGAATCACATTTCACATTTTATCCACACCGCCTAAAAGATTGTCAACACAAAATTTGGCCATAAGAAGTTACAACTGGCACACACTCTCAGATGAGCGTAAACATTACGCAACAAATTAAAAAAAAAAAATTAAACTTAAGATGAATTACAAAAATATATAATCTATTTCAAATTTAGGTCATATCTCACAAAAGGAACAATTCAAAATTTTGAAAATACTAAAAAAAAAAACGGAATAAATGAAAAAAGAACAAATCTTGGAGTTTTTTGAAAATTTTGGTCAATGCCAATTTACAATAAAGAGACTTTACGTGACCCATCAAAAAATTTACTTTGGACAAAATTACGAAAATAAAAAAGATTAGGGACTCGCAGTTTAATTTTAGAACCAACGCTATATTTCCGGTGTATGGCCCGCGTTGGCTGTCTATATATTGCTAAGCTGGCTTGTCCCTGTCTCTTTCACTTTTCTCTCACCACACATACACATATAAATAATCAAAAATATTATATGTGCCCAAGTTTAACTCTGTAAAAATTCTTTTGTTCTAGTGAAAAGAGAAGGAAAAGATACACAAACAGTCATGGAAAACAAGAAACTTAAAGAAAAATTACATGAGATTGAGACCCAAAACTGTGATGTTTCTGAATATTGTCCAACTGAAGATACAGACCCCACAGATTCTTCATCCATGGTTTATTTTCTCTTATTTTTACTTTATATTTACGTGTTTTCTTTTTTAGTTTGTTTGAAGGTATAAGGACTGTTTGACTATATCTTCTTTTTGGTGGGTTTTTTTTTTTTTTTTTTTTTTTTTTGTGCAGAAAAAGAAGAAGAAGAAGAGGGATATAATGCAATTAGAAAACAAGCAAAAGGGTGTTTCAAGAACGCCTAAAACTGTTAAATCTAAGGATAAACAAGTGAGATTTTTATCCCCTTTATTTCTGTATGTGTTTCTTGGTGTTTTGGATCCATGCCCACCTTTATTTGTTATCTGTAAATATTTGAGTAGATGCATGTCAAATTTGTGCTGTGTTTTGTTATGCCAGATGATGCCATTGAGTTTTTGTTCTTTAATATTTGAGTTGGAAGGCAATTTGCAGCAATTTCATGTGGTTTTCGATCAGTTTCTTGGGGATCTAAAGATTATATGTATAGCCACAGTTTTTCTATGTCGTTGGATTACTAAAATTGCAATTTCGCCTTAGCAATTTGAAACCCTAAGTCCTTTCTTTGCACGAAACTAAAATTTATTCGTTTGTCGATGTGATTGCGCCGAATAATGTTGCATCGGTTCGGATTTGGTTCATTGGCATTTATTGTTGTTGGATTTGGTTTTACTAGTTAGTCAAGCGTTTTCGTTCGGAAAACGTTTAATGCAGCGTGCGGTTGGAGAAATTAAGTGATTTCTTGAAGGTTTTGTTTGAAGATCTAAAACATTTTGAAGCTCTTAATTTCTTGCTATCCCTACGAAACTAAATTTTTTTCGTTTGTCGATGTGATTGCGGCGAATACATCGGTTCGGATTTGGTTCATTGGCATTTATTGTTGTTGGATTTGGTTTTACTAGTTAGTAAAGCGTTTTCGTCGGAAAAGCGTTTAATGCAGCGTGCGGTTGGAGAAATTAAGTGATTTCTTGAAGGTTTTGTTTGAAGATATAAAACATTTGAAGCTCTTAATTTCTTGCTATCCTTGACTAATTTTTTTCGTTTGTCGATGTGATTGCGGCCGAATAATGTTGCATCGGTTCTGGATTTGGTTCATTGGCATTTATTGTTGTTGGATTGGGTTTTACTAGTTAGTCAAGCGTTTTCGTTCGGAAAAGGTTTAATCGAAAGCTTACCGGTTGGAGAAATTAAGTGATTTCTTGAAGGTTTTGTTTGAAGATCTAGAACATTTGAAGCTCTTAACTTCTTGCAGAGTTATATAATTGTGATACAGTATTCAAGCGATGGTCACGAGTTTCAATCGTGTTCTTGTATTATTTATTTCGCCGGAGTAATTGTTTTTAGATGAAATCCGCACTACTATTTGGGAAATATACTCAAATAATTTGCTTTTCAAATTTAACTTATTTCAAAAGTAAAAAAATGTGCTATATACTGGTAATTGACATATCGCACGGTGTTTGTTCGTCATATCCTGATCTGTTCAATCTCATTATTACTTAAATTTATCTCTAAACTGGTTCTCTTGTTATTGATAATTCACTTAACTGATCCATTTTTTCTAATTCTTGAACAGGCGTGCGAAAATAGTGCCAAGAAATCAAGAAGGTAAGCAATCTATTCAAATTGACGAAAATCTTCACGTTATTCCTCTTTAAGGCTAATATTTTCAACTTTTCGTGATTTAAATCTTAAAACAGCAATGCAAGAAAGAGAACACGGTATAACGACTTATACGATGATGTCGAAGCTATGTATTCTGTTATGGAGCGTGCAGATAGAGTACTAGCACGCCTAGAAAACGAGCATCCTCATTTCTTGAAGTGTATGCTCCCGTCAAATGTTTCTCACGGATTTTGGCTGGTAAGCCCGTAAAAAAACTTTGTCCTGTTTCTAGATGAAGCTATTTTGTGCTAATGCTTCTTATGGCAGCATCTTCCGATAAACTTCTGCAGTGTTCATTTGCCCAATCATGATACCTCGATAGTGTTGGTGGACGAATGGGGAAATGAATATAAAACGTCTTATCTTCTGGGGAGGCATGGCTTGAGTGCTGGATGGAGGGGTTTTTCGATAGCCCACAGATTACTCAAAGGAGATATACTAATTTTCCATTTGATCGAGCCGTGCAAATTAAAGGTAATTGTTTCGTTAATTGGAGTTCGATTGAAAATTTCCTAGAGTAGAAGCTGATGGTGATTTTTTTTTAATCGTGAAATGAAAAGTGACAAATTTAAGAGAGATTTACTATTGCATGTAGAACAATTAATTAGAACACGGACAAGGATTAAATTAGATCCTCTGGCATGTTTTCTTGCCATTAATTTCCTTATGAATTATTTTTCATGATTTATAGTTTGTTAGTGCTAATATGCACTGATACGCACATATCATCTGTTTGCTAATATGCACTGAAAACGCACATATCATGTATATGTAGAAATCAAAGAATTCATAATATTGAGAAAACAAAGACTTGTATTCTTGTGATGCAAAACCAAAAGTGAATTATAAAATAGAAAAAGAGACTTAAATAGTGCAACTAGAAATCCTAACCCTAAAAGGACTAAAACTAAATAAGGAAAACTATCTACTTTAAATATAATATTATAATTTAACAGGTATAGATTGGACATTGCCTTGATATTTTTATTGCGCACAAATGTCTTGTAGGTGCACATTGTGAGAGTAAATAGCTCAGATGTCGTTAGTGCAGCACTTTGCCTCATGAATTTGGATGCTTGTAGGAGAGGGACGGATGATGGTTAGTTTTCCTTACGTTTTTGCATTTTTATTTTTCTGCTCAAAATTCGATCTCATTTATTTGATTTTTTGTCGTGTTGCACATTTGAAAGAAGATCCTGAGAAGAAACATAAAAGGAAGCGTAAAAGGACAAAGTACGTAGAGCCTTTTCCGCTCGATATTTCGACACCCCCGGAGAATGTCAAAGGGAAAAACGTACCGGATCAATCCGCGAGTAACAGCAATGGTTTTAGCTCCGAAGTGATTGAAGGTGTGAACTTTACGTCGTTGGTTCTTTTTTTTTTTCCGGATTGCTGAATTGAGATTCTTGAAAACTATAATTAACCTGGGGAATGTTATTTGTAGGTTCAGAAATTACGAACCGACCTCAACCTAAAACCCTTTGCTATACCGGGACGTCCTTTTTGCGTGATCATTCTCGTAAGGGTGTCGTTTGTAGGTAGGTTCCAAAAAAAAAAGAAAAAAAGGAAAAATTGTGGGGAGCATTATGGCTCCCATTTTGTCGACCCCAAAAGCATCAATTTTGGGGAAAAGGATGTAAAAAGTTTACAAATAGAACAAGTTTTTTTGAATTGATTAAAGTGGGTTATACAAAGCTGTGAATGTGTTTTCAGTACATCATCGGACAACAAGGCCTGAATATACTGACATTGACATCCAAAGGTAAAACTCTAAAAAATTGAGTTTTGCACATATATGTCTTAAGATGTTTGATGTATGTACAGAACCTTCACTCACATGGGTTATATTCGGTGATTGAATTATTATAGTTTTGTCAGTTTTTAAGGAGTGTGAATTTTGAGAATTCTTAGGTTGGGAGCATGTGGAAGTATATGTCCAAATTTTTGTTAAAGGATTACATTGAGATGCCATATTTTGTATCAAATTCGAAAGTTTTAGCATTCAGAGTTATTCGGGCTTGTATCGTTTTAGCTTTTTGTAGCTTGTTTAAATTTCACTTTATCTGTGTTTGTGCTATATCATGAATAAATATACTTCTATAATAAGGATGTCTGTCTGAATTTGCCTCTAATCTTGCACGTGCATTTATGAAACTTCAACAGTAGGTGTTCTGTGCATACTCTGTGCATCTGTGGTTTTCAATATAGTTATTATAGAAGTGAGGTTAATAATAATAATTGCACGAAACCTTCTTAATGATTGCACGAAGTCTTCGTAGTTTTAAGGCGGTGTTTTCATAATTGAATGGATAATCAAATTAATGGTTTGTGTTCATAATTCTAGCCATTTTAATGAACATTGATTGTCTTTTTAAATATCATGTAACATTTATGGCCTCCGTTAGTCGACCCCAAAGGCATCAAATTTGGGAAAAAAAGATGTAAAAAACTTGAATTGACATTGAGTCTTGAGAAAGTTCATACTTCATTTTAGAAACTGGGAAATGTTAAGATATTGGAAGTGTTTGCAGTTCAAAGGTAAACAATGTTGTCAGTTTTTAATGAATGTGAATTTTGAGAATTCTTGGGTTGGAAACATATGTTAATGTTTGAATCCATTACATTGGGGTTACCATGTTTTGTTGCAAATTCGAAAGTTTTAGCTCTATTCGTCCCCTTATCTCGTTTTAGCTTTATCGATAATGCTTGTTTGAATTTCATCTCTCTCCACAATTAGTAACTATGCTATATCATGAATAACTGTACTTCTATTACTATAAGGATGTGTCTTAATTCGCCTCAGATCGTGCACTTGTGAAACTTCAACATTAGGTGTTATGTGCTTATTCTGTGCATATATTGGTTTTCCGTCCTTTGTCGAATTATCTCTGCCTGTATATTTGTTCTTTTGTACTGCTTCTTGGTGAATCTTGCACGCTCGAGGTTTCAATAAGAAAACCATTAAGATTATGAGAGTGTTTGCAAACTCTAAAAAAAAAAGTGATTCCTGCTTCTAGGTGGAAAAAACAGCTATCACTTATTTTTAGAGTTTGCTAACACTCCCTATGAGTGGGATGACCCTCAGTTCGAATCCCATATTACCATATAGTGTTTCATTTGGTATTTCAATATTGATTGCCAATGTTGCAATGTTGTAAAAAGCGCTAGGCGTTAGCTAAGCGGCAGACTGAGGCCTAGGCGGGATTAGGCGGGATCTGGGCGGGTCTAATAGGAAAAAAGATCGTAGGCGGACAAGGGGGGCCTAACGCTTAGGCGAGGATTAATTGGGGCTAGGCGGAAATTTTTACAATAGATCACACTTGGTGTATTTAAAAACAAAATAGTATACACCATATGGTATAGAAGATACTGGATAATCCTAGGGTTTGTGAAAATGCTAAACTTTCTAAAAAAGGCCTGGATAGTATTGTTTTATGCCTGCAGTGCTGTGAAGTTGCTTATTGTGGACCTTTTCCAGATGAATTTTTTTAGCTTATTGTAGTGGCTAATGCATGTCCCAAAGAGTCAACTACTTGAGGAGAATTATTCTAAATGTTATATCATTGGAAATTGCTAGGTCCTAACTCTTAAAGTTTATAATGATAATTTTGTCAATTTTTTTTCTCTGTTCCTAACTAGCTTTATGTTTCTTGGAAATTGGAATGGACATTTATGTGGAAATAAGGATTCTTACGTATAAATAATACCAACTATATAGTTAGGGATAAATACAAATCAAACCATAAAAGGAGTCATTTTTTTAATAAGGTAGGTGGATTGTCAATAAATTAATTAATAGTGTCATTACCATATTATTCTTAGAATAGTAACCCAAATATTTTTGTTTTCTATAGCCAACTTTTTATATAAATTACTTTTTAAAATGAAATAAAAAATAGAATTATAAAAAATATTGCATTAATTATTATATTTGTTATTTTTCTTATTTTTAAAAAGGATTAACTTTTTCATTTTTAACCATTTTTACGTATAATATATATAATTAATCATTTTTACGATCTTCAATTTGACACCAATATTGTATATATACAAAAAAAAAAGTAAACATAACAAATAAAAAATTATAAGATATATTTATCATTAGTTTGTAACGGGCTTTTAAAATTATGCATTGATCATTAGACATTCATTTGTATATTCTTGTATTTTGGTTATTTATGATATATGTATAGTTGTTTTTTGGGCATATATAATATCTTCATAATTATATAGAATTTTATTTGAGTTGATTAAATTTAATTAAAAAATACTTATTTTAATTGAAGAAAATATCTCAAAATATGTATCCAAATATGGTATATATTACATATATCCATACATAGAATAATATATATATAAATATTTATGTAAGAAAAAAATTAATTTTTTATTTCATATAAAATTATATTCATAATAATTTTTTATATATAGAATTTTTTTTATATTAATGTAGTTTCATGTAAATAGAAATTATTTTTCATTTGTCAACTTATTTTGATATTCAACTTTCAAAATTGTACAATAACCATTACATATAATTTTTCTGTTTGATATTTTTGTGATGACAAAAACTCATGTCAGACGGTTTAATGGGTCAAAATCCGTTAGACAGATCCTAAAATTGATCCGGTGCATTTTCATATTATTCGAGGGGACCGATGGCATTTTTGTAATTTTTTGGACGAAAAGTATTAGCAATCCATCTGAAAAGTATTAGTACGTAGTTCACTTGAAAAATATTAGTTTTTGTAGTATTTTTTGACAGCGCCGAAAAATATTATCTTCTCATCTGAAAAGTGTTAGTAGTCCATTTGAAAAGTATTAGTGCGTAGTTCATTTTAGTGAATATTTAATAATCCCCTAAAAAGTATTAATTTTTTCCGTCAAAAGTATTAGTAGTCCCCTTGAGATGTATTAGTAGTTTCTCTGAAAAATATTAGTTTTTCCCTAATAATTTTTTAGTAATTACTTTGAAAAGTATTAATTTTCCAAGCACAAATATTAATAGTCTCACTCAAAAGGTATTAGTTTGTTCCTTGGATAGTATCAGTAGCCCTCTAAAAGTAATAGTTAATTAAAATCAAAGTTCTACCCAAAGATGGAGAAGAAATGAAAGCCGCATAACACAAAAAAAAGTCCAAAATTAATTATTGTATTTTAGTGTGCGAGTCTTTTATAGTGTTAACGCAAAATCACTGGCAGTCAATTCGATGGGAATGGCCGTTATATCTATGTATTATCTGGCTTTGATTTCTTCCCCATATTTGGATAGGGTTTTGATTTTCTGCCATAATCGAATTGCTTGAATCCCCATCTCTCTTGAAATTATATTTTAAATTGATTCTTTGATTGTTGAGTTGATTGCTGAAAAAAATAAAAAAAAATGGAGATGAAAGGTGGTTAGTGGTGGGAGAAATTAAAATAGAGTATACAAAGTGTATTTGATGGTGGTGATGGTGACATCACTGGTGGTTTCATTGTGTTGCTGGTGATGAGGATGCCTTTTTTGGAGGAGATGAGCACCAGAGTTAGGTTGGTTGTTGGGGTTAATCGGACGGATTGTTCATCCTTCGCCGTAATAATATCTCGAGGTTTGCAGCAATAACTTGGTATATCTACTATCGCCCATTCACTAAAATATGTCTATGGTTAACTAATTGGCGGGCTGCGGGAATAGTCGAAGCCATACCCAATCGAAAAAGGATGTTATCCAAACGCATTTCAAGTAATTGTAGTAAAACTTGACCTATTGACCCTTGGCTTTTTAAGCGTCTGACGTATTTAAGTAATTGTGGTTCAGTAAGATCATAATGAAAACGCAATTTTGTTCTTGCCATTCTAACTCTTCTCGGGGATCTCCTCGGCTCAAAGAATCAGTGACACGACCCCCTCTGCTCGCGTAGTTCGACCCTATCCTCATGTGTGGACCTCATTCACCCCTTTCTCACCCCTTTCGTAGGTCGAGGCAATCTCCGGGTGGGGCCGGAAGGACCGATGATCGGCTCGAAAGAAGAAAGCAACGATTCACGAATGATCCTACTTTCGAGCTCATGGACTCGTTCATGGAGGGTCTGAGCGAATCGATTACGGAACAATCAAGCCCGATTAGGGTTGGTACATTCGCCCATTAAAGTGATACGTGGTGGGTTGAACGTCGTGAGACAGTTCGGTCCATATCCGGTGTGGGCGTTAGAGCATTGAGAGGACCTTTCCCTAGTACGAGAGGGACCGGGAAGGATGCGCGGAGCGGGAGACTAGCTCTATTGTGATATGTGTATATATATAGAAATAGAATAGTTTTTTTGTTTTTTTTTCAACTTCATATTTCCCTAAAATTATGTTGTTAAATATAAAACATATTTTTTGTTTGATCCCTTGAATAATTATGGCAATTGTTCAACTTTCTAAACTCTAAAAAGTATTGAAATTTGAAATGATTTTATTGTTGATTATACTGAAAATATAATGTATTAAATATTTAAAAATATTGGGCAATTGAGACTTTTTTTTTCAAACGTTTACTTTCTTATAGATAAACATGATCTATAAATAGATACAATTCACACTTACAAATTTTGTTATCAACCAAGTACCTATATTTAAAGAGGTTTTTTCATAGTTTATAATAATTTATTTTTTTGTATTTTAATCGGATGGTTTAAAATTAAATTAACTATCTTTATGTTTTAATTATCTATTGAAATTTTAAACTTTTTGCAAATCACTAAAAAATATTTTTACAAAATTAAAGTCTGTGCATTGCATGGTCTAAACATACCAAATATAAGAACATGAATTGAGAAAAATAATTAGAAAATCCAAATAATACAATACAAATCCCCACAATAAAATTTCAAAAAAATTTAATATTGACTTAACTACATGAATAAATAAAATTAAAATTGTACGTAGTTCTCATATACATGTATTAATTTTTTAATTTATTGCACGACTAACTTTGCAAAAATCTCTGCATCCAATTTACACATATGAACAACTTTCGAAAATTATTTTGCATCCGAATTAACTATTACAACCTTAAAAAAACATGGCACCAATTTTCACACTTATTAAGAATCTAAATATAACTAAACAAAATGTGCAAAAAAGTTGTGCCTTGTGCGATTATATGAAAAAACAGTTTTCCGAAAATCGAACATACATACATAGTTTTGAATGTATTTTTTTCCCATGATTCTCAAGTATGATATTTGTTCCTTTTGACTTCATCAATAAAAAAACATTAAACAGTATTTATCACGCACATATTGTCTGATGTTATTTTAAAATTATTACAATGCATGAGATATAACTCATAGAACTATTAAGAAAATGCACATATCACAGCGCAAAAAGGAAGTCTCATAGATATATATCCCGTGCATCATACGGATTAAAAACTAATTTATTCTTACAACACTCATGTATTATTAAGGGTAAATTATAAAAAAAAACTATTATTGAGATCTAACCTAATTAAAAAAGCAAACTCAACGGATCTTTCAAACTAGTTAGATTATTTGAAAGATAGTTGGATTTTTTTATAATTAGACTCAAGTATATTTTTGTAATGAATCATATTATTAGCCAAGAAAGTGAGCATATGACTCAAGACATCACGTGTAACTTGGCTTTACTATTTAGTGTTGGAATTGATTTTATTAAATTGGGTTTTGACCCAATTTTGACTAATTATTTAAGTGGGGTCATTTATTCAAAGTATGAAATAAATGAGATAAACGTCATCTACGCCGCGGGTAGATGAGTTTAGCATCTTGAATTTCTCAAAACCAATATCAGGTGAATGAGAAATAAATGCATAAAGTTGGCCACTTAAAATGCTTTTATATATGGAATATAAAATGGTGGGAATATGAAAAGCCATATCCCACATAGGAAACATAGTAAATGTTTGACTAGTTAATAAAGAGTTTCACCACTAATAAGGAGTAATCAAGTGGAACTCCTTATGGTACACCCTAATGGACCAAGTCAATTTTGACTAGCCTTTGACTAGCTCAAAAAGGCAATCGGTCGGTGCGGAGCATCGTCCCGAGCTGACCGAGTCGGGCCTGGGCCCATGCACGTCGCACATAGTCGCATTGGGCTCTTTCGAGGCGCACTTTCAACGTACGCATCGTCGCGAGGAGCTTTGAAGAGCCTTAAAGTTTTGGAAAATCGAACCAGGGTTGATCCGGTGGCTTTCGGTGATGGCGAAGCGGCTCGGGTGGTAGTGACTGGCGAGAATCATACGAGTGGCGACACGTGATCCGATTGACGCGTCTGCATTCAGCGATGGGGCACCGTGGATCGGCGCGTCGGGTCCGGTGTGCGGATGTGTATGTCAAAGGGTGTGTTCGTTCAGACAGATGCGATCAGGACCATCAGATCGCAGTTGTTAACCACAGGACGCGATCCGACGGCCAAGACTTATCCGGAACAGGGGTTGCACCAAGTCGAAGAGGCACCAAGAGCTCTATATAAACTAGCTCCCGAGAATTCATTTTATGACATCGAGAAAATTGAAATTTTCTTGTTTTTCTTCTTCATTCTTCATCAATAAAAAGAGAGTTCAAAAATATATAAGTGTTCGTTGTGCTTTGCGATTTGTAGTGCAACTATCGCAAGTGTTTGTCATTGTATCTTGGGAGACAATTGCCGCATACCGTACGCACCGTAAGTCGGGCAATATTGTCTTAAAGAGAAAGTGTCCAACTCTTGCCTCAACATATCGATTTTTACCGTTACTTTGCTCAATTGTTTTCAGTCATTCGGTATACACCATACAAAATTTCCAACAGTTTAAGACAAGATTTTCGTGTATATCAAATGTCTTGACGTTCGCCCAAAGACCAAAGACCGGAGAGAAACCCGAGATGTTTGGGGGTTCAGACTTCAAAAGATGGCAACAAAAAATATTGTTTTATCTTACGACTCCGAACTTTGCTCGTTTCCATACGGAGGATGCCCCAACTGTGGGGGAAGAGGAGACAGATAAGGAGAAGAGAATGGCGTTTGATGCTTGGAGTCAAAGCGACTTCCTATGTCGGAACTACATTCTCAACGGATTTGGACAACACTGTTCGTATAATGTGTATTGTTCAGTAAAGACTGTAAAGAGTTGTGCAGCTCTTTAGAGAAGAAGTATAAAACGGAAGATGCTAGCACAAAGAAATTTGTTGTCGGCAAATTCCTTGAGTTCAAGATGGTTGACACCAAGACGGTGATCAGCCAGGTTCAGGAGATCCGATTAATTTTGCGATATAATTGCGAGAATGAATGGTGGTGAGTGAATCCTTTCAAGTAGCTGCTATAATCGAGAAGCTACCGCCTCCGTGGAAGGATTTTAAAAATTACGAAGCATAAGTGGAAGGAGATGGGGCTTGAAGACTTAATTGTCAGATTGCGAATTGAAGAAGACAATCGCAAGTCTGAGATTAAGTCTGGCAAGCTTCCTATGGAGGCAAAGACAAACTTGGTGGAGCCCAATGCTAGCAAGAAGAGAAAGCACCGGGAATAATCGAAGCTGGGGGAAGGCTAAAAAGTTCAAAAGGAACTGCTTCAACGTGGAAAGCCGAATCACAAGGCTAAAGATTGTCGTCTTCCTAAAAGGCCAATCGGAACCAAGTGCATGTGACCGAGGACAAATCGGTACCAATTGATATGTCCGAGCTTGATCTCTCGGCTGTTGTGTATGAAGGCAATAAGTGCCACGTGGTGGAGAACTCGAGAGAATAGTGGGTGGACACGGTCTACACGCCACATATGCTCGACAAAGACATGTTCTCAACGTATACTCCTATCAACGGAAGGAAGCTATACATGGGGAATCATGCAACGTCGAAATTGTCGATCTCGGCAAGGTGGTGCTGAAGATGACCTCGGGCAAGGAGTTGACCCTCGTTGATGTCCTTCATATTCCAGACATTCAGAAGAACTTAGTGTCACGATTGTTGTTGTTCAAAGCAGGGTTTAGATTAGTATTTGAGGCTCAAAAGTTTGTACTTATGAAAAATGGACATTTCATAGGGAAGGGTACTTAGATAATGGGACTTTCAAGATGAATGTAATGAATGTACTGAAATTTGAAAGCAATAAAATTAATGCTTCTTCTAATTTGCTTGAGTGTTCAAATTTATGGCATGTTAGATTAGGACATGTGAATTTTAACACTTTGAAAAGGTTAGTAAACTTGGAATTACTACCTAACTTTAAAATAGATTCACATCACAAGTGTGAAATCTGTGTTGAGGCAAAATGGCCAAAACACCTTTCCACTCGGTGGAAAGAGAAACAAAACCTCTAGAGTTAATTCACGAGTGATATATGTGATTTAAAGTTTGTGAAAACTAGAGGTGGAAAAAAGTATTTTATTACTTTTATCGATGATTGCACAAGATCTTTTTGTTATGTATATCTTTTAAGAAGTAAAGATGAGGCCTTAGAGGCTTTTAAAAGCTATAAGAATGAGGTTGAAAATCAACTTAGCAAACGAATTAAGATAATTCAAAGTGATAGATGTGGAGAATATGGAGCTCCTTTTGATGAATTTTGCTCGGATTCGTATTATTATTCATCAAACGACAACTCCTTATTCACCACAATCAAGCGGTATTCTTTGACGCAAAAACCGAACTCTAAAAGAGATGATGAATGCTTTGTTGATAAATTGGTTTACCTCGAGAATTTGGGGAGGGAAGTAATTCTCTCGGCTAACCACATTCTTAACAAAATACCACACAAAAATAAAGATAAAACTCCACATGAGTTATGAAAAGGTCGAAAACCTTCCTACAAATACCTGAAAGTGTGGGGGTGCTTGGCTAAAGTAGAAATACCTAAGTCAAAACAAGTCAAGATAGGGCCTAAAACAATCGATTGCATTTTCATTGGATATGCAAATAATGAGTGCATATCGATTTTTAGTGCACAAATCATCAATTCCAGATGTATAAGAAGGTACAATTATTGAGTCAAGGAATGTTGTATTTTTCGGAGACGTGTTTCCTTGTCAAGAAAGGAAAGAAGCTAGTTCTAGCAAAAGAACACGTGATACTGCCGATGGTGATCATCAAAGTGATAAAGAACCAAGACGCAGTAAAAGGGCCAAAACAACTAAGTCTTTTGGTCCAGATTTTCTAACTTATGTGTTAGAAAATGAACCAAGGACAATTGGTGAAACATTGTCCAGTCCAGAAGCTCCATTCTGGAAAGAAGCTATTAATGTGATATAGATTCCATTATGCAAAATCATACTTGGGAGTTGGTAGATCTCCCACCAGGAAATAAGCCTTTAGGATGCAAGTGGATCCTTAAAAGGAAATATAAAGCTGATGGAACTATTGATAAGTACAAGGCCAGGTTAGTAGCTAAGGGATTTTAACAAAGAGAATGCCTTGATTTCTTTGATATGTATTCACCTGTGACAAGAATCACATCTATTAGAGTTCTCATTACTATTGCAGCATTGCATAACCTTGAGATACACCAAATTGATGTGAAAACGGCTTTTCTAAATGGTGAATTAGAAGAAATCTACATGGAACAACCCGAAGGGTTTGTTGCTCACGGACGAGGAGAAGAAGGTGTGCAAACTCGTTAAGTCATTGTATAGCCTTAAGCAAGCTCCGAAACAATGGCACGAAAAATTTGATAGAACTATCTTTGTCAAATGGTTTCAAAATTAACGAGTGTGATAAATGTGTTTACATTAAAGACACACCTAATGCTTATGTAATTGTCTGTCTTTATATTGACGACATGTTAATTATGGGTAGTAATCATGATATAATCATGAATACTAAGAAAATGTTAATCAAACATTTTGATATGAAAGATATGGGTATAGCGAGATGTTATTCGGGAATTAAGATCTCTAAAACATCTAATGGACTTGTTTTATCACAATCTCATTATATTGAGACAAGATCTTAGAAAGTTCAATGCGTATGATCCTCCGGCTAAAACGCTTTGTTGATTTAAGCTTACATTTAGCTAAAAATCAAGCGAGCCTATATCTCAACTAGAATATTCTCGGATTATTGGCGATCTAATGTATGTAACAAAGCGCACACGTCCAGGATATTGCCTACGTGATTAATAAAGCGAGTAGATTTACGAGTAATCCGGAAATGACCATTGGAAGGCATTAATAAGAGTTCTTAGGTATCTAAGACTCACCTTGAATTATGGATTACATTACTCGAGATATCCGGTGTATTAGAATGCTACAATGATGCTAATTGGATATCTCACTCAAAAGATTCCAAGTCCACAAGTGGTTATGTTTTTACCATTGGTGGTGGAGCGGTGTCATGGAAATCCTCTAAACAAACATGTATAGCTCGATCCACGATGGAATCGAGTTTATAGCATTGGATAAAGTGGTGAAGAAGCGGAATGGCTTCGCAGCGTTTTAGAGGATATTCTTGGCTGGCCTAAGCGGTGGCTACAATCATGATACATTGTGATAGTCAGTCAGGTTATAGGAAGGGCTTAAAATAGTATGTACAATGGTAAGTCTCGACATATACATCGAAGACATAACACTGTTAGGCGAGTTGATCTCAAATGGGGTTATTACAATGATTACGTGAAATCAAAAGAAAATTTAGCTGATCTGTTAACTAAAGGTTTGAATAGAGATCAAGTATCGCTTATCGAAAGGAATGGGCTTAAAACCCACAAAATAAAAATGTTCATAGCGGTAACCCAACCTTGTGAATTGGAGATCCCAAGACATTGGTTCAATGGGACAACTAAGTTATGAATATTCAGATAAACACTTGGAGCATATTACGGCTCATTCATGTCCAAGTGGAGAAAACCTAAATGTGGTGATGTTAAGTTATAAACTTTTAATAATTCCTATACTTTAAAGAAGTGGAGTATGACGGGATACTCTTAATAGGAGATCACCTATATAAGTGTGAAGGCGGGCCGATTCAACGAAACACTTAAGAATCCAAGATGTTATCCAGGGCAAAATGGACACAATCGTGAGAACCAAATGGTGTTAGGAAAGATATTGTGTGGATGCTATTGTTTTGGTTTACATAAACAATTTGAACGAGTTCAAGACATCGTGTGACATGTGCGTGACTAGTAAATCGATAGTATTCCACTAAGGAAGGTTCAAAGCCACAAGCTACCTCTCCCGATGCAATAGCTTTCGCGTTTGAACTCTCTTAGTGTCCGTGCATACTCATATGCATTTATTTTCATTCATGTGGGGGATTGTTGGTATTGGTTTTATTAAATTGGGTTTTGACCCAATTTTGACCAATTATTTAAGTGGGGTCATTTATTCAAAGTATGAAATAAATGAGATAAACGTCATCTACGTCGCGGGTAGATGAGTTTAGCATCTTCAATTTCTCAAAACCAATATCGGGTGAATGAGAAATAAATGCATAATGTTGGCCACTTAAAATGCTTTTATATATGGAATATAAAAGGGTGGGAATATGGAAAGCCATATCCCACATAGGAAACATAGTAAATGTTTGACTAGTTAATAAAGAGCTTCACCACTAATACGGAGTAATCAAGTGGAACTCCTTATGGTACACCCTAGTGGACCAAGTCAATTTTGACTAGCCTTTGGCTAGCTCAAAAGGCACCAAGGTCGGTGCGGAGCACCATCCGAGCCGGAGCCGGAGTCGGGCTTGGGCCCGTGCATGTCGCACATAGTCGCATTGTGCGCTTTCGAGGAGCACTTTGCCCTTTGCACGTACGCATCATCGCGAGGAGCTTTGATGAGCCTTAAAGTTTTGGAAAATCAAACCAGGAGTTGATCCAGGGGCTCGGTGACGTGGCGAAGCGACTTGGTTGGTAGTGACTTGGTAGAATCGTATAAGCGGCAACACGTGGCGCCGATTGGATGCGTCGTTCGCTTGACGGGCACCGTGGATCGACGATCATCGTGTGCGAGAGGTGTATGCCAAAGGTGTGTGCCTTCAGACAGATGCGATCGGGACCATCGGATCGTTAAATCGTAACCACGGGCGCGATCTAACGGTCAAGACGATCCGGACTAGGGGTTGCACCTGATCGAAGAGGCACCAGGAGCTCTATATAAACCAGCCCCCAGAATTCATTTTATGACATTAGAAAATTCGAAATTTTACCACTTCTTCTTCATTCTGCATCAGTCAATAAAAAGAGAGTTCAAAAATATCTAAGTGTTCGTTGTGCTTGCGATTTGTAGTGCAACTATCGCAAGTGTTTGTCGTTGTATCTTGGGAGACAATTGCCGCAAACCGTACGCACTGTGAGCGGGGCAATCTTGTCTTAAAGAGAAAGAGTCCAACTCTTGCCTCGACATATCGATTTTTATCGTTGCTCTGCTCAATTGTTTTCAGCCATTCGGTATACACCATACAAAATTTCCAACATTTAGAGAGTTATGGGTTCAGATCTATGTCGAATGACATTGTTTTAAAGGGAAATAATATATGTTATTGTTGTAAAACGTCCAGCAGCGATTGAGACAAAAAGTTAGGGGATCATCCCATGAGCTAGTTACAACGAAATAATATTTAGCAAAATGTGCTAATTCATGGGCAATGGAGTTATGAATTCTACTAATCCAAAATAAATTAATACATTTCCTAGAAAAAAGGAGATCCACAATGTCCACTAGGATTGGTTGCGAAAAGATCAATTTGAGACTCTCCTTTTTGCAGCTAAGAGAACAAAGCAGAGACTCAAGGATAAATGCCTCAAGGATGTTCTTTGATTGGAGAAGTAGAAGAGCATATCGACGGCAAGAGATTCTGCAATCATGGGGTTAGTGATGCCATCAAACTTTTTAGCCAGCCCAATAATGTAATCGCTAAATGAGTTGCAGATGAGGACACCAGCTCCAACGCAATTTCTAGCAATGAAAATAGAGTCGTCGAAATAGACATGAATTTCAGGAGGTGCATCGTCAAAAATGGAATACAACTGGGGTAAATGATCTCTTTCGGGTCAACCAATGGTGGAGTGAAACGAGCGGAGAAGAGAGGAGACTCCAGAAATAATAAAAATAGGCCAACTAGTTACTTGCTCAAAAATAAGCTGATTACGGGCATTCCAAATTGCATTACACAGAGCCACAAAAATTTCGCCAATATGAGGTGGAAAGTTGGCGAGTAAGGGCCTAGATGTTCGACAGAGGATGAGAATGGCGATGAATAATATCTTGAAGGCCAACCATATACCATACATGGCTTGAGAATTGACACGAGAAGAAAGGTGGGCAAGTCTTGAGTCCACTGAAGTGCAAAAAAGACAAAGCGTCGAAGTCTCGAGTCCTCTGCGTGCCAAGTTTGAGGGCGATGGGAGGGAATCAGAAAGTAGACGCCAAGTGAAGTGAAAAATACGACTAGGGAATTGAAATCTCCATATCTTTTTCCAAATGGGGCCAGGACCTGAACTAGATGAACCAAGCGGATGGACTTTCAAAACAGAACCTAGATTTGATAGAATGGAGTGAGAAGCTGACTTAACTGAATATTTACCATTTTTCGTGTGATGCCAGACCCATTTATCATTGCAACCACTAGAGCTAATGGGCAGAGAAAAGATCGAGTTGGCTTCATCTTCAGAAAATAAGCTATGAATCAAATCTGTTCTCCAAGATAGTGTCTGGTTGTCAATAAGAGAATGAACAAAGGCGTCGCATGGGAGAACGGTGGGAGGTGAATTAACTGTGAATGATGGAGGTTTAGGGATCCAATGGTCGCCCCAAATTTTCATGGTATTGCCCGAAAAATTTGTTTCCGACAACCCACTAAAAGAACACGACGACCTGCTCCGGTCCAAGTGGCTACGGAAATCTAGAGGGGGTGAATATATTTTCCCGATTTGTGCCCTCTTTTTCGAATATGAAGAAGATGAAGAATGGAAGTGCAGAAAAATAAACCAACATATAATGATTTATAGAGCTTCAACCCACCTAGGGCCTACGTGTTCTACCACCCGGTATGTCCGAATGGATTTCAAAAAAGAAAAAGTTTTATTGATACCAAATAATTACAACCTTAACCTTTAAGAACAATACTCTTCTTACAACACCAACTTAGAAGAGCACCAAACTCTTCTACACCTTTATGAAGATCGCCACACTCTTCAACACCAATGAATCAACCAAGTGAGTTCTCACCACAAGAACACTCAACAAGTAGATCTTGTTTTGGATGCTTTTACAATTACAATCAAGATTATACTTTGAAAAAAATATTACAACTCAAAAGTGCAAGTGTAATCAAGAAGGAAATCCTAATAATAAAGACATAAAAGTGATAAGCTTAGGCTATTATAACAAGAATGTAGAAAGTGGAAGCTTTGAGAAGTTTGTTGAATATTTCTTGTTGTGATGTAGAATAATGTGTTGTGTTTGATCCTTAAATCATTCATGTATTTATAGGAGAGCTCCAAGATATAATCCCCAACATAGGTTCCTCCTAATTTCAATTTGTCTGCAAAAGAAAGATCAAACAACTCCAAGAAATGGTTAAGAAGTGACAAAGTCTTAATTTCATGAGAAGTATCCACGCAAATGAGATAGTTTTCTGGCTGTAAAAGGGTACAACGATCGGTCGCTATGTTGAGAATTTGAATTTTAAAGTCGTTGAAAAGTGTTTTTGACACAGGATGACATAGAGAGCAACATGTCGCTATCAAGGGCGATATGTTGTTGTGGATAGTGACCGTTCGCTCGAGAAACAGAGAAGAAAACAAGAAAAACCAATTTTCTTCAGGCACCGACCGCCCTCCCCTAGTCCAGCTCTCTGTTTTGTTTTCTGTTTTAACAACATTTAGGTACGAGTCTCCCTGTAGGTCGACCGGTCGACCTCAACATAGAGGTTGTCCGATTTTTGTCAAAAAATAAAGTTCAAGAAGTACTTCAAAAACTTAGTAAAAATCAATTAAAATGTTTGAAGTATTTGGACAACATTTGTTAACATTGTTTTGGTATAAAACTCATTTATATGAAATCATCAAAATCAAAATAAAAAATTGATCTAACACATTCAAGGATATTGCTTAAGGTCTAAGATGGACGATGACGAAGTTGGGCGTCTATAAAAGAGCTCGAGTTGTAATATTTTGCCTGTAAAACTCGGGTCAATTATGAGTGAGGTTGTGTGAGCAGCCTCCACGATTGTTTATCGAGCATATCAAGGTAATAAATATGAAGATCCTTGAAACCTAGGCCGCCATGAGATTTAATGAGGTTAGTGATCGCCATGAAGTTAACAATGTATTTTTTTCTTTTAAGACTCTTGCCCACCAATAGGCACTAATGATGGAGTGGATATCCGATATCAGAGAATACGTAAGCTTAAAGCATGACTGTGACGACCCGACCCTTTTACCAAAATCGCACACACTTACTTTAAAATAATCATGAATTTCAATTTTAATTGCATAAAGAAATTTATTTAAATTAAAATATTTATTTTATTGAGCTTTATTTTAAAATTTCTGAGAATCGAGATTGATCGTGCCATAACTTAGAGGTAATAATTTATTGACTTGGTAATTTTAGAACTTAATATCCGAGGGCTTAATTCGGGACTTAAGTATTTCGGGATTTCAGTACGATTTTTGGAGAAACGCAAATTATTAGACGAATTTACACTATCGCGTTGAAGCTTAGAGTTTCCATATTAATTATATATATATATATATATACAAATTAAAAAAAATTATGGTAGTTTAAGATATTAGTAAATTTTAGTTGTTTTATTTTTATTTTCTTAGTATACTAATGTTCTTTTGGATTTATATTATAGAAATTAAGAAATTGATTTTTGTTGGTAATTAGAAAGTTACCTATAGGGCTGCAAATGAACCAAGCCGCTCATAAGCTATTCGGAGCTCGATTCGATAAGAGCTCGTTCTAGTTCGTTTAATTAGGTTCGTTAAAATAAACGAACCAAACTCAAACTTAGAGATATTCAGTTCGTTAGCTCATGAACAGACTCGTTAGTAAGCTCGTGAATAGGCTCGATAGTAAGATCATATAAATTAAACTAATAATTTGACTTTAATTTTAATTTTCATATTTTTACTTGTGATAATATAAAAATATTTCAACAAACTTATTTGTTTGAATAAAATTATAAATTTTAGTAAATATATTATGCGTTTTAGATATATATGATTTTATTTTTGTAATAAATTGAAGAATAATTTAATTTGTAATTAATATTTACTAAGCTCGTTTAGGCTCGATTAAGCTCGAAAAAGTTCGTGAGCTATCAATATGTTCGATAAATTTATGCTCGAGTTCGACTCGACAATAAATGGGCCAAACTCAAACACTCAAAAGCTCGGCTCGGTTCGGTTCGATTGCAATCCTAGTTACCCATTTACCCCCAAGAACTCTTGCCCTTAAAATATCCCCAACTACATCATCACTTTTCACTTTTACTAACACTTTGTTTTGTAGGTTAAGATTAGAACTCCAAGGTAACTCCCATTTTTCTCTTCAACTTTCAAGTTTTGATTTAATTTTTCCTTCAATAAAAATATAAGATTTTTGTAGTAAAAGCATGCAACAGGTTAGTATATGAGTTTATGTATGTTTTGTGTTAATAAATGAAACAAAAGTTTGGACATTTTAGCATGTAATTTTTGGTCATAGTTATTTAATTTAGGAGATGGTTTTTGTTTTATTTAATCTTATTAAAATATTATCTAGCATGTTTAGATATGATGATATATGAATTTTGATGATTATTTTTGTGATGATTTTGATGTATGAAATATTTAAGTTAGTAAAAGTATTTATGGACATTTTAAGTACTTTAGCCTTTTGTGTTGGTCTAGTACTTTAGTTGATAGTGGAAATGGACTACATGACAAATTTGGAGAAGATTCATGGTTTTTAACTAGTAGAAAAATAACAAAATGGAGGGGTAGGGAGAGGAAAAGTGGACGGCCAAGTTGGAAGATTTGAGTGTGTGTTTTGTGTGTTAGTATGAGAGATAATTAATAGTGACAAAATAGAAGTCATGCTTTTGGGTGGAGTAAGTTATACTTTCTTTGTAAAAGATGTATGAGGAAGCCTTAAAATGAGGAAGTATTGTTGGGAGATATTTTTAGGAAAATGATTGTTGGTGATTAGATGATGGTTGATGATTATAGAGAAGCACTTAGTTCATTAAGCTTAGAATTTTTAAGCATAGTTAATAATTAATTGAATAAAAAAAATATATAGATAGAGACATTGATTTATAATAAGAGAGATAATAATTATGATTAATACCTTAGATGGATGAGTCGACTAAACTTTGACTATTGACTTAGGTTATGACAACTTAGTTAACTAAGTTTGATTAATTAATTATTTATTTAATAATTATTTGACTACTTATTAGTTTATAAATTATTTATTTATTTAATTATTTATTAATTATTGATTTAATTATTTTCGAAATTTATTTAATTAATTAATTCGAATTATTTATTATTTAATTATTTTTTGTAATTTAATTAGTTTATTTAAATCAATTAATTTAATAAAAAAATTATATTATTTTATTTATTTGATTCTAATATAAATATAGAGTCAAGTGGACTATTAAAGGACTTATTTTTACTTAAGTGACTTATTATTATTTCATTAATTAAGGATAGTTAGATTAAGTATTAAATTTGCCTTTCCTAGAATAACATACTCTATGAACATTGTAGACCTCACATAAGTAGTAGCTTGATCGATAACTTGTTAAATTTTAGCCTCGAACCTTTACGATTCACTTGTGTTAGGTGCGGCATGATCGAACTCTTCTCAATCGAAAACATTCAACACTTTTACGTCAAACAAAGGTGGGTAAACTTCCATATCAATGCATGAAATTGAAAGACACTACGGTGTCGGCCGATGGGCCATATGAATGAAAAGTGCCAGGGCCAAATAGAAAGTGCCGGCCAAAAATGGAAAGTACCTTGGTCGAATTTTATTATGCAAAGATAGATGTATTTCTCCTGTTTGCATAATCGCACGTTTTCCCACTTAGTGTAAAAACTCACGCCGTCAAACTAATATTATTTTCAGATGATGGGGGCGAGTAGAGGATTTGGGTACGTGGACGTCGCGTGTTCCTTACTTATTTTTTCATAAACTCCAAACATAAAATATATATTCTGAACTTGTATTAAGAAGTCAATCGTACTCTGATAACTCGTATTTGGACGTACCATGTTAAGTTTTTTTCACACATTTTGACATATTGTATATATATCTATAGTGTGTTTTAAAAAAAAATTACTTCAAAATTTCTCAGATTAATATTATTCCATTTACATTTCCGCAAATACTTTAAGTGCATTTATGGTTCCATAGTGACAATCTGAACTCTAAATGGGTTTGGGGTGTTACAATGGCATAGCAAAAACAAGGATTGGTTGCAATACGAACTTGATAAGGATTTATTCCCACCATTCGAAAGATCTTGTTCATTCCAGTTCTTGATATGTCCCCAGATGCGGTCTTTGATGCTAAGGAAGAGTTCTCTTTTGTTTCTGTCGGCTATTGAAGGAAGACCAATATATTTGTTGTGACTTGGTACTATGTTAATGCCAAGCACTGAGGAGATTGAAGATGCCAAGACTTGGTACTACTACTGAATACCACGCTGGATTTATTGAGATTGATTTGTTGCCTAGAGATCTTCTCGTAAAGGTTGATAGCAAATCTGAGGTGGCGAGCTTCATCAATCGTAGCTTTGCTCAACAAGAGTGTATCATCCGCAAAAAATAAGTGGGAGATACTAGGTGTCGACCGAGAGACGGATATGCCATGGATTTTGTTCACTCTTTGTAAATCCTGTAAAATGCAAGACAAGACTTCGGAAGTTCGGAGTAAATGATAAACAAGTATGGGGAAATAGGGTCGTCTTGTCTAATAACTCTATGAGGTTGGAGATTACCAAATCTGCAGCCATTTAATAGAAAAGAGAAGGTAACAGAACTAAAACATCTAATAACACAGTTCACAAATTGGGGCGAAACCGAGAGCCAAAAGGGTATGCTTGAGAAAATTCATTCTACCCTATCAAAGATCTTACTCACATTTAATTTAATAGACAAAAGTACGGATTGACTGGGTAGCTTAGTGCGCATGTGGTGGTGATCTCATAAGCTAAGAGAATATTATCAGTAATAAGCCTACCAGGGATAAAAGCCGATTGGGACTCAGAAATAATACGAGGAAGAGTATCGCGAAGTCTCATCACAATTGCTTTAGAGGCCAATTTGTAAACCACATTACATTGACTAATAGGGCAAAATTGGTAAACTAAGATAGGCTTGGATATTTTTGGAATAAGGACAATGTGCGTGAAGTTAGACTTACAATCAAAGACCCCCATTATTAAGAAAATTTAGCACAAAGGAGATAGCATCAGGTGCGACAATATGCCAATTTTTTTTAACAAAGATAGGACTCATACCATCGGGATCTGAAGATTTGAAAGGGTGCATGTGTTTGAATGCTGCAACAACTTTCTTTTCCATGTAAGGTACGATCAGTTCTCGGTTCATCTTTGTCACTTTTGGAGAAACTCTACGAATGACTTGATCTATATCGCAATCAGAAGGATGAACTGATGAGAAGCGGGTACCAACATAATCAACAATTATCTATTGGATAGCTTATGGGGAGGATTAAGGTTGGCCCGAGAAGTCAGGGAATGAGTTGATCTGATTTATGGCTTTCCTCTTGTTGGCATACGTGTGAAAAAATGGGTGTTTCTGTCACCTTCTACGTACCAATGTTGTTTTGCTATTTGTTTCCATTTGATTTTCTTGATCATAAAGAAAGTCAACTTGACTTTTTAAATCAATAATCTGTTGTTGCGACGAATCTAAAATAGGTCCTGATTGGATATTGAAGAAAATACTCTTGAGATGAGCAATTCGAGAGGCTATGTTGCTGTGAAATTTGTTGCCCTAATTAAGGAGTCCAACGACACAATTATCCAACTTGGAAGGTAGATTTTCGAAGTCATCATTCCAATTGTCTCGAATCACTTTTCCATAGTCAGCTGATTTCACCTATAACGCCTCGAATCTGAATCTTTTCTTTTAACCTGTTGAGCTCGATAGGGTGCTGATTGCAGATATGGATGTGGAGTAGAGAATGATCAGAATATAAAGTGTGGTGGTGCACGACATTGGTCCAAGGAAAGAGAGCTTGCAGACTGGGATTGCAAATGGCATGGTCGAGTCGAGCTTGCTGAGTATTATGGGCAGCCAGTAACCTATGCCAATTGAATTTCTCCCCTTTGAATCAGATTTCAAAAAGGTTTACAGATTGAAGACAGATTCTGAAGAGTTCAATTTTCCAACTAGGTCGAACCCCTCTGCCTATAAACTTATCTTGCAAAAGCACTTCGTTAAAATCGCCCATCATGATCAACGTAGTAGATGAATTCGAATGCAAAGAGGATAGAGAGTTCAAAACTGTCATCTTTGGGAGATACTCGGTTTGCCGTAAACCCTTGTAGTTCGAAAAGAAGAACCCAACAAAATAGCATCGACATTAATAAATCTGTGAGAATATCCCCGAAGGGAAACACAAATATCTTTTCGCCATAAGAGAGTCAGGCCTCCCGAATGCCCCTTTGAGGCAACAACAAATCCGTGGAAATTGAGTTGTTTTTAAATCTTTTCAATAACAGGAGTACCACATTTTATCTCGGATAAGAAGATAATGTGGGGGAATTTATTTTGCATGAAATCACGCAGTTCTTGAATTATCATTATGATAGGATCAATTATGCTATTGGAAGTGGGATTTGTTATGAGATTCGAGATAGTGGGGATTGAAATGGCTATAGAGGAAGAAAAATGTTGCTTTGAGGGGGAGTCGGTTACATTATGATGAGTGATGGGAGCATAAGAATGTTGATGGGTTGTGATTTGTTGAGGAGTTGTGACAAGCTGCTTTAGAGAAATGGTAATGATATAAGGGAGGGACTGGGGAGAAGGATTATTTGGGGGGAGGGGAGGTATACACTCAGTTTGCGAGGTAGAGGAATTGTGATATGAGGAGGGATTTACAAAAGGTACGATTGTTGTAAGAGGGTCAGGAGGTGTATTTGTATGGGTGGGAGGATTGTCAGGGAGATTGGATGAAGAATGGGGGTTTATGTTATATGTATATTGAGAGGGTTTAAGGGAAGGATAGGAATGTTGGCGATGATTTTTGAATTGTGAGGGTAGATTACTGAGGTTATGGGCCCGGAGCCAGGGACCAAAAGGGTTTGATGATGCAACTGTCGGATGATTCAACATATGGGAATCACAATCTCGTTCTCTGTGGCCAATGATGCCATAGAAGTAGCAAAAGTCTGGTAGGCGTTTATATTGCAAGGGAATAAGACAACCATACCTTTAAACTTGGTTTTGAGAACACATCAAAGGGGTTTGGATATGTCTATAACAACTCTAATTCGAAGGAATTTTCCAATGAGAGAACCGTCTGAATCAAATTTGATCTCCATGAATTTTTCCAAATATTGCCAACAACCGTCGCAAAATTCGTGTTCATAAGTCCAATCGGCAGATTATGTAGTTGGACCCAAAATGGGCATTTGTCGAACTGTAACTTAGAGGAGGTCGATGTATCCACTGCTTCTGTTAGAACCAACAAAAACTTGTCAAAGAGCCAAGACGAACCGGGTAAAACCCTAACGCAGTCATTAGGGTTTTTAAACTTGAAAAGGACAATATTATCACCCAAAGATTTGCTAAAGAAATCATGTCGGGGGTTCCAAATTATCTTGAACATGGATAAGATAGCATCAAAGTCGATAACACGAGGAGCCAAAACTTTTTCGATCAAAATAAGAGAAATATTGGCAGTGTTGAGTATCATGTCATCTGTTAAGATTGTTGAGAATTCATTTGCATTGAGGGTAAGATTGACATAGAGTTCAGCCAGATCATCTGTCATGATAGAAATAGAGCAAGATCTTCGAAGTGTCACGAACAAGAAGGGAGCCCGGGATTAATCACACCTGTAAATAAAAAATAAACTTGTGAGCAGAGATGGATAAGAAAAAATACGAGGGCGAAAAAATTGAAAATTAAAAAAAAACAAGAATGGAGAGGAATAGTATATTAAAATCGAAACAATCAAGAACTTTCAGCGGGAAAACTCTGTGAAGGCCATGATTGGAGAGGAGACTTGGGCACTAAGGAATTCTCAAGGAGAACCCTAGGTCTCAGAAAGCATTAGAATGACATATATTATATATAGAAATGTTTACAAAATATTATCTAATTTTCGGTTTGATTCAGCCGATTAAAACAAAAAATCAAACACAACCGAAAAAATCAAATTTAAAAAATACAAAACCAAAAAGCAAACTGAAATTTTTGGTTCATTTGCGTTTCAAACCAAAAATTCGACTTTGGTTCGGTATGGCTAGTTAACCGAACTATAGGCACCTCTTTAAATTAGTCATATATGCATCATATGAGGCCTTCGAAAAATAACAAAAATCAATAGCATGTTGGTCGGGTTGTGCCGGCGATATTAACCATAGAATAGTAATAGAAATCTCTTGTCATTGTTTCATAGTATGTAGTATGTATATCTATGACAATGGGTTGGGCTGAGCTGGGTCGGTGTGAGTCTGTTGGGGCAGTAATTGATAAAATCAGATTGAATCGTTTTAGCCCAAAATATCATTAGCCCGTCATTTTTTGTACCCCAATCCAATCCAGCTTATTAGCAATATACACAATTTTCGTAAGCCTTTAGGCTATAGGGTTGGGCCAAAGTAGGTGTGACCCAGCCCAACCCATATGTGGGTCAATTTTGCTAGACTCGCTTCTTTTCCTTTTCAGCCCCTCATGGAGATCATATATTTAAATTCTTGATAAGGCCACGACAACTTTCTTTCTAATTATCATGTCATGATCTGAAATATGTATTTTTCATACGATCGTAGTACATAAGTTAAACAGTGGTTATTTTTAGCCTTTTAGGCCAATTGAAAATGTTTTTTCGCCATCTTTTTCAAACACATCTTTTTTAGCTATTTTGGGATGTGAAATTCCAAACTTGCCCTTTAGTAGTTCAAAAGCCCTTTTCGAGTCTTATATTACCAAACCCACCAAACTCGAAAAAAGCACAGTGACCGACCCTCCAAAGTTTTGAAACCGGCGACATTGACGGCGAAGAAGAAGATGGAGACCACATCGACCTCTAACCAGGTAACCCATTTTCTACCTTTGTGTAATTTCATGGATTTTTGTTGATTTAGATTGTCTATACTTGTTTTAGGTTAGGATTTGTTGTAGGCTTTGTAGAAATTCTAGGGTTTAGATGGGATAGTTGGTTTTTGTGAAGCTTGAAATGTTGTTAATGGCGGAAAGGGGCTGGGCGAAGAAGACGATGGGTAACTCACAATCCACATGTAACTCAAAATCGAGTTACATGTAAGTTACTTATGGATTGCGAGTTACCTGTAACTCGATTTCGAGTTACATGTAACTCACAATCCAATTACTTTTGGATTGCGAGTTATATGTAACTTCATTGCGAGTTACAAGTTTAAACCGTTACTTTTGGTTTGCGAGTTACATGTGACTCGAAATCGAGTCAAGGTGACTCGATTTTGAGTTACTTGTCGACAAACAAGACACTCAATCTTGGTGTTTTTTTGGTTTGCGAGTTACATGTGACTCGATTGCACAGTGATTTTTATGGTTTTCAAATCTATTGTATACCCAACCTCAAAACCAATACGATATTGGAATGAATAAAAGATGAGCTAGAAAATAAAATGCTTATATTGTTTCAAGATTACGATCGAAAAACACGGGTCGCCGGAATAGTTTATGTCTTAGAACCAAAAATGAGAGAGAGAAAGTGAAAAGGAGAAAGGGAGGTATATGACCTAATGTAATATGCTTAAAGGGTATGAATGTCATTTCACACCTCAAAATGGCTAAAAAGATGTGTTTAGAAAAATTGGCTATTTTTAATCTTTACAATTTGGAAATGGCCAATTTGACCCATTTCCACTAAGTTAAAAACAAAAAATATGGGGGGGAAAAACCCTCTACTGGTATCAACTATCATGTACATATAACCACGAGCTTGTAGCTCAAGTGATATCGTTCATCCTTTGTAAGGGTCTAGATCGGGTTGGAAGCCAATATCTTTTAACTGTTTTGAAATTATTCCCCTCCCCTCCAACTAGAGATGTTAAACGGACTGGCTCTAGTCCTATAGGGCCATCCCTAGCGGACTTTGAGCTAAACAGACCGGTGTTAAACGGGCTGGCAATATTGGAACCTAACCTTAACCCTAGCGGGCTTCAGGCTAAATGGGCAAAATAAAATCGAAGAAATAAATTAAATAATAAATAAAACAAATTAAAAAGAAGTTTTTCTGTTTTTCAAGAATTTATAGCTTGTTTAATAAAGTTAAACTTAAAGATGAGGGAGATGTTAAATTAAAAAAAATATTTTGCTAGTAATAGATAATAAAAGTTGATGTAAAATATTAGAATTATATTTATTTATTTTAAAATAAAAATAGTAGGCTAGCGGGTTACCCCGATTAATTTTCGGGCTAGCCCTATCGGGCATCGGTTTAAACTATTCGAGCCAAAAAGGCCTGGATTTAAACAGGCCAAAATAATTCGGCCCTAATCCTCTTTTTTCTGGTTTAAACTGTCCGGGCCAATGGACCGCGACACGTTTAACATCTCTACCTCCAACCAATACTCTCAACTTATTAAAAAAAGAGAAAATTACACTTTTAGTCCCACCAGATTACATGAGTTGCACTTTTGGTCCAATAGTTGCATTTTTGGTCCCAAACGATTTTTTTAAGTGCATTTAGTCCCATATGATTCAAAAGTTGCGATTTTAGTCCCAACACTAACGGAAAACTTAACTGACCGTTAACTCTATTCTTACGGGACCAAAAGTGTATTTTTTTCTGAAAATTAATTAAAAAAAGAAACAAAAACTGAAAAATTATCAAACAATTTTATAAACTATAACAAAAATTTAAAATTATTAAAAAAGAAATAAAAAAAGTCCAAAAAAAATTAAAATCTAAAAATTAAGATATAAAAAAATATTATGATTTGTTTAAAATATTTGAAATTATTTTCAAATCCCGAAACTTACAAAAACAAGAAATGTGAAAATTGTTAAAAATAACTATACATTGTTCTAAGCATCTGAAATTTATTTAAAATATTTTAAAATTCTAAACTAAAATAAAAACTCAACATTATTTTCAAAAAGATACTTTTAGAAATAAATGATGTGTCAAAAATCTAAAATTTTGTTTAAAAACTAAAGAAATAAAAATAATTTCCATTTTCTTCTACATCTTTTCAAATCCAAAAATATTTTAAAATCTAGAAATATGATAATTTGTTTAAAAAAACAAAAAATAGTAAAAAATGGAAATTATATTAAAATCCAAAAATTATAAAAATAAAATCTGAAAATTGTTGAAAATGAGTATAATTTTTTTAAAAAAATTAACATTTACTTTATATTTTTTTAAATATTTTAGATTCCAAAATAAAAAAATCAAAACACTTTTTAAAACTTGAAAAATGTTTTAGAAAAATGGAAGTTTTTGCAAAAACTATCGATTTTAATATCCTGGTTTTGAAATAATGTTAAGACTTTTGAACAAATTTTGGATTTTTAAAACAAAATTCAGTATTTCGTGAATTTTTATATTTTTAAATAATTTTAGTTTTGTAAAAAAATCAATGTTTTTACCCTTTTTGGAATTTTTAAAACAAACAGATTTTTGGTTAATTTTTCAAAATCTTCTAGTTTTCGAGTTTTTAATCCATTTTTGATTTTTAGAAAATTTTCAAGATTTTTAATTTTATATTGAATTCATTTTTATTATTTGAAGTAGTTGTCAGTTTTTAACACCACCTTTAGTTCTTTAAACAAAATTTTAGATTTTTAGAAACATCATTTATTTTTAAAAGAAACTTTTTGAAAATAATATTGAGTTTTTATTTTAGTTTAGAATTTTAAGATATTTTAAATAAATTTCAGATGTTTAAAAGCAGTGTATAGTATTTTTAAACAATTTTCACATTTCTTGTTTTTGTAATTCTTGGGATTTGAAAATAATTTCAATTATTTTAAACAAATCATCATATACTTATATATTTTATTTTTTAGATTTAATTTTTGGACTTTTTTATATCTTTTTAATAGATTAAAAATAATTTTAAAATTTTGTTATAATTTTTAAAATTGTTTGATAATTTTCCGATTTTTTTCTTTTTTAATTAATTTTCGGAAAAAATGCACTTTGGTCCCGTAAGAATAGAGTTAACGGCCAATTAACTTTTTGTTAGTGTTGGGACTAAAATTTCAACTTTTGAATCATATGAGACTAATGTGTCTTAAAAATTATTTGGGACCAAAAAACGCAAATGTGGGACCAAAAGTGCAACTCCTATAATCTGGTGGGACCAAAAGTGCAATTTTCTCTTAAAAAAAAACAATCATGTACATATACCATCACTATTCATACGTATTATTATACTATATACTACATAAAGCGAATGACATTTTTGAATTTGAAATCCTGAAAAGTGGGCCTCCACCAAGGGTTTTGGGAGGGAGATGAAAAGCAGAAAAGGTTTATCAAAAAAATAATAAGTATATTCACCTCAACGGTCTACTTTCCTTCTGTCCTGCTTCTTTCTCGTCAATTTCCTCTCCTCTTCCATTATTGAATAATAATCCCACAAATCCTGTAAGGAAATAATACCAACCTCCAGAAACAAGAAAAAAACAAATAAAAATCTAAACACTCAGAAAGTGCTGCAAAAGAGGAGTACAAAGATGGTGGTGGCGAAGAAATCAGCGTACGAGGCGAGCAGACAGAAGAGGCTGGAGGAGAACAAGAAAAGAATGGAAGAATTAAATCTCAACAAGCTAGCTCAAGCTATGCACACTCCCAAGCCTTCCCCTGTATGCCCTAGTTTCAAATAGTATCTCCTTCTTTGCTGTTTTATGACTACTATCTTTGAGTTAATATGTATTCATGGTTTTTAAACTCGATTTTAAGTTTTTTTGTTTGTTTGTTTGTTGAACAGATGAAGAAGGTGAAGCCTAAAGTTCCGAAACAACCTTTGGACCTCTCTGCGGTCCGTAGATCTAGCCGCGTCGCAGATTTGCCTCCTCGCACCTACAAAGAAGTGTGTACCTAATATCATTATGTCTCTCTTTATCTCCGTGTGTACACTTTTATGTGTGTGTTAGTAAAACTGAAAATATCATCAATGGTTTGGAATAATTATGTTACTTGTTTCTAAGTTTTTTGCTGAAAGTAAACTGAAAATGAAAAAAGATACCAACAACTATTAGAATATACGCTTTGTTAAAGTTCTGTTATATACATGAGAAGTTTCAAGCTCTGTAGAATAAGTTAAGCTACTCAGGTTCAGCTCCTGTTTCAATCTCAAACCAGCAGAAATAATATGACAAGTTAAATAACTCATAAAACGTATGTAGATAAAATTCCTGAAATATTGCCCACCTTGATTTTACATTTTTTGGTACATATCCATGGATGATTTAACTTGGTTCTTGATAGGTCCCGATTGAGCCAATGGGTAGGCCAAGAAGGTTAGTGCAAGATTCTTAGTTCATTTCGCAACATTATTGAGTGTGATATTAATTTCTGATTCTTTTTGCTGTTGGATTTTCTGTTATAGTTATCAAAGAAGAGATTTGTTGAACAGAGTTTACGCCTCAGATGAAAATAGGATGTATGCTATCGAAAGTGCGGACGATCTTCAATCAGGTTTAGATCAAGATGTTCCAAGCTTTGTAAAGCCTATGCTTCAGTCACATGTTACTGGTGGATTTTGGCTGGTATGTTGAAAAATACCATATTCATCTTTTTTTCATTTTCTTTAAGTAAATTGGAAAAATGAAGATTATGTATACTAACATACTGTTTAACTTACCAGTAAATGAGGAAAGCTTAAACTAGAAAGGCCTATATTTACCTTGTATATACTACATGTAAAGGATGAAATGAATTCATTATGACAACATGTTTTGTGGTGAAATAATCAAATTTTAATCACATTAACCATTATAATAATAATCTTTATGTTAGTCAAATGTTTTCTGTTCTCAGTATCAATGCTCATATAATGTTGAGAACTTGAATGGCCTTGATCCGAGAAGGAAACATGGAAAAGAAATGTTGTTTTTTAGTGTTTAATCCGTCATAGCATTTCCACCTTGTCTTTCTGAAAATGTGGATTTATTGCATTTGGGATTTGTGGAGATAAAAAATCTTGACAAAGAAGTGAGAAGGACGATAAATTAAAAATTGATTTGATGAAAAACAATCTAAAGAACTCTTGTCAATAGTTGCCTTCAGCTTCATTTTAGCCAAAGACCGTGATGTTGATTAAATGGCTTTTCTGAATGATGTAAAATCGATTTTTTTAATGATAAAAATTTCCCTTTCAGTTATTTTAGATTTGTAGAGTGTGACAGGCTTGAGAAGTTACATACGAAAATATGAACTATACATTACATACCTCTCCATTATTCCTTGCTGCTAATGGATGTATTTCCAAGTCCAATTTTTAGTTTCTAGTGTTAGAAAATGAATTTTCAAACTTTATTGATTTTCGTGTGAGAATTGGGAATATGTTTGGTTTGTTGTCTGAATTTCTTTTTTTAAGTGAGAATATGTTTGGTTATAGTTTTTAAAATGTATTTTTGACATAGATTTGTGTTATTATAGTGTATTTCCACCTAAATTTGCGTGTTTGGGGTGAAAATTTGTTTGATTGTGCTTTCAAAAAAATATTTCCATAAAAAAGTGAAAACTGGAAATAACTTTATTTTCACTGAAAATTTTCTAAAACAAACATAAACCCATTTTCCGGAATAGTTGGAAAATGGAAAACCATCCTTGAAATACAACCATACAAGGTCTTATTTTCTTACTATTAGAAACCAACTTGCCATTTTTCTTACATGGCTGATGTGGAAGCAATAAAACCCTTAATTTCTTCAATAGGGTCTTCCAGTCCAGTTTTGCAAGACGCACCTTCCAAGTCGTGATGTAATGGTCAATTTAGTTGATGAAAAAGGGGACGAGTTTGAAACCAAGTATCTTGCTCAAAAAACGGGTCTGAGTGGTGGATGGAGAGGTTTTGCCATTGATCATGAATTGGTTGATGGGGATGCACTCATATTTCAGTTAATAAAGCCGACAACTTTCAAGGTAATCTCTGTTCTATTCAGTTCACGCCAGTCAGTTTTATGCTAGAGAGTTTGAGCTTTTTAGCTGGAAAAATTGTAAATGCCATTTTTTGCTTTTGTTTTCTTATTCATTTAAACAAAATCTAAAAGCTGGGGGTGGGATGCTTATGATTTTGGGAAAAAGTGCTTTTGGTACTTTTGGTAAAAAAAAGTTGGCTTTTGATATTCTTAGAGCATCCTTAAGAGACTCTTTAATTGTAAATTCCTCTTTATTTTGAAGCGTCATCCATTATAAATCATCTCCAACAAACTCTTTATTTTAACTTTTAAATTTAGAGAATGAGTTTTCATTATCCAAATTTGGAGTGCCAAAACAACTCTCTTTAATTAATTGTGTTATATTTCTTGCACTTTGAATGACTTTTTTGAATGACAGTTTCTAAACACAACACAAATTTTGAAAAGTATCATTAGTTACTCCAAATATCCCACGTGTAATGCATTAATATTGGGAAAATAGAAAATAAAGAGTCAAATACAAAGTAGATGTAAAAATATGATTATTTATATGTAATGATTCTCTTTATTTTACAAGAAATGCTCGTTAAATTTAAAGTGTATCTTGGGCTTGCTCTTATCCTCAAATTTGAAAAATATAATATTCCATAATAAGAATGGTGTTTTTATGTCTTTCTATCTGAAAACTCGTTTTGGAAGTGCATTTTTTTTCCCCAACATTAAAATTTTGATTTTTTCAGTTTTTAGCTTCTATTTGCAAATAATTCCAACTTTTGATTCACAATAAGTCACTTCTTCTAAAAGCAATGGTGTTTGCAAACACTTCCTTAAACTTGAATCTTGTAGTTGATGATTGTTCTGAATGTGCATGGTGACTTTATTATTCCAACTGTTTAAGGAAATAATCAAAGTTTCTAAGCTACAAACTTGAACTTATGTATGTAGTTGAAGGAAGTATAACATTGTGTAATTTAACTTGGTAACATTACGTACAGGTTTACATCATAAGGGTAAATGAACCGGGAGATAGCAGCAACTGACTATTTAGCATCGTATTACCAAGTCGATTCGAATCAGGTATGCGTAGTACCACAAAATATGTATTCTATAGAGGATTCCTTGTCCTCAGAAATTGCTTAGAGCTCGTTTGGCTGATCTCACAATACTATGGTTTTCAAATCCTTGAACTCACATTTTGAGCTATTTCTTCTGTAACTAACTAACTATGGTGGGTTCCCCTCAAATCCTTCCATCTAAATGCTACGTTTAACTTTTTTTTTTTTTTTCTTTTGAGTATCTGATGTATTACTCTTGGCTTGTGCGTTTGGATATTAGTTTTCACTTAGTAATTGATAGATTTTAGATCAGTCCAAGGTATGACCATGGCTATAAGGTACGTGGGATCGAATATAGTTAATAGGTATATTAGAAACAATGGATCATATAAACTGGGGCAGACAATATGTTTGATATTGTAGGCTTGCAGGATGCAAGACGTTCGCATTGTGGTTGAAGCTTGATATCTTTAGGAAATGGGGGATAACAGCTAAAATGTCTTTTGAAAAACATTATCCAATCCCAATTTTGCCCTTTTTTTCAAAAAAAAAAAAAAATTGCAGCAGGAACTGTATACTAAACAGGGTAATTATGAAGTTATTACTTGCCCAATAAAAAATACCATTAGGCAAAAAAAGCGCATGTTTCTTTTTTAAGGGATAATTACAAAAACACCCCTAAGGTTTGGGCTAATTACAAAAAAAGCCATAGTTCATTGAAAATTACAAAAAGCCCTTTGAGGTTTGATTCCGTCTTACATTTTTCTTGGTGATTTATGAAAACAATTCAAAAAACCACTTGACATTTACAAAAATATTACAGCTACCTCCCTTAAATTTAAGACAAAAAGAAATCTGAAGGGATTTTTTTGTAATTTTGAACTCTAATTAACCCAAAGCTTAGGGGTGTTTTTGTAATGATCTCTTTAAAAAAAAAAAAAAAAGTTTAATGCTTGGACATTCCAGAAGTTATGATATTAGATAGATCTCACCCATCGTGTATCTCAAGTCTTTGAGGGTTTGACTTTCGTAACATCATTTTGCAGGTACCTAACTTTTAGGCTACATATTTCTGTACATGGGCCACGTTTTGATTAGGGCAGAAGCTTACTCTTATTTACAAGAAGCAGCTTATGTGCTTGTAGATTTGATTAGTGACCAATATGCATAAGCATAAGCTTCTGCCAGGCTCAATTGAACAAATGATTGTCTATGTCTATGTGTAAAGGGATGGAAGGGAGATACCTTGAAACTGATTACTGAGTGCATGAAATTATGGGAGTCTCAATCATGTCATGTATCGTGTTCGCGGGTTGTGTAGTGACACAGGTGTTACAGGTTTGTCACAAACACAAACATGACCCGTTTAATTATTCGTGTCAAGATACATGACACGAACACGACCGATTTATGACACGAGTAATCCGACACTACACGACACGACACGTATATTTATATAATTTAAAGTTGACACGAAAAAAAATATAAAATAAATAGAGAAAAAGCTAAAATTACAAATAAAAAAAATATATAAGAACCAAGGATATGTTTTTGATATATGACAGTGGAGAGCTAAAATTAGAAGGGTTCACTGATTCTAGTTTACAGTCTGATAAAGACGACTCTAAATTCATGTCTGGATATATATTCATCTTGATTGGGGGAACAGTTAGTTGGAAAAGTTCCAAACAAGAAACGACTGCAGAATCCACCATTGAAGCTGAATATATTGCTGCATCGGATGCATCAAAAGAGGTTGTTTGGATACGAAACTACATCCGAGGGTTGGGTGTAGTTCCATCATTGTTGATCAATAATGATTTATTGTGACAACAATGGTGCTATAAGCGCAAGCAAAAGAGCCAAGATCTCATCAAAGATCTAAGCATATTATGAGGCGATACCACATGATCGGAGAGATCATTGGTAGAGGCGATGTTGTGGATCGAGTTGCTTGCCGAGAAAATGTAGGAACCGCTAACTAAGCCCTTATCACAAAGGGTATTTGACGGACATCTCGAAAAGATGGGCCTAACATACACGGGCAATTGGAACTAGGTCAAGTGGGAGATTGTTAGAGTAGAATGCCCTTGACGTTCAATTAGATTGGATTTTATTCTACTTGTAAAATAATTTTATTGGAAATTATAATAATATAAAGACATTTCTTTATATTATATTCTTTTGCATTTATCACATATTTGCATATATGATAAAGTCCTTAGATCAATTTAAGCTATGAGGCATGGTCGCGCATTTGATGGCGATCATGGAACATGCCTCTAAGGCTTTGATCTTAAATTTGTTCAAGTCGATGGGTTTTTCAAGATAGGACATTAAATAACCCCCGTAAGACTTGTACATATGATGCATGCTCATGAGACGAGGATGTTACATTCCATTAACATCGGTGTTAAGACACAAATGCACATATGTGGGTGCTTGTTAGCGAACAAGTTCACTGAACATGACCCAATGAAATTTCTTAGATAGAAGTTTTGATTGTCGAATAAGAATTTTCATATTGCAATAGTATATGATTAATCCTCGTACTTGGGGCACGACTATGTCTTGTGTATATCCTACAATACTTTGATTTATCTCTTGATTGTTTGACAATCACAAAGATGTATTTTGGGTATTGCGGATGATATGTATGGAGGTTTGTAATTTCTGTGTTTTCGATTCGTGGTTCAAAACCTTCGCGAAGTAGATGCGATGAATTTGATTCATAAAAGAATCACAAGAACATGAAATGGAATCACAGTTATTAAATCAAATTGGGTTCAACTTATAAATCTATGCCCAAGATTTAATCGGGAAATTAGTTGTCGAAAGGATCGTACATGTATTCAATTGCAATTGAAATATGTTTACTCGTTATTTCACCTAATACTAGGTAATCTTGCTACTTGCTAGGTGTTACCATGATTTGTAGGTTCTTGAAATTAAAGAGTTAATTTCAAGTATATTTATTAATCCATTATTAATTGGATTAATAAATAGAATAAGTTATTGTTATTCGGAAGTTACAAAAGTTGTAAGCCTACTACTAGTGTTAGTCGTGAACCTAAAAGAGTCACACATAATTTTGGATGTTGACATTTTGAGATTGAAAAATCAATGGTTGGATGCAATTAATTGATGTAGATTAATTAATTGGGTTTTAATTTAATTCAATTGTGGAATTAAATATTTAATTTGATTATTTAATTAAATCGAATTTGATTAGAGAACCAAATAATTGGAATAAGGATGAATTAATCAATATTTGAATTGATTAATTGAGATTTAAATTAATTAAGTAGTAGAATTAATTAATTGGTGTAAAGTCAATCTCATACCTTGATCTCTAGTAGGCCTAATTGTAGAAGTCAACTATATAATTGGGGAGAAATACATAAATAAGATTTATTTTAATATATATATATATATATACACATAAATATATGATGGGGATAGAATTAAAAAAATTGAGAAATTGGAAATCGCATGCAGGCAACATGCATGTGGCCATGTGGGTTTGTGGTATTCTTTTGCTCTACTTTGTGTTGAGCCGCACAACCAAATGTTTTTAATTAAGAAATGTGGCTTAATGGTCATTAATTGTACAACTTTTTATTTTTTAATAAAAAAGTTGTATTGTGCCATTGATTATGTCTTTTGATTGAGATTAAGACATAAGTCTTCAATTTTGTTGTTTAAAAAAATGGCGGAGGCGATTTTGACAATAAGGAAATGATGGTTAACTTCAAAAAATTTAGTAGAGAATAATTAACCAATAATTATTTGTCTACAAAAGTTACAAACAATAGTTGATTGCGGGAATAAAATTATATTCCGTTTTTCAATTTCGAAAATGCAATAAAATTCTACTATCGAATAATTTATTCTCGTGTCACAACCGAAAGGTGGATTCAATTAGAGGGGATGCGCTTGAATCTCTATTGACGAGTTTATGATTTACCCCGATGCAAAGAATTTGGATTCATTCTACATCATCTTCAAAATGAAGCATTTTAGGTAAGATCCTAAACCTTAAAAAAGAGCTTCTAATTTGTTTTTAGACCAAGAGCAAACATGGAAATTTTGAAGTTAACCCCCATTTTCTCATTGTCAAAACCATCTGCCCATTTTCTTAAACATCAAAATTGAAGACTTATGTCTTAATCTCAATCAAAAGACATAATCAATGGAACAATACAACCTTTTTATTAAAAAATAAAAAGTTGTACAATTAATGGCCATTAAACCACATTTCTTAATTAAAAACATTTGGTTGTGTGGCTCAACAAAAAGTAGAGAAAAAGAATACCACAAACCCACATGCATGTTGTCTGCATGCGATTTTCAATTTCTCAATTTTTTTTAGTTCTCTCCCAATCATATATTTATGTGTATATATATATATACATTAAAATAAATCTGATTTATTTATTTCTCTTCAATTATATAGTTGACTTTTACAATTAGGCCTACTAGAGATTAAGGTATGGGATTGGACTTTAAAGTCCAATTAATTAATTAGTATTAATTTAAATCTCAATTAATCAATTCAAACATTGATTAATTCATTCTATTCCAATTATATGGTTCTCTAATCAAATTAGATTTAATAAATATTTAATTTCACAATTGAATTAAATTAAAACACAATTCATTAATCTACATCAATTAATTGCATCAAACCATTGGATTTTCCAATGTCAACATCCAAAATTATGTGTGACCCTTTTAGGTTCACGACTAACACTAGTAGCAGGCTTACAACTTTTGTAACTTCCGAATAACAATAACTTATCTAATTAATAAATATACTTGAAATTAAAGTATTAGGTGAAATAGCGAGTAAACCTATTGCAATTGCATACATGTACGATCCTTTCGACAACTAATTTCCCAATTAAATCTTGGGCATAGATTTATAAGTCGAACCCAAATTGATTTAATAATTGTGATTCCATTTCAAGTTCTTGTGATTCTTTTATGAATCAAATTCATCGTGCCTTGGCCAAGGGCTTTGAACCACGAACTATGAAAACACAGGAAATTCCTTTATTAAATGACAAGTGTCGAATTCTATGTTGGCCACATACAAACCTCCATACATATCACTGCAATACCCAAAATACCTCTTTGTGATTGTCAAGCAATCAAAGAATAAATAAAGTTATTGTAGGATATACACAAAGCATAGTCGTGCCTCAAGACGAGGATTAATCATATACTATTGCAATATGAAAATTCTTATTCGACAATCAAAACTTCTATCTAAGAATTTTCATTGGTTCATGTTCGATGAACTTGTTCGCTAACAAACACCCAAGGTTTGATTCCACTTAGATTTTTCCCATTCATAAGCAAAAATATTTCAAAAGCCATCTTAATATTTGTAGAAATATTACAATTAACCCCTTAAATTTAAGACAAAATCAAACATGAGGGTGCTTTTTATAATTTTGAAACTATCTCTCGATTTTTTGTAATTAGATGATTTGCAGGAATCAAATGGCTCAAGGCAACATGGAAAACACAAACAGCATGATGAAATATTTTACATTCAACACGCAAAAATACAATATAATATAGTACAGGCTGAATGGGAACTAACAAAATTTGACTTATCATACAGTGTCACACTGGTGATTATAAAATTGTGTAAATGCAGCAGATAATATAAATATGTTTTCCAACAGCTAGTTTATTCTTTCTTTATGTTTGTAAATGTAGGGCAATATTTCTCATACTTACGCCATTATGTGCTCATAATTTTGCAAGATGATGACTGAATGTTGGATCAATGCAAACAACAACCTGCAGTATTTGGAATTTAAATTTTAAACCGTCACCAAGTAATATAATTGATTGCCTTCATAAGGGGAAAAAAACTAAAATGGTTAAGGAATAAAAATACCTTGCCAACACTTTTACCGGAATGAAGATAATCAACTGCATCAGCAACAGAATTAATACCCAAGAATGGTTTGGGGTCTAAAGCAACTGTAAAACATAAAGGCAAAAAAACTTGCGTGAGACGGTCTCACGGATCTAAATCCGTGAGACGGAGCCCTTACACAAAGTTTTAAAGGTTTTTTTTTCAGATTTTATTTCTCTTAAGGGTTATATTTGTTTTTTTAGGGTTTAATTTATTTTTTTGGGTTTATTTTTAATTGATTTGGGTTTTTAGGATTTTTAGTTTTTTTTTTTTTTTTAGGGTTTATTTTTAGTTTTTGGGTTTATTTTTGTTTTTCGGGTTTATTCTTCATGGTTCATGTTTTTAGGGTTTATTTTTGTTTTTTCATGGTTCATTATTATTTTTAAATTTATTTTCATGGTTCATGTTCTCAAGACGGAACCCTTAGAAGGTCCGTCTCACGGATTTAGATCCGTGAGACCGTCTCACAAGAGACTTGCTCAAACATAAATGAAGAATGGTTCTAATATGAAGAATCTGTAAAAGTAGGGATTATTAAGTGTGAAGCGTATATTTTATACCTTTAGCTTCCCTGAGGAATATAGATCTACTAGCTTATCTAGATGTTCTTGCCAAAGGTGAGCATATTGCACTAAGAAAAAGCCAGCCTGAACATTTGGAATCGCCGTTAGAGCAAAATGCACAAAATAAAACATGATTGAAAATTCCCTTTAAACGAGAAAATAGACATCAAAACAAAGTTTAAAGTGTACTCCAAGTTCTATTGAACATATAATAACCTACTTCTTTCGAAAACTAATGTATTCACTAGAGTAATTCAAGTTTGAACAAAAAAATCCCAACTATCTTTCAAAATTGGAAATACACCCGTTATATTTCTCTATTTTACAAATTGCACATTCTAGAAGTATTTGTTAAATTCAAAGGGATACTTATAATTTTGGAAGATAACTGGAGCCTTTTGGAGTTAGATTAAACCTCAGGGTAGTTTTTGTAATTAACCCTAAAATTTAATGGATGAAGAATTATAACAAGATCATTACTTTAGAGGTGTCAATAACAATTGATATAAACAGCAAAATCCAAAATAATTTCCAGACTGCATGCAGCAACAGACAAATTCTTAGGACTTGAATCAACAAAATCTACAAGAATGAACCAAAAAAAAAAGACTTAACAAAAGCATTAGTACTTAAATTATTGCAAGAACATCTATTATTATATATCCATCAAATCCCTTGTGCTGGTAGGAATCAGAGATGCATATTATCACCAAAGGATATTGGAAGTGTGAAAACCCCCAATTAATTTATTCAAGTAAACTACAGTGGTTCAATATGCAGATATATATATATATATATCACTTACCACAGTCTGACTCTTTGCTAGAATCTTTTCACATAATCCAGTATAATTTCTTGGCGTCCACCCATGTTCTCCTTGATACTACAATCACATAAGTTTTATTTGTGATACATCAATGCAATGAATTAGAGACCATGAGAAAGGCTTCCTTTTTTTTTGTCAGTAAAGTAATTTTATGATTTGTAAACAATGATATATGCATATGCCAATAAAAGAAATTGGAATATGGTAAAGAAGTAATTCACAAATTGTGTACATTTCAATCAAAAGTGCAAACCTGAGAAATCATCCCAATCACAACAAGACGTCCATAGGTTGCCAAAGCATTCAAGCATAGATCAAACATTTCACCACCAACGGACTCATATACAATATCAACACCTTTTGGGAACTCAGCCTTTAGAACCTGGGAAGATAAGAGATAAAAATACCATGAAATAAAGCATAACAAACATGTCAGTGGAAACATTTAATGAGAACTGAGGAAATGAGAGTTACTGAACTCAGCCTTTGTTCTACAGTTCTACTAAATTTATCAAGTCTTTACGAACTGTTACATAATTTGTTGCAAATTTATTAAACTAAAGATGATAAAACACATTAAGCTTTGCTGCCACATGGCAGCTATAGAGCTTGCTAGATCCTCAATTCTTGAGAAAATCTTATTTACACATTTCGCTCAATTAAATGGAAATACAAATCACAGCATATTTTTGATAAATAATGCAAGCCCCCAACTTAAAGTACCACATATTTCTCTGATTGACAGACAAATATTAACAGAAAGAAAAACAGAGAAAAAAAAAATAAGACAAGCTTGATGGCTGAAACTTGAAACTTTGGAAGGATTTTATTCTAGATCAACAAGGAAATAGTTCCATGATCGGATACGCTCATCCATGCAGGTAGGGTGATAAACTGAAAAGTTCAAGAAATAAGACAAGAATTTTAATAGCCCAGCTTTAAAGAGAATCATGTTCAGTTCCAAGGAGTGATTTTTATAATATCGAGCTTCATTTTTTAATCATGGTAATTACTTTACTTCCACAGCATATTTTGGGATGCATGTATATTTTCCCTGGTGGAAGAGCCACGATATAAGTCGAGTAGGAAATTTCTAAAAGCTGTTAATGAAAATTGAACTGCAGTTTGGGCATCACTGGTTGTATACTATGAAAAGCAATCAATCATTGCCAGGTAAATATAGGAAGAGCTTCATTTTCCTCACAATTGAACATCAGAAGCAAAATACACTGGTTTTTGCGCGAGGAATGGAAGATATCAGAACCATGCGGCCAAAATAACGCGAAAATTCTAGTCTCAAAGAGAAGCTATTAAAAAATCATAATTTCATGTTCCTATCTGATAGCAACCTTGCAAAGACATACAGTTCTCACATTTCTGCTTCATTGTTGATGACTTGCTCAACTCCCAGCAGAAAAGATCAGGATAACAGTTAGGTAGCAAAGCTAAACAAAAAAATCCCACTCCCAACAGAACAAGTGCCCGTTAAGATTTTGCTGACTCGACTTTCCTATCTCTCAGCCACTTACGCATTATACAGGTTAAGAGAAGAAACAAGTTTTCAAGAAACATACAGTTTTGATATTTTCGGATTTATAGTCAATGACTCGATCCACTCCCAAATCTTTCAAAAGCTTGGCCTTGTCTTTTCCTCCACATGTTGCAATGACCTTATTTCCAGCTAACTTTGCCAGCTGCACTAAGACAGTCCATTATAAGTTCACATCGGATTAAATAGATAGAAATGCTATTTCATAATAGAATGAACTAAAAAGGTAGGATGGGGACCAAGAAGGAAATAATTGAAACAAAAGCAAGGCCGTTAGTGCCAGGTCCTAAAAAATCATATTAGGATAAATAAGATTGTGTTTCAAGAGGGTATGGGTCCCGTCATCGTGTTAAGAATGCTCTAGCTGCAATCTCATATTCACCCTATTCAAAAGTCTTGGTGTTATGAGGCTCAGGCATTGATATTTCCCTTGAATACAAGGAAGGATATAAAAGTAAGACAGACCACAAGGATTTGGATTGCTTCTTTAATACAAATGGATTGAGCACCATCGTGAGTGCTACCTCGTTTAAACGGCCAATAATCAAGAACTAGGAGTTTTAAATGAAAGATTTTGCATCATCACAAGTGTACCTGCACAGCAAATTGCCCTGTCCCTCCTGCAGCGGCAGTGACAAGAACTGATTTTTCTGAGTCCATTTGTGCTGCCTACAACGTCCAACAGAAAGAAAAAAAAAAGGCATTAGCCAAATATTTTACAAGTCAAAAGCATCCAATATTGAAGCTTGTAAAACAAAAAGAATCAATCAACTACCAAGCCACTTTCAAGCTAATGTTTTAATTGAGGAAGATGGAAAAGCAAAAGCCAAGAACTGAAAGAAGAAGAATGATTCTCAACCAGCAGCACATAAACACCTTCTCTAAAGCTATTGATGCCGTTAGCCCGGACGTCAGCATAGCAACGACTTCTGGATCAGGTCTTGCCACAGGAAGGATGTGTTTTGATCGAACCTAATTACAAAAAGATGCCCATGCTTACAATTATCCGGAAGAAAGTGAAAAAAAAATTAATTCTAAACGAAGAGGATAGATAAAGATAGTGATATTTCAAAGTCAAAACAAATGTTTACCATTGTGAATTCAGCATAACTTCCAAATGTCATGATTGCAGCAGGAGTGCCAACTTTTAAGTGCTTTACTGAATCACCAATAGCAGCAATTATACCCACAGCCTGCAGAAAAAGACCATGCTTGTGAACTGATCTTGGAGAAAATAAATGATTACACTACTTTTCAACAGAACAATTTTCATTTTGCAAACCACACCCAAACAACTAAAAAGAAAAAAAGTTTGTTTTGCAATGACTAATATGGATGATTTCCATAGACTAACATGTGTGCAACTTATGCAGATATAAAATTACTGACGCTATCTAGACCATATCAAATTCAAAAGAAAAGTAAACTGTAAAAGTACAAAATTGAAGGGCATCTTAATCTGATGCAAAAAGTGTATGGATCTGACTATAGAATGTAAACACCATAGCATGTTAGTAAAGCTTCGTAAAAAGATCTTTTATATAGCCTGTGTCCATTCAATAGCATGATGAATTGCATCATGTAGATAAAGCTAAGTTTCTCACCTTAAGCTTCTAAAATAATTTATGAACATAACCAAACAAACACAAAAAGTACTTTCCTGACCTCGAAACCAGCATCAAATGGAAGCTGGGAAGCAATGTCTTTCTTGCCCCCACTAAAGTACCTTCCAGAGCTAAAATTCACCTGTTAAGAAATGGCTTTCATTAAAGAGAGATACACTCCTCAACATAATCAAGTTGTCTTTGATGATGTCAGTTCATGTCTAATTTAATAACTACAACTGGCAAGATCTGTAACCAAATTTGAGGAGGCTCATAACAAATATGGCAGTCTGGAAAATATGTATTTATTACTTATTTTACACATCTTTACTTAACCCAATCATAACCAAAAATAAGTAAAATAACATTAGTGATAATCATGAGAGAAACAAACTTACATCACTAGCATTCACCCGGCATATATGATTTTCAAAAGAACATGATCCGGTTGAAGCGGTAATCTCAGTGGTGCCCGTACTACACTCGTCGCACTACGGAAGTTGTGGCTTAGAGTGTGAACAACTCTAGAGGACAAGATCAAAACAAGAATGTCAAGATTAAATCAATGTCTTAAAAGAATAGGAGATAACTGACAAATTAATAACTATGACAGACATATGGATATTCACTTTTGAAACATGGAATAAACATAACAAGCAAAAAGTAGGTACATAATTGTGATCATAAAAGCGAGAACCCTCCCTCATACAAAAACAAAAAGGTAATGTTCCAAGAAATCAGAATAATGGTTGAGAAAAATCTTCTCTGAAGGGAAAAACTAGAACAAAACCATTATAGGATCCTCAACTGCTACCCCCTAGATACAAAACAGTTTGTTTATATTTAACAGGATTCATAATCTTCTTTGATGAAATTTCAACTCAAAACTTGGGAAGAGAAAATGTGGCAGAGATTGTAATCACATTAACAACACAATAAAATGGAAATTAAGGGTTTATAGTTTGCTCAGTTCATTTCATAAAAACAAGTCCCAGAAATTCAAGATAGTAAAGATGTTTTGTGCAACCACTAAAAGCTACTCATACTCTGCAGTTCTGTCAACATCCCATCACACAATTCACATGAGTGAACCATGACTCCTTGTAAATGGAAAATGATTGTGGATCAAACACTAACAAACTCAATTAATTCTAGTCTTTCCTGAGGCAACATTGAATATGTGTCCGCTTACATCTTCTCAAAACTTTGGGGGATTTGAATATTCACAGGGACCACATCTGGAGATCTTCTCCTCGAAGTCTTAGGGAATACACGATATTTTTCTTCTTCTGCAGGAGTCGGCCAATACTCCAAGCCCCTTCTGTTAGATATCCACAAGCAAGACCCAGCTTTACTTTCATTGCTAATAAGCTCAAAGGCGCCTACATAAGTTTGGAATTAAACGATCAACCTAAAACATATTTTATGATATGAATAGCATAAATACTTTTGACAAGCTTTATACAATGTGGACTATTTGAGAATAATGTGCTTCTTCTGCAAATGACCTATTTCTCATGCTTTAAAGCATAAGTTGGTTACAAGAATGAGAGTCTTGAGGATAATGACTAACGGCCATGTCGGAGACTCATTTTAAGGATGTTTGGAGAAATTATGTGGTCGCACAAATTTTATAATTGAAACTCCAAGACATGCAGTCGAGTCGAAAGGATTTACTAGTCATACACAATTATCCAGTGTTTACTGTTGAGGGAAAATAAATTAGTTGCTATAGAGGAAGGGTTAAGGGAGTGAGATAAGCAAGTACATTCTCCAATAAGATCCATTAGGCAACATAAGTAAAATGAAATCATTCTCAATATGCAAGATAAACTACTAGTTAGAACAATTTTTACCTTTCACAACCATTTCCATAGGCATGAAGCCCCCATAAGAGCGATAAACTTAGGATCCATCTTAGAGGCCAACTCGGTCTGAACAAACTGCAGAAGGTAACAATTGGAAGCTATATAATGTACAGTCTCAGAAAATTCACAGTATAGTATTAGCAGCCAAAGTAAGACCTCTATCAGAAAGTTATTATGTATTATCAAGTAGAGTGAGAGAGCTTTCTACAATAGGATGAGCTGGATATTATTTGTATTATATTATACATTTCACAAGATGCCCATTATAGTTTGTTTGTTGGAAGAACATAATATTGGGAACATACAAGCAATCACCGCCTGAAAGGTCACTCATTCTATAAACCATCTTTTACTAGTTAGAAATAAATAATTAAGCTAATAAACATGAGTTTCTTATGCATCCGAAATATACTTTCTTGGAAACTTTTGGTGTTTTCGTTTCATGAAAAATGACTGTAAGCAAAAATATAACCGGAAAAACATAGCTCATGATCACCTCAGGGCATAGCACATTTATACGGATTCCTTGACGCTTGTAAAGAGCCAGCGATCTGGTGAATAGAACTACTCCCCCTGCGAATTTTTTTCTTATTAGCCAGAAACAAGAGTATGGTAATAGAGAGAAGGAAGATAGACACAAGAAGAAGCTATACATCAGGAATAAGTATATCAGATACTGGCATAAACTAAGAATAGAAATCTAAGTACACACAAACGGAAAGAGCAACAAACCTTTGGAGCCAGAGTAAATAGGGTCAGCATACATTGGGTATAACCCTGAAGCAGAGCCGACATTAATGATCACACCAGGTTTTTAGCTTCTTGCATTGCTTGAATCTGTGACCAAATGAGAATTACTACTTAAAAAACTACGAGAGAAAGGGCCATAAATCAACACGTGAACAGATAAAGATAATGGCGAGAAAGAACAAGCGCAGCTTTGCTAAATTCATTTAGAATAACTTCACAACTTTATCATCATAGAACAAGCTAATCAACGAATCACATAATTACTCTATGCAATACACTAAAAACGAATAAATACACAAAATACCGAGCAAAACTAAGTTTCGCCTTAACTTCAATTTCTTCGCAGTTCTAACAACTTTCGATGCAATAAAACTACCAACAGGTAAACATTAACTCATACCGCGAGGCGAGTGGATTCAATAACTGCGACAAAATTGATATCAACAGTGCGTCTCCAAGACTTCGAACCATCAGTCTCATCCTTATAAAACGGAATCGGATTCCCAATCCCCGCACAGTTGATAGAGATATCCAATCCTCCATAAGTCTGAACATGCTTCTTGAACGCCGCAGTAAGTTCACCTAAACATAAAATTCAACCAATCAAACACACACACACACTTATTCCATCAACAAATCAAGCGCGCGAAAATCCGAACATCCGTACTTACTCGAGACAGCGACGTCGCACTTGATGAATAGAACAGGTGGAAAGTCCAGTTCACCGTGAAACTTGGAAACTTCCTTTTCAGCTAGTGTCGCGACTTGTTTCCCATTTTCCTGAGAAAATCGACGACTGTGATGAAAATTCCTTTCTGCGCGAGAGCCAACACCAGCGCTCGGCCGATGCCGGATGCGCCGCCGGTGACCAGAGCTGAGAGGCCGGGCTTGAGCTCCATTTTCGTTGTTGGAGATGATGGATTATTGAATCGATCTCACTCTTGACTATGATGCTAGATAATTATGCAATTCTAGTATAGCTTTATACACGGGACTACCCATAAATGGGGGTGTGAATACATTTATTTATATTTATATATGGAAGTGTGCGTTGATTTCCTGTTTGTATTGTCTGACTTTTATGTAGGATTGGCGCTTTTATCCTTCTCGGAAGTACCGCCAAGGAAAGTTACGCTCGTGTTTTCTTCTTTTTGGAGTTATGAAATTAATGCGACATTTTCTTTTTAAAAATGCTTTTTTTTTTTTTTTGATAAGCTCGCCAGAACTGCAGCGCCGACTACGCTCGAGACATGACAACATTCCATTTCCTCATTCTTGCCGCCAAGGTAAAAGCGGGATGTGCACGCGATGACCAGTGTTCGGCGAAGTCTGGCGACGCACAACAGAATCCTCCTGGTAAAGAGAACAATTATGTTCGACCCCCAATCTACTAATAACGATCTCTCCCCGAATCGAACCCACACGGATCTTTATTCAAGATGAGTTCCCACCAAATCTTCACCGGCTCGCATATGCCCCGGGGAGCAATTTGATGGAGCAAGGATATGAACCCTCGACCTCCACCCCACAAACAATTTGATGGAGCAGACTTTCTATTTCCGTTCGTCCCAAATTATAGACTTGTTTTCTTATTAAGAGTATTAATTATATAACAATAGACTAAATTATCCCTATTTAATTCACTTTATTTGAAAATAATAATAATATACTCTTATTCAATGGTGGATGGAGCCAAAAGACCCTAATAAGGTGGGCGATAAATGGAAATGGGTGGGATGGATATAAAATTCCAAAAAAAAATAATATAAATTATAACTATTTATTTAAAAATCTTACTATTTTTCCAAAAAAAAAGAGGAGAGGGGCTCGAGGTTGGGCCACCCCTTAATCTGTTAATCTGTTAGTGCTTTTATTTAATGTTATGGCAAGAAAAATATGGAAAAATATTATGGCCTCAATTATATTTATTATATTTCAAATATGTGTGAAATACTCTTTGTCTATATTAGTACGACGGATGGAGTCTTGTTTTAAAGTACAATGGGGAATTTGGGAAGAGACACACACTTATATGTAATCGAACACGATCATTCGCCTTCAACAACACATGTCTCAACTACAAATTTGGAAATCATAACATAAATGTGTCATTTGGTTGAGATATTTGGGGTGTGTATAATCATGATCCCGTTAATTAATGTAAACATAAAACTCATCGTTTCTTACAAGGCTTGTTTGAAATTGTGGATTTCATTCTCTCCCCGAAAAAAATGATGGGTTTCAAATATGTAATAAAAAATTCCTTGAACTCATGTCATTTGAGTCATGCAAACTAAGGGTAAATAATAAATTACAGAAACAATTTAATTTTACTGCCTGTATTTATAATCCTAAAATAACAATTCAACAAATACCATAATTAGATTAGTTTGACAGCTACATCCGGTCTTCGAGAACCCTAAAAGAGTTGAAAGTCTCTGTAGTATCGGAGGCTTATGAGCCTTGCAAGACTTAGATTTGTTTGCGAGGCTCCAATTAAGAATTTTCAAACTTTTTAGAGATAAATACACTTACCCATCCGAACTATATCTTGATTTTTACACTTTACCCTCCAAACTTTAATTCGTAACACTTTGCCCTCGAACTATGAAAATCGTTACACTTTACCCTATATGTACAATTTTGCCCCTAGGTTTTATCCTTTTAAAACAATAGTTTAAGTTATCCCTTTAAACTCTATTTTGTGGCAATCTACTACATAATAATAAATTTATTGCATTAATCATTAAACATGAAAATTTTACTCCAAAATCAATTTGTTTTTTGGATTTTTCGAGAAACGAGAATTCTTATTTTTGTCACTTGTTTTGTTCGTAGCATTGTTACACCTACTTAGATCCAATATCTATTCGAGAGGTTTTAAATGGATCGTGTCGGTTTTTTTTAAAAGCAAAATAACACCCGGGGGGTGGGGGATTGAGGCGTGATCCCCTACCTGTATATCAAACAATCAAAATGTCATACAATGTCATGCCCGTCAAGGCGAGAGAAAATCAAAGAACAAATAACCTATCACTACGATATCTAGAAAGACTATCATAATGAGATATCTAAAAATAAAAGGAGAACCAATGATCTATGAAAATCTGAAGCTCGGATATCCCAGTTGGTCCATCCGAATGAGCGCTAGGAGGTGGTGAGAAGTCGTGCCCTCATCAACAATGTGATCGCCAAGCGAGCAACTCCCAACTCTGCAAGGTGATCTGTTTGGTCGATTCCCCCTCTCTGTGTATGTGGGAAATCGAATCATGAAGGTCCTCGGCATGTTCGAATGCGAATCGGGGTGTCTTGAACTCGCAAAGAGCAAGGCCACGGAAGTGATCGTGGTGACCACCGCCCGTGCGTCAACTCAATCCAAATCGAAGAGAAAAAGAGCGGGCATGTCGCAGTCCCATCTCGGCCGCTAGAAACTTCGGCATGAAAGCTAGACACGCTTTGGGAAAACGGTGAAAAGCCAACATAAGTCTCGCTCGAATGATCTCGAATCAATCCCCCTCCGCGTGAATCAATGTGTCCCGATCAAACAAACCATCCGTGTTCGGCCTTGACCGAGGAGGCGAGGGGCTCGCCAAATCACAATCCTCGGCTGCGTGGAACTGTGGCGAGCACTCCCCGCAAAAAGCCAACAAAGAGGAAGCATCGGACAATCGATGGGTTCGAGCGCCGACGACGAAACAAGATTCCGGAGATACCGCTCCACGCCAAATAATGTGAGATGCCAAGAAAGGAAGGTGTCGATCTTGACACTATTCCTTTCCGTCCGGACAAACCATAAAATCAAGCGGGGAACCAAGAGACTCAAGTGCCTCGTGTGTGATCCGTGTGTGCGATTCCTCCAAAATGAAATGAACAATATCATATCGGTGGTGTGTGGAAGTGTAGTGTCAAACCAAGGAAGAAAGTGATTCCACAATTTGAGCGAAGTATCATTCATCAAAAAGAGATGAGGATAGATTCGACATGAGGAGATGAATGTGGATTATTCAAGCAACAACAACACGTGAGGCAAGGAAGTGCCACGTGCACGAAGCTTGATATCCACGGGAAGACGATTACGAAGGAGGCGCAAAGGAATATAGAGATAGTAGGAGTAAGAGCATCATTCCAAATGGCACCATACTGAAGGTTCGAGCATTTCTACCCCGGAGAGAATCCCAAGCGAAGAAGACATAGACCCACCATGAGAGGTAAACATCCACCGCATGATATCCTCGGACCCAGAATCGGACCCCGGATATATCCTCAATGAGACTCTCGGGAAGCCCACATCCGGAGACCAAGACGATACAATCTATCTCTATCCCACATACCATCGCGAATGAACAATCAACCGTCATATGACCCAACGGTGATCAAACAATGATCCATAGCGGCCGATGCCTAAACCAAGTATCATCCCGAAAGCGTCACGGCTACCACGCCAATAGACGAGGAAAATCCGCTCCTGGGCTCGAATACCGATCCGCCTCAAGCGCCTCCCGCGATGACTATGATTATGTGTTATAGAGGCTCTACAGGGAGACCGAAGCCCATTAACGATTTGCGATCAAGAATTGAGCCCACAACGAATGGCCCTCGTGTAACCTCCACCACAACTTGTAATCAAGGCGTCGGCAATATCCGAAAGTCGGCGCAACCAAGCCCACCCTCGAGAAATAGGATGGCGAGATAATATCCCAAATCGATCCAATGAGTCTTACATCCCGCATAGGTTCCCCGAGAAGAATCTAGCCATGATCTTCTCCAATCATTTGTAGAACTGTCTTTGGCGGATGCATGCTCGCGTAACCTCCACCACAACTTGTAAATGGCGAAGGCGTCGGCAATATCTAAAAGTCGGCGCAACCCCTGCCCCCCTCGAAATAGGATGGCGAGATAATATCCCAATCGATCCAATGAGAGTCTTCTGTCCCGCATAGGATCCCCAGGGAGAAGAATCTAGCCATGATCTGCTCAACCGCTGCAGAAGCTCGCGACTATAAACTCAACATGACATACTTGATCAAAATTCTCATTCAAGTATAAATCCGTATACAAATTAGGTCTCTAGAGGGCGAAAATGAACATAGTTCATTACGACCATATCAGACCCAACATGCTTCCGTAAAATTAATAAATCCCTTAAAATTCATACCTTCTTTGACCAAAACGGACCGGGTTAAATGGTTCGCAACACCACCCGATCGGAAAATTATTGCCCCGGATCGTTTGACAGACAACTCCTCACTGTTCAACCTCACCCTCGGGGAAGATGATCGCAAGTTATCCGACTCCTTCAAGAATCGCCAAAGACAACCTTGGTTCGTTTCCTACCCGGGCGTATAAGTAATTCTTAAACGGGATGAATTAATAGAACATTATGAACACATGTTGAAAGAAAGCCTCTTTTTATTAAGAACTTATAGAAATATTTATTACATTAGTAATCTCCTTTTGGGAGGAGAATACCGGTTTAGCCCCTCATAGAGGAGGCTTGCACTCGCAAAACACATAAAACTTAAAACAAAAACACTCAAAATATTACAAATTTTCCCTCGGACTCCAAAGGCGGACTTCAAATCTTTTTGATATATATGACGTCATCGCTTACGTCATATCCCACATTATTGCCTCGTCGGTGGTTTTCTTTTTCTCCCGCGTGACTCGGCCCATGTGATGTTTGTCGGGGGAATCTTTTAAAAATTTGGTTTACGTGGTTCCCGGGATAACGCGTCTTGTGTGCTAGCCCTTCTCGCATCATACCTCACTAGAGGTGTCAATCGTGTCGTGTTTCGTGTGCGCGGTTATATTCGACACGGTATCAATGGCGTAACTAGGGGCAACCTGGGCCCCCGCCCCCTTTTTAAAAAAATTCTAGGTAATTTTTTTTTTTTAAAAAAAAATTATTTAATTTTTATATGGTTTTTCTTTTAATTTTTTATTTGGCTCACCCCAATTTCGTATATCGGCTCACCCTCGTTTATTCCTGGCTACGCCATTGACAGGTATTACAAGTCTGACACGAACCCGACCTGTTTAATTATTAAACAATGCATTTAATAATTTTTCCATCATCATATAACCAACTAAAACATAATAAAATATTAAAATAATATCTCACTATAGAATTAAATGGGTTACATAGGTCAATCGTGTCGACACATGGGTCGACCTGGCCTATTTATTTTCCGTATTAACCGTGCCCGACCCAATTTTGACTCGAACCTATTAAGGGTTGTACCTATACTTGCTAAATTTATGTTATGTTTGTATCAGATTATTGTATCGTGTCACAGATTGACGCCCATATACCTCACCCATATATTTAAGCACCTTTTACTTGATTTTGATGCAACTAATCTACCAATTCATAGGGGATCAATTTTGTGATTCGATGGTAGAAGATTGTGCTATTATTGCGATAGTCCAGGTTCGATATAATATATGAGTGCGTATGTTCCCCTCCTTTACTATTCCCATTGTACTAAAAGAAATAGTACAAATTCATAGTTGTGATTTGACTGTAAAAAAATTGTGTTTCAAAAAATAAATATAAAAATGTAAAATATTGAAATCGAGTAATTCTCACTTGCAAGCACACTAATTACTTGCAAATAATAGTATTTTAAATTGGTTTGAAAAGACAGTTCATTTTTCTTGAGAAAATTTCTTTGCATTCTTGATATATTATATTTGTACAAATTGTATCCAAATCTTTCATCAAAATTGAAATTAGGTGTGATCTAAAAATAAAATTAGAAAATTGAAGTAAGGTGTATACTCTATTTTTTAAAATATTCGTAGTTAGTGTTTTTTAGGCGTTCGTAGTTAGTGTCTTAGTGACATGTGTTGAACAAATGCGGAATAAAATTAAATTACCTCCGGCCCATTGTTGTCCAAGTGGAAAACTAAAGATCTTCTAATCTATTCCTTTAGAGAGCACTTGATGGAAAAACACATGCAAAAATAAATCTCTCGTAGGCTAGATTAGGGACCCTTTAGTTTATATTTATAATAACTATATCACAACCTCCCATCAAGGTAGTGGGTGATTTTAAAACCATATTCTACTGCAGTTACCACATCAAATGGGTAGTTTTTAGAAAATCACCAAATAACCACCAATATGTGGACCACCAAAATAGGACATGTGTCTAATTAAAACTCCCATCTCAAATACGTGGGTTCATGGGAATTTTATTTCAACATTCTCCCACTTGGTCCACATATAGAGATATTAATCTTAATGGTGACAACTTAATATGACCATAAAATTACATTGGTAACTTTCTGAATCAATAGTATAATTTTATTAACTCAAAAGAAAATCTCAATGCATGAATCATGGCGGTTATGTCCATGAAAAATCGGACGTTTCCTTCCATGTATTACAGGCATCAAATTTCCAAGTGAGTAATCATCACTTTATGAATGAACTTCCTATAAGTCATTCGGGTCCTCCTTAATCAATCCCAATGGATTTAAGCAATGATCTTTATGTGCACAAAAACAATGCATTAACGAGAAATATACAAAATGTACGTACATATTCGAGAGAATAAAAGCAATACGGATATTGGTCACTCAAGAGCCTCATTCTATCCACATGATCTTTATACAATTTAGCGGCAATCCTTTAGTCATGGGATGCTATCATGAGCTCGTCTTTCTGAGAATGAATGACCACTTCTTGCTTCTTAATATGATCTCTGACAACCAAATACTTAATGTCGATATGCTTGCTACGGCTTCCACTCTTGTTATTCTTCGAAAAGAATATTGCAGCCGAGTTATCACAGTAAATCTTTATAGGCCTTGCTATAGAATCAACAATTTTAGGCACGTGATAAAGTTTCTCAACCATAACGCTTTGTGATGTAGCTTCATAGCAACCAATGAATTCTCGCCTCCATAGTAGATGAAGCAACTCGTTTGCTTAGTGCTTCTCCAAGAGATAGCTCCTCCAGCAAGAAGGAAGATATATCCCGAAGTAGACTTTCTTGTGTCTGTACATCCGGCAAAATCCGAGTCTGAATATCCAATCACCTTAACATGATCAGAATGTTTGTATGTAAGCCTGTAGTCCTTAGTTCCTTGCAAATACCTCATAACTCTTTTGGCGACTTTCCAATGTTCTACACGGGATTACTTTGATATCTACCTAAAACACCCACTGCGAATGCAATGTGCGGTCTAGTGCGGACTTGTGCATACATTAGGCGCCCACAACGGAAGCATAAGATATTTGGCTCATTTGTTCGTTCAGGTCATTTTGTGGACATTGATTCTCGATTGAATTTATCACCTTTAACAAAAAGGTGCTACAAAGAGGTGCACAATCCTTCATTCTAAATCTTTCTAAAACTTTTTCAATGTAGGCCTTTTGAGACAACCCTAATGTCTGTTGGACTGTCTCTGTGAATCTCTATGCCAATGACATAAGAAGCTTCACCCATATCCTTCATTTCAAAGTTTTGAGCTAGAAAATCTTTTTGTGCTATGTAGCAAACCCAAATCATCGCTTGCAAGCAAAATATCATCTACATATAGAACAAAGAAAATGTATTTGCTCCCACCGATCTTAAGATATATGCATTGATCAATGATATTTTACGAAAAACCATATGAAGTAAAAATAGTATGAAACTTCAAATACCATTGTCGGGAGGCTTGTTTTAGTCCATATATATATTTCTTTAATTTGCAAACTAGGTGTTTATTATCATTTTCATTGAAACCTTCAGTGTTTCATGTATACTTCTTCATTAAGATCCCCATTTAAAAATGTCGTTTTCACGTCCATTTGATGTAACTCTAGATCAAAATGAGCTACAAAGCCATAATGATTCTAAAAGAATCTTTCTTAGAAACTGGAGAAAATGTTTCGTGATAATCAACACCTTCCTTTTGAGTAAAACCTTTAGCTACAAGTCTGGCTTTATATCGTTCTATGTTACCAGTGGCAGTTCTTTTGGTTTTGTAAACCCATTTCTGACCAATTCTTTGTTTGACCAACCGATAATTCAATGAGATCCCAAACTTGATTTTTAGCCATAGATTCTAACTCTTCCTTCATGGCGTCATACCAAAACTTAGCATTTTCTCCATTCATGGCTTGTGAAAACGAACTTGGATCATTGTCAATTCTAACTTCAGTGTCAGACTCTTGAAGGTATACAACATAATCACTAGAAATTGCAGGTTTCCTTATTCTTGAGGATCTCCTTATATCTACTGGCTCATTCTCTTGTGGTAGAGTTTGAGCAGTAGCCTCATTTAGTGGTTGTTCTTGAACCAGAGGCTCCTCAATAGATTCTGAAACATTTCTTTGATAAGAAATGACTATATCATTTTGAGGAACTGGTTCAGAAATTTCCTTTTCTTCATGAAATTCGATATTTCTAGGAAATTCCCTCCCACTCACTTCATGATCCTCTAGAAATTTTGCATTTCTAGCTTCAACGATTCTAGGAGAATGTGAAAGACAATAAAACTTATATCCCTTGGAGTTTCTTGAATAGCCGATAAAATACCATTAACTTGTTCTTGGATCCAGTTTCTTTAAATGAGGATTATAAATTCTTACTTCGACTGGACAACCCCAAATGTGTAAATGTTTCAAACTAGGTTTTCATCCATTCCAGGACTCAAAGGGAGTTTTAGGAACTACCTTAGAGGGAACCCTGTTTAAAATATACACAGTGGTTTTTAAAGCCTCACTCCACAAATTTAAATGAAGATTTGAGTTCTTTGATCATGCTTCTTACCATATCCATTAATGTTCGATTTCTCCTTTCAAGAACACCATTTTGTTGTGGTGTTCTGGCATGGTATATTTTGCCATAATACCTTTCTTCTTGGAGAAATCTAGCAAATGGACTGGCATTTGACCCTTTTCAAATGAACCTTCCATAGTATTCTCCACCCCTATCCGAATGAGCGATTTTGATTTTTCGTTCCCTTTGTTTCTCTACTTATGTCTTATAAATCGAAAGGCATCTAGTGCCTCGTCCTTATGATTTAGAATATATAGATACATAAACCTTGTATGGTCATCTATAAAAGATATAAAATATCTTTGACCATTGAACAAGGAGGGTAAGGTCCATCGATATCGTATGTATGATCTCAAGAGTTTAAGAACTCCTTTTGGCACCTTTAGAGTTCTTGTTAGTTTGCTTTCCCTTTATGCAATCTATACAAGTATCAAAATCGAAAAATCAAGAGTTTGTAAAACTCCATCATTCACTAATCTCTTAACTCTCTCTATGGAGATATGTCCCAATCTCCTATGCCAAAGTTTGGATGAGCGCTCATTAATAATACAACGCTTAGTGCCAACATTATCAACTGTAGTAGTTGAAAGATTGCTACCATGAGTGGGATCTAAATTAAACCTATACAAACCATCAACTAGAAAACCATTTCCAACAACAACACTATCTTTAAATAAAACAAAGCTTAAGTTTTCAAATACAAATTTAAAACCAAAAGGTACTAGTCTTGCAACAGAAACCAAATTCCTAGAAAACGATGGAATATAAAAAGTGTTCTTTAGATCTAAATAATAACCAGAATTTAGAACTAATCTAAAAGTTCCCACTCATTCAACCTTTGAGCCCATCCGATTGCCTGAATAGATGTATTGCTCATTTGCCTTCAGTTTCATTAGGTTTAGAAAACCCTGCATTACATTGGCAATGTGAATTGTAGTACCCGAATCAATCCACCATGTATTATTTGGAGCCTCAACAAAATGAGATTCATGACATACATAAACGAAAGAGTTAGCCATTTTTGTACTTGAGACAGTCCTTCTTCTTGTGTCTTTTCTTCTTGCAAAAGAAGCAAATAACCATATTGCCCTTTTTGCCTTTTGACGCATGATTCATCTTTCCTTTAGGACCACCATTAGGTTTCTTGTCATTTGCATGATCATGAGTTGCAAGGTTAGCAACTTCTACTTTCTCATGTTTCATCATCTCTTCCTCTTGAACACACATTGTAAGGAGTTCATTAATAGTCCATTTGTCCTTATGTGTGTTATATGAAATTTTGAATGGACCATACTCCTTAGGAAGAGAGTTCATAATCAAATGAACCAAGAATGACTCAGAAATGTCAATTTCAAGAGACTTAAGTTGAGCAGCAACGTCCCTCATCTCCATAATATGCTCACGCACATTTGTAGAACCATCATGCTTCATGCCTGAAAGCTTCTTCATAAGAGTGCTAGCCATTGCCTTATCAGAACTTACAATTTGCTCTTCAATAGCCTTAATGAAGTCCTTTGCCTTATCACAGTCAGGGATTGAACCCCTAATGCTCTTCATCGATGTTAGTCTTCATAAACATCGACTTAAGCGATTGGATCGCTTCCATACGACCGATAAGCAGCCTTTTCACTTAGCGTGCTTGATTCCGTAAGGATAGGTTCGTCCTCACGAAGCGCCAAATCAAGGTCCATGCACCCCAAAGCCAGAAGAATTTTCTCCTTCCAGTCAGAAAAGTTATCACCACACAACATTGGAACACGAGAATCATTAAACATAGTAGGAACAACTGCATAGGAAAAATCACATACATTAAATGCTATGAAACTTAAAAACTCAATATTGAACTAACCAATGTCAATTCAATTTGTAAATTCAGACCTTCCTGTGGGTAGAGGTTGTAAACACACATTGAATTTACATAAACTTTATTTTAAAATTTGTAAATAGACACTACAATGAGAACTAAAAATTTCCATACTGTGGGCATATGAAAATTTATTATCACTTTATGTGTCAATTTACAATTTTACTTTAAGCAAATCACTAAAATAATTATTTCCCTATGGGCCAAATAATTATTCAAATGAATTAGTTTTACTTGGTACTTTTGTCATAATTTTATCCCTAATTAATCTTGAAGTGATAAAACTTTATAAATATTATCATAACTTAAAGATGCTTAAATTTATTCTTAAAGTTATAATCATATTTGGAACTTTATAATGACACAAACACCAAACATAATAACAAATATTGAATAAAGCACAAGATCTTGACTTGTCAAGGTCATCCATATATAGACGAGTAAGCATGAAAAAGCAGAATACATGCGGCCTTAAAACTATAGTAATTCTAAACCGAACATATAAAAATTCTCCACATGAACATTAGCTCAAAATTAAAAAGTCATAAATATACTCCATTTCAATGCCTTATCGGTCGGTGACACGTAAAGAAAGCATTAGTGACTTATGTTCTAGAAAGATACAAACACTTGTGATTATGAGAATAAATAATTATGCTTTCTCTAAACAAAGGTATAGTACATAATTTGCATGAAAAAGCCCTTTTCCATAGGTTTGCATGAATTCTACTATATTAAAGGCATAAAAGACTATGCAACACTAATTGGTTCTCGGGAACAACACGTATGATTCAAATAAGTATTCTCAAATCAAAATTTTGAGTAAACTTAAAGAGATATACATGGTTGTGCAATTTTAGAGTCGACAAAAAGACATATTAATTTTTCAAAATAAAGTTGCACAAATATCTCGCATAGCATGTGTTCATCCGTATAAAATATCAAAATAAAGACAAATTTCATAGTGATAAATATCTTGAACAACAAGGATGAAGGTGGCTCGATACCACATGTTGAACAAAACGGAATAAAATTAAATTACCTCCGGCCCGTTGTTGTCAAGTGGAAAACCAAAGATCTTCTAATCTATTCCTTTAGAGAGCACTTGATGGAAAAACACAGGCAAAAATAAATCTCTCGTAGGCTAGATTAGGGACCCTTTAGTTTATATTTATAATAACTTTATCACAACCTCCTATCAAGGTAGTGGGTGGTTTTAAAACCACCTTCTACTGCAGTTACCACATCAAATGGGTAGTTTTTAGAAAACCACCAAATAACCACCAATATGTGGACCACCAAAATAGGACATGTGTCTAATTAAAACTCCCATCTCAAATACGTGGGTTCATGGGAATTTTATTTCAACAACATGTACATTGGCATAATGAAGGTGCATGTGGGCCCGTGGCTTGCCCTCAAGCAACTTGCATCATTATTAATCAACAATATTATTTTATTCCCCAAAATTTAAGGTGTAAATCCACAGGCGTAATGCCTTAAAAAATATTTTTTAAAAAAATCCACAGGCATAACCTATGTTAGTTGATAAATCGGTTCTCGAAATGCTACATTTACAGATTTACTATACATACAACTAATAGTTGTCAATTTCGGCCCGACCCAGTAAAAGCACCGGAATAGGCTCTGATTTTAGAGGCCCGAATGAGCCGGACTATTTTGGCGTCGGACCCAAAGAACTGGGCCGATCCGATTGACCCGGTTTTTCTAGTGCATTTTCGTGGATTGGACTGGATTGGGCCCAAGAAACGCGGCCCAACCACGGTTTAATCGATCAGGACCCGTCCCATTTGACACCTCTACATACAACACATCAAATGCATGAATAATAATTAATAACAATAGGTTAAATTGCAAATTTAGTCCTTTATGTTATGGACATTTGAAACTTTAGTCCTATAACTTATAAAATTGCAATTTTGGACTTGGACAATTTTACCCTTATGATTTAGGAATTATAGTCTCATATCTTTCTGAAAGTGGCAATTTTGATCCTTTGCACAAAATGGGTTAATATATCAATTATCCCAATACTAATCATTCTTGATTTTTATGTCCATCTATCTTCAAAATTTGAAGATAATGCCTGTAATAAACTCATACCGAACATTCGTTTGGATTCATTATGATTTGAAAAACTATTCTCAACATAAGTTAATTACATAAAATATAATAAATTATTCTTTAAAGTTTTTAATAAGGCTCCAATACCATTTTTGTGCCAAATAAGTCATTTGAACAAATAAGGGCATTTTGGGTATTATGAAACTATAAAATAGCCTCTGGGAACCAAAATCGCAACAACAATAAATTTATAGGACTAAAATTGCATAGTGATAAAACTTATAGGACCAAAATCGCAATAAATTTAAAATTCACGAGACCAAAATTGCAAAATCGATTTTTACGGGACCAAAATTGCAAGTCCCTTATAATTATGGGACCGATTTTTGCATTTTTCCAATAACCAAGTAAAACAAGCCGACATGTCAAAGTTTATGATGAAATTAAAAATAAGATATACCACAATAAAACTCTTAACTTAACTAAGTAAAATAAAAGAATCCTAGATACACAAATCACTTTTTTTTAGTTTTTAAAGATGATGTAAATGTTAGAATTATATTAGTTTATATTTGTGAGGGTAGTTTTGTATTTTCATTTTCTTGTGTTTAGATAGGATTTGTGTACATTTAATGGTAGCCTCCATTTTGTATTTTGTAACTCTTGTATTCAAGACTCTCAAGTTCTATAGAATTCTTCTTCCCATTTTCTCTTACAATAATATATGTTAATTATTCTAACATAGTATCAAGAGCAAGATTTTAATTGCATTCTCGACTTCGCGGATGGGAGTACCGATGTCGATTCGCGGATCGGTGGGTATATCGCGATTTACGGTGAGTATGTTGCGACTTTGTGTTATTTTCATTCGATTTTCGTCTGTTAGCACTTGTTGGGTTTGCTATCTTATTTTGGCCTCAAGAATCGGATTATTTGCAATTGTTTTGTTGGTAAAGTTGGCTTGATTTGTTGGATATTTGCATCGATATATCTAGTTGTTTGGTTAGTATTTCTATTTGATTTTTGTCATTATTCATTATGGCTAGTGAAAAAGATGATTCGTTGCGATTGATCTTGAATGAAAATAATTATTCATATTGGAGTTATGTCATGAGAATTTTTTTGAGAGGAAAAAAATTGTGGAGTTATATTTTCTGGAAGGAAAAGCAACTGTTGAGAAAGATAATACTAAATATCTTTGAAGAATTAGAGGTTTGGGAAGTGAATAATTCGAAAATTATTTCTTGGGTTAACAATTATGTGGAGAACTCTATTGGTATGCAATTGGATAAATATGATCTTCTTTGCTAAAGAAGTTTGGGATCATTTGGGAACTTTTGTATACTCAATCGAATTTTGCTAAACAATACCAGTTGAAATAGATATTCGATCTCTCAAAAAAAATATGATCAGACAGAATTTTATTTCGCCATGACCGATCTTTGGGATCAATTAGCCCTACATCAATCTATTGAACTTCGCGCATTTGCCTCTATATTGCTCATAGAGAGGAGCAACGATTGGTTCAGTTTTTGATAGCTCTTCGGGATGATTTTGAGTCCCTCCATGGGAATATATTGCACCGTATTCCTCTACCATCTTGTTGATTCTGTTGTAAGTGAATTGTTAGCAGAGGAATTACGACTAAAGTCTCGAGGCGGGAAATGAGTTCTTCATGTTCCTCCTTCATCCGTTCTTGTTGTGCCCCATCGTCCACATTCATTCCTTTCGGACTTCACGAGAAAGGTTCGATAATGAATGTAGCTACGATAAACAACCATGACATTGAAAGGCTCAATGTCCGAGTTGAATAAAAGAGGACAACAACGCGTTCAACAAAAAAATCCACGACCTCCCCAACATCGGTTTGTCCACCAAAATCAACGTGGTTTTGTTTGATACATATTTTTATCTTAATTTTGATGATTTTATTTTATCTCCAAAACAATGTTTTTAAAGGTTGTCCAAATACTCCTAAATGATTTAAAATGGTTTTAATATTTTCAGGAGTATTTCCTCAAGTTTATTTTTGATAATAATGGACAACACTTTTAATGATTTTATATCAATGATTTTTTACTCCTAACAAGATTTCTAAATGTTGTCTAAATACTCCCGATTGGTTTAAAATGTTTTTATTAAATTTTCGGAGTATTTCTTGTGTTTTATTTTCGACTAAAATTGGACAACATTTTTTGTCTCGTGGTCGACCAGGTCGCTCTATAGGGCAACCCGTACCTGAAGATGTTTTTAGAAGCAGAGAAAATGAGACGGATGAAATTTTGGTCAGTTGACCGGTCGCCCTGGGTCGACGGGTGCCGTCGGCCGTCGCCCCGATCGACCGGTACTGCAAGTTAGCGATGAAAGCAGATTGAATTTTTCCAACAAAATAGATGAGGGGGACCGGTTGAGGCAGTCGGAGGGCCGAATTTCCATCGTCACGCCGACGGCCGCTCTGTTGTAATTTTCAAAGTGTTCTTATTTTCTCTTATTTATGTGCGACCGGCCGTGCATCTATGTATTAATGACAAAAATATGACCGTTTGACGAGACACATTTCCTTAAATTGTGGGATTGATTTTCAATGACTATATTCTTGATTTTAATTGTATTTTTTCGTAGATTTTCAATCCCCAAGAGGAGCCTATGCTTGATCAATCATCTCCTATAAATAGAGGAAGTTTTGGAGCAACCAAAAGAACAAATTGAGATACAACACAACAAGATACACTTCAAGCAAATACTTGGTCTTTTCATTGTTATTATTCTTGTTGTAAACTTGCCTAACTTATCACTTTCACATCTTTGAGGTCTAGGCTATTCTTGATTACACTTCGCACTCAAATTGTATTATTCATTATTGAGTTGTAATCTTGATTTTTGGTTATCATTCAAACACAAGATATCCTTGTGAGTGTTCTTGTGGTAAGAACACACTTGGATGATCTAGGTGATAGGTGAAGAAGATTGTGGTGATCTTCTTATTGAGGTGTTGAAGAATTTGGTATTCTTCAAGGTTGAAGATTGTGGTAATCTTCATAAGGTGCCGTTGAAGGAAGATTGTGGTAATCTTCAAAGGGAGATTGTGGTAATCTCCAAAGGTGGCGTTGAAGAAGAGTGTGGTGCTCTTCAATGTGTTGTAAGTTGAATTTGTATTAATTTTGGTAATTAATAAAATTCTTTTTCTTTCGAAATCCATCCCCGGATATCTTTGGGGTGGTAGAGGATTAGGCCCTAGGTGGGTTGAACCTCTTTAAATCGACGTGTGTTGTTTATATTCCGCACCTTTATTATTGTATTTGAGCATTCGGGTATAAAAAGAGGCGAAATCGAAAAGATGGAGATAATCTATTCACCCCCCCTCTAGATTATCGTGGCCGCTTGGACTTATAGGATTTAGGCCGTCTCCACCGACTCGTCGGGCCGCTTTGTACTCTCATCGATTCTATGACGTTTGGCACTCTTATCTCCGGTCGACGCCGATGGATACAATTGTCGAACAATTTCGTAAATATTCCTTGCCTCGTCTCATGCTTTGTCTGGCGATAGGTGTGAGTTTTGCATGTATTTTAGGGCATATTTATGGCTATAATTGTTTATAAACATGCAATAACGTGTATGAAATGGTATATATTTACTCTTTGTGGGAAAGATATTACGCTTTGCTCGTTTTGTAGGAATTTAACGATATTTGGAGTGATTTTGTGACAAATACGAGCATTGCAACCTAGAATCATCAAGAATCGGCGATTACACCCAATTGGAAGCCAACTATATGGATTCTAGAGTCATAGTGATGAGTCGGGTGTCAAAAGAAGCATGAATGATCAAACAACAAGGAGATTTATCTCGAGGAACATCCAAACGCGTATTGAATTTCCGGCCTTTTGGCAGAGTTTAGTATTTTGGCCATAACTCTCTCTACAAAATTGATATTGAGGTGATTTAAGTGGCTATGGAAAGCTAAGAGAGAGGGCTACAACTCTTCTGAAGACCCTGCAAGCAAATTCGGACGTTTGAGTGGCGCACGGGTAACCCGTGCGTGGACGCACGACCCGTGCGCCCTACAGACCGGATGTTTTCTATGGGATGGCGCACGGGTAGGCCGTGCGTGGGCGCACGACCCGTGCGTTCTACAAAGACCGGGTGTTTTCCTACGGCTGTGAGCACGGGTAACCGTGCGTGGGCGCCACGACCGTGCGTGCTTGCGAGAAAACTCCAAAAATGACAAAAATTGACTAGACTTCAAAAAGGGTATAAATACCACTTCTTGGGGCGCACACCGAGGAGGAGAGAGGTGCAGGAAAAGACCCAAGAACACAAGAAATAGCTCAACTTCATCAAGGAAGAATCAAGAGAATAATCGGGTCGAATCGGAGCTTGAGGATTGAAGATTAATCGAGAGATTATCCATTTCCTAAGTTTTCTCATTCTTTGTGCTTTAGTCTTTCATTTTAGCTTGCCATGAATATGAACAATTTGTCTATGGGTTGTTTATTTGTAATGAGTAGCATTTTGATAAGTGTGAATTTTGCATGTGTTTCGATGTGTATTTCGAGCTATAATGATAAGTAAACATGCATATACTCGCGTTAAATGTTACATATTCACTCCTTGTGGAAAAGATATTACACTTTGCTTATTTTGTAGGAATTTCATGATATTTGAAGCTAATTGAATAAGAATACGAGGAAAGCAAAGTGGAAACACGGAGAATTGAGTGGATATACGAGAAGTGAAGCCTAAAAGAGCGAAAGTTGAGCGTTCACGGAAGAAACGGGGGCACACGGGTTGGGCGTGCCTCAAGACACCACCCGTGCACCCCTGTATAAGGTTGATTGAAGCTGCGACATGGCGCACGGGTAGCCCATGCATGGGCGCACCACCCGTGCACCTACAGTAAGGATATCTCTCAGGAGTGGCGCACGGGTAGGCGTGCTCGACGCACCACCCGTGCGCCCTACTGAGAGAGTTGGGTTATTCGGCGAGGGTGGCGCACGGGTAACCCGTGCGTGGGCGCACGACCCGTGCGTCTTTGCTGAATTCCATGTCTCTTTGCATTAAGCCCTAAACATGATGGGGAGTATAAAAAGGCTTTTGGGGCGCACACAAGGGGATCGGACATATTTTGGGATCTACAACACAAGACAAGTGGTCTATTCTTGGAAGAAGACATCAAGGAGACAATCGGGTTGCATCGGAGCTTAAGGAACGGAGATATATCGAGAGATTGTCGACTTTCCTAAGTTTTTCTTGCCTCTCTTTTAGTTTCAATCTTTCATTTTAGTTGTAATGGCTTTGAACAATTTGTTTATGAGTTGTTTAGAAATCATGTGTAGCTAAACTCTTGAGATTTCCGGGTTTTGGAAGTAGATTAATGAACTCTTGTTGGATGTTTTAATCTTAGTTGAAGTTATTATCTTGAAGCCTATTTGAGTATTTTGAGCTTATTCTTGTTTTATCACTTGATCAATGATTTAACTTGTTTGATATATTGATTCATAATTCGAGAGATGAGTTTCAATATTAGATCTTGAATACTCGACACAAATATTTGCATGAATCGAGAGGTTTGTAAATATTTGTGAGGATATTTGATCTTTTACACTTTTGGGAGTTGAATGCTTCATGTTGAGTAGAGATGCTAGCATAAGTATTTCAATCTACATTTTATATGCATCTCGAGAGAGAGGATAAAATAGTTTTGTGATCGTCTTATAGGAATATTGATAATAACCTTGGCTTTGATTTAATCGGACAACAAGAGGATTATTAATCGAAACCTTAACTCGGAAATCCATTCCATTATCTTGATACTTCTATCATTTGTATTATCTCAATCTTGTGTTTTAGTGATTTAAATTGTCTTAATCTCAATACAACAATCATCAAATTTCGATCGTCTAAATAAAAATAAGACTATCTTGGTTCAATACTTAGCATATTAATTTATTAGTCTCCGTGGATACGACCTTGCTACCCTATTCTATAAACTACACCGTACAATTTGCGGTGAAGCTAAAAAAATAAGGCGAACATACGCCTCGGGTTTGTCAACTCGAGCTCATCGGTATATCTTCATCTATTTGGGTATTAGATTCTAGAGCTTTTCATCATATGTCCCCGATATATCATATTTTACTTCCATCTCACCAACAAATGCTAAACATGATGTTCTTGCTAATGGTACTTTTTGTTACCCTTAGCGGGAATAGATCTGTAGCCACACCTCAATTGTCTCTTCCACATGTCACCATATTCCCAAACTTACATTAAATCTTGTTTGTTAGCCAATTGTGTGATTGGTCACTTAGTATCATTCTCTCATACTTCTTGTTGTGTGCGGGATCCACATTCGGAAGCCGATTGGGACGGGCCGTAGGCAGCGGGAGGGTTATACATTTTGGATGAGCTCGAGTACCCTCTATCGCAGCCTTCTACTATTGATTTGTCTTCTTTTCGTTTGAGTCCTTCATCGTCTAGCTTTTATTTGTGGCATTCTCGTTTGGGTCATGTTTTGTCTTCACGTTTAAGATTTATGGCCTACGGGTTCATTAGGAAAATTGTCATCTCATGATATTTTCGATTGTAGTGGTTGTAAAGCGGCAAAATTTTCCGTTTTACCTTTTAATCGAAATGTTTTTCTTCTACTACGCCATTTGATTTAGTTCATTTCGATGTGTGGGGACTGCTCCCATTTCCACAAAGGGGGTTCTCGATATTATGTCTCTTTTATTGATGATTATTCTTGTTATTGTTAGGTTTATTTTATGAAGCATCGTTCTGATTTTCTGAGCATATATACTTCATTTCGAGCTTTTGTAAAAACTCAATTCTCTGCTATCATAAAATGTTTTAGATGTGACTTGTGTGGGGAGTACACCTCTAATAATTTTCGCGAATTGCTTGCTTTGGATGAGACTTTACATCAAACTTCTTGCACAGATACTCCTGAACAAAATGGTATTGCTGAAAGAAAACATAGGCATATCATTGAAGCGTTCGCTAACTTTTACTATCTAGTTCAGTTCCAAATGAATTCTGGGGGGAAGCCGTTCTTACCACTGTCCATTGTATAAATAGGATTCCATCATCCATTACATCTGATTTATCACCATTTCAGAGACTTTATGGTTCCACCCCTAGTTATTCGTCCTTACGAGTCTTTGGTTGTGCATGTTTTGTCCTTCGTCCTCATGTTGAATGCGACAAATTATCTTCTCGTTCAGCTTTTTGTGTTTTCTTAGGATATGGAGAAGGTCGGGAAGGGATACCGTTGCTTTGATCTGTTGCTCAAAAATTATATGTGTCTCGTCATGTATTTTTTTCTTGAGCATATTACATTCTTCTATATTCCTCTAGTCTCATAGCATCTCGGAATCGATCTTGTTCATATTGATCCATTCTCGGATAATACAAATAGAGACTCATCGAATCTGCTGCTCGTCTACGCCCATGGCACCCTAATCGCTTCGAAATTGTGGATCATTTGCCTTCTCGATATCCCCAACGTACACGTAAATCCACTCGATTACGACTTTATTTATTCCTCTTATTCTCGCATTTGCTTCATTTTTGTCCTCTATTCACCAAATTTCTGAACCACACTCCTATAAAGAGGTAGTTACTGATCCTTTATGGCAGCATGCTATGACTGAGGAACTTTCTGCTTTGCATAAAACAAACACTTGGGATTTGGTATCCTTACCACCTAGTAAACGAGCAATTGGTTCGCGTTGGATTTATAAAATTAAAACCAAATCTGATGGTTCAGTTGAGCGATATAAAGCACGATTGATTGCTAAAGGTTATTCACAACAGTATGGTATGGATTATGAGGAAACATTTGCCCCTGTTGCAAAAATGACTACCGTTCGTACTCTTATTGCTGTTTCTTCTGTCCGAAAATGGCACATATCTCAATTGGATGTCAAAAATGCCTTCTTGAATGGTGATCTTCAAGAAGAAGTTTACATGATCCCACCACCTAGAATTCCTCATAATCGAGCGAAGTTTGCAAGCTTAAGAAAGCATTGTATGGTATCAAACAAGCTCCACGAGCTTGGTTTGAAAAATTCATGTCGTGCTTACTTCACTTGGTTTTAGTTCAAGTAACCATGATTCGACCTTTTCTTCAAACGCATACATGTCTTTGGTATTATTCTTCTTTCCTTATATGTTGATGATATGATCATCATCGGTGATGATGTTGATGGGATTGCATTGTTGAAATCTGAGTTAGCTTCTCGCTTTGAAATGAAAGATTTGGGACCTTTGCAATATTTCTTGGGTATTGAGGTAGCCCGCTCCCTCGAGGTTATCTTCTTTCACAGTCCAAGTACATTCTTTGACATACTTGATCGAGCTCGTCTTGCGATACTCGGACGGTTGATACGCCTCTTGAACTTAATGTTCGATATTCTCCTTCGATGGCACACCATTTGTCGATCTACCTTATATCGCACTATTGTTGGAAGTTTGGTTTATCTAACCATTACAGCCCGATATTGCATATGTTGTTCATATTGTGAGTCGGTTTGTCACTTGCCCCACTCTGATTCATTGGGTTGCGATTACTCGTATCTTGCGATACATCCGTGGTAATTTTTCAAGAGTCTTTTGTTTCCATTGTGATGCGGATTGGGCTAGTGATCTTCGATCGAAAATCCACCACTGGTTTCGTATTTTTCTTGGAGACTCACTTATTTCTTGGAAGAGTAAGAAACAAAATGTTGTGTCTCGATCCTCCACAGAGCGAGTATCGAGGCGGCAATGGCTTCTACTACAACTGAAATAGTTTGGTTACGTTGGCTTCTTGCAGATATGGGTGTTCATTTATCCTCACCCACTCCTATGCATTGTAATAACCAAAGTCTTTATTGATTGCTCACAACTCGATTTTCCATGAAAGAACAAAGCATATTGAGATTGATTGTCATGTCACTCGTCGTCATCACCGCAACATGGGACACTCCACTTACCATTCATCTCATCATCTTTTCTGATTGCGATTTTTTCACCAAGTCGCATCCACTTCCGCTATCGTTTTTGATTAGCAAACTCTCGATGATTTCTACTACATCATCATGAATTTGTGGGGATGTTAGAATTATATTAGTTTATATTTGTGAGGGTAGTTTTGTATTTTCACTTTCTTGTGTTTAGCTAAGGTTTGTGTCTATTTAATTGTAGCCTCCATTTTGTATTTTGTAACTCTTGTATTCAAGACTCTCAAGTTCTATAGAATTCTTCTTCTCATTTTCTCTTACAATAATGTATGTTAATTATTCTAACAGTAAAATCCTACAATATCATATCTTCATCAATTTTTAAGAGGAATTCAATGCACAACCCAATTGAACTTTTTCCCTCTCTCTCTCTAACTTTTTTTCTCCCCCTTCTCACTACAAACCCTAACTCATAAACCCCTTCCCCTCCCTCACCCTTCTTAGCCCAATCCGTTCCCTCCTCCCCCCCGGCCATGCTTCATGATGGAGGCCAATGAAGACATATCTCTTGTATTATCCGGAGGTGATCGGAAATTTCGATCAAGAGTGGAGGCAAGTCGGAGGTTGGAGCTACAAAGAGGAGACTTGGAGCCGGGTAGGTGATGAGCTGCGGTTGTAGATCGGGTGAGGGAGAGACATTTTTCTTTTTTTTTTTTCTGTAATTTTTTTTTGAGTCTTTATTTTACCGGTTGATTTGCGAAACTCGTAGGCGGTCAGTAATTTCTGTCTTGCGGTGCGTGATGTAGCTCGTGCCGGATTTGTTTGAGTTGGGTAGTCTCCTTGAGGAGTGCCTTAGTCCTCCTTTTGGAGGTGTTTTAGTCTCTATGAAGTGCTTAGTTTTCATTTGTTTTGTGTTTTTTTTTTTAGTTGTTTTTGTTTTGCTCACTCGAATTACGGTGTTTATACCTCTCAGACGGAGTTCTCCCTTGACATGTATCAATGTATGTATGTTCAAGGTGGCCATTTTTGCCAATTGGTAGTGTAAGTTTTTTTTTAGGGATGGCAATGGGGCGGGTCAAAACCCGCCCGCAGATTAAACCCGCCCCGATGGGGCGAGTCTAGACCGGACAAATGGGTCTGGGGCGGGTCTCGGTCCGAGGTTACAAAACCCGCCGGGTCGGGGGCGGTCCCGGGTCCTATAGGACCCGCCGGACGGTTCCGCCGCATGTTAATTTTTATTAAAATTTTAAATATATATTAAAATATTTTTGCATTATTTACTTTAAAATTTGAGTATTATATGTTTAAAAATATTAGTTGAGTACTAATATAATATTATTTACTTTTAAAGTTTAATTTACTAATATAATATCTTGTAATACTCTACTTTGAATATTTATTTTAAGTATTAGTTGAGTACTATGTAGTATAATAGTATTTGTTTTTAAAATAAATCTTAATAGTAGCCAATTCTAAAAAAATAGTTATAATAAGTTGCATAATTATATTTATTTATTTTTTAACCTATTGGCATTTGATTACTTTTGAAAAATTGGCCATAAATAGAAAAATATAAATTATTATAAATTAAAAAATATATTTGACGGGTCTAAGCGGGTCTAGACCCGTGGGCGGGTTTTGAGGCGGGCGGGGCGGGTCCCGGTCTTACTCTCCTTGGCGGGCGGGTCCCGGGTTTGGCCAAACCCGCCCCAAACCCCCGTTGCCATCCCAGCTTTTTTTGAGTAATGAATATATTTCTATTGTTTCGGAAAAAAAAGAGATGAATTTAAGGAAATGGGGTTTTGAATTTCATCAGAATGAGTCTACCATAAAACGTAAATTACTAATTGTTGATAATTTACATTCTCTAAAAAAAATGTTGATAATTACTAATCTAATTAAATATTGATTAATCATACATGTGAATTGCGTTTTGATACTTAGAGACTTAGAGCAGGGTCTCAGTTCCAAGTAAATTACAGTTATCCATCGTTTCGTTTTCGAAACGTATCACAATCTTAAATAATAATGTAGGACAGACTCAATCATTGACACGAAACCATTCCACCATCCAAACACGACTCTCCCAAAACAAAAGTCTTCTCAGCTCAATTTATGCCCATCTAAACCCTATTACCGAAAAATACAAATGAAAAACAAAAACAAAAGGTCTTTCTCAATTTTGTGTGTTTCAATCTTCTAAATTCCGCTTGGATGGAGGTTCGACCCTCCATCAAGACCAAGTTCTCTGTATATACGAGTATCGGTAACCCTAACATCTGAAAAAGGAGTGAAAAAAATAAAAATAAAAATAAGGATTGTATATAGATTATCAGGGGAGATGTTTTCTTGGAGTATTTCAAAATCCGCTGAGGCGATGTTCTCGCGGTGGGCTATAAAACGTATTTGTAAATTTTTGTTGAAGAAGAAATTGGGGAAGTTTATACTGGGAGATATTGATCTTAACCAGCTTGATGTTCAGCTCGGTGCTGGCACAATTCAGCTCTCCGATCTTGCGCTCAATGTTGATTATATAAACGAGAAGGTAGGGCGTAACTTGTTGATGCTTGTAAAGTGAGTTTTTTCGTTTTTTTTTTCCAATATAATTTGTTCGGTTGTGGAACAGTATTTTCTATAGCTGTTAGGAGTTCTGTACGTTTATCGCATTTCTTTTGGATATGATGTGTAGTCTATCGAGTGGAATGCGGTTAAGCCTGAAATACGTGTTTAGCTGGTAAATTAAATGAAGATCAATCTGATTCTGCAATTGTTTGAACATGTTAAAACCGGGATATGTCATTACTTTAGGTTTAAAAGTTAAAAGACTCTTTTTTGTTTTTTTCCGTGGGTGAAGGTTGGTTGAGGGTTAGGAATTAGTATAATCCGTATAATTATACTCCTTTATGCTAACTCTTATTACTTTTCAGTTTGGAACAGCACCAATTTTAGTGAAAGAAGGGTCCGTTGGATCGCTTATGGTAACTATGCCTTGGAAGGATGGTGGTTGTCGAATTGAGGTGGATGAACTTGAGGTTGTTCTTGCTCCTCGTAGGGTGAATGTTTATCGTGATGAATTTGAAACTAGCTGTCACAGTAAAAATGACGACAATAGTTCCAGCCATAGTTTCAGAAAGCGAGACAATGAGACTCCCAACAGTGGGGTGGCAAATTCGCCTGTTGATGTTCATGAAGGAGTTAAAACCATTGCTAAAATGGTGAAGTGGTTACTAACTAGCTTTCATGTGAAAATTAGGAAACTAATTGTGGCATTTGATCCACTTCTGGAAGAAGAAAATAAGAAAGGGTTGGACAGAATCTTGGTGCTTCGGATTGGTGAAGCAGAGTGCGGAACACATATTTCTGAAGATGCTTGTTCTAGCAGTTTCAACACAGTTCATAATTTTCTTGGTTTAAGTCGATTAACAAACTTTGTAAAATTTCAGGGAGCAGTAATTGAATTACTTCATGTGGATGGTCTTGATCATCAGTCACCGCCTGAATTTCCCACTGAAACATCTATTGGTAACTGGTTTTCAGGATACTGTTCATCTGGTAACATGACTACAATAATTTCTGGAGAAAAGGGAGGTTTTTCAGGGAATCTTAAGTTAAGTTTACCTTGGAAAAATGGTTCATTAGACATTCGCAAAGTGGATGCAGATCTTCACATTGAGCCTCTTGAATTAAGACTTCAACCTAGTACCATCAGATACTTCATCATTATGTGGGATCTATTTAAAGGTGTCAGTGAGGGGAGAGAGGACCTAGGTCATCATGAACCATCAGATGGTTTGTCTGCTCCAAGTTCTTCCATGCGCCCTCCCGAAAAGGGGCAATTTGGTAATGAAGGCTTTGTTACCAACAGCTGCTTGATGGAGAAAGAACCAGTACATAGTCTGCTATCAGAGTCGAATCTTATATCTGATTGGGTTAGTAGAAGCTGGAAAGACAGAAATGAAGAGGAACCGGACTTTGGGGCAAGGTTGGTACTTTTTAGTTTTTAGGTGTTTCAAATTTGGCAATTTTCTTATGAAGAAATGAAACTGCTTGAAGAACGAAATATTGACCATTAAGGGTTATACATGTCTACAATGAGCACACATCATATTAGTTGAATAAAACCAGTCGGTATTTGGATTAGACACCAACTTCAGCCTTATCTGATAACTGAGTCACGGGTACTTGTTTGAAAGATGCAAATATTCAATTGATCAATCTCACTTGTTGGTCCTTAAAATTTTTGAGCCCTTTGTCAGCACATAGTTCTGATGGCTCAAAACAATTTATTCTTGTTGTTCATGGCCCATGGGACTGAAAAATTTCTGCTATTTTATTTCCGCCTAATTTTTTTTACTCTAGATTGACTTAGAACTGTTCTAAAATCTTTCATCTATAAATGATTTCTTGGCAGTGTGGACCAATTTTTTGAGTGTTTTGATGGACTAAGAAATTCACAATCAGCTTTGGGGAATAGTGGCATGTGGAATTGGACTTGTTCTGTGTTTAGTGCAATAACTGCGGCATCCAACCTTGCCTCTGGATCTTTACATGTCCCTTCTGGTATGTGCTTTACTGCTTATAGCCTCACATACAAATTTGTACTACTATATTAGTTCGATATTGCACTACAGAATTCCTGACATTTTTTATCTTTCACTTTCACATGGAAATCTAGAGTGTGTCATTTGTTTAGTTCAATGAACTCATTATATAAGCATGTGCATCATTTTCTTTTACATCCTCTGTGTGGATGAATGATGTGATTTTATGGTTTTCTGCACCTAGCTAAGCTTTTTGTTTGTTGTTTTTGTGCATCTGTGTGACTGTTCTTTCTGTTTGTGCGACTGAAATATAACTTCCTGAAATTTTGGGTGGGGTGGGGAAGCTAGGGGTACTCTGCCCTCAACTATTTTCTCCTAATATTGTCTAACCTCTCAAATGCCAACGATCTTGGAAATAATTCATGGAAGAATGCGAAAACTAAAATGAGAGCCAATAAGAGTTAGATGATTGGTTAATTTGCTTTTGGTCAAACCCTGTTGGCCCCCCAACCTTGGAAATCAGAAGTCCTCTTGAAGTTGATGCTTGAAATTTTCCGTCTTTGTTCTTTGAAAGCCACTTTCTCTTCCACCCAAGCAAACACTCTTGAATGCCATCCACCTTGATAACCAGAAAGTTTCTAGAAATTGATGCTATATATATTAAAATTTCAGATTTTTCTTATCGCTTTGTTCTTTCTGAATACACACCCACACACAAGGAAGTGATTGTGACATTTGTAACTGCATATTTATTATAGTACTGCATCACAACTATCCTTCTACCACAGAAACTAATATTACTTTCTCTTCACCTGGGTGCAGAGCAGCAGCATGTTGAAACCAACTTTAATGCAGCCATAGCAAAAGTATCTCTTCTTCTGTCCTTCATTGATGAAGACCAGAAACAGCCCCCCAAAATGAAGGATGATAAGGCCAATACTGATTTCTATATTCATTGTGTGTGTGCACAGTTTGTCGACTCGTGTCTTACGCTGCAGGTAATTATAGCTGGTATTCTATCTGTTTCTTGGATTAGAACTTGTGATGCTGTCTTTATTCAGTAACTTTACTTGATTTTGTTGCGGTTCACTCCATTAACATAAAAAATATTGCAAGGTCACAGGTACGTCCTGTGGAAATGAATTTTGAAGTGATTGTGCAACATATTCAACTAGTTGATCACTTGTGCTCCAAAAATGAGTTGGTGGATCACAATGCGGATGGTTGTAATGACAATTTGGAAAGTGAGACTGCCTTGATTCAGAAAATGCAAGATGGTGTGCAAGCTGCTCTTCTGACTTTCCAGGACTCCCATAAAGATCCTGGAATAGACGCCTCGGTCAATCATTCTGTTGATATTTCACTGAGCACGCAGGAGATGAACGGATGTTGTCACATGACAAATGGCAAAGGTACTTGTGGGAAAGGCGCGAGTGTAACTTTGCTCAAAACCTCAGGTGTCAGTCAGTGCCATGTCAGGGTAAATTCGGGTTCTTCGGTGGCGCGATGATGGGGCCAACATCTTTTTCCTTAAAGCTTCCACCTTTTGTTTGCTGGTTGAACTTTGATCTAATTATTTTGATGCTAGAGTTTCTGAAAGAGATGGCAAATTGTATGGAACCAACTCTCATTGGGAGTGATTTTTACCGGAGTCGGGAATTAAAAATATGGATTTTCACCTCTGAATGATCAAAGAAAAATTCACTTTCAGGGTTAACCAATGTGTCAACTGAAAAATTCTGGAGGGTAATATATTCCTCCCAAATGCTCGGATAATTTTGTGTTTCCCTCTCAAGAAGCATAAAGATCTTAGCAGCAACTCTTCGTGCAACCAGTTTATTGCTTTTGATTTTGTTTCACCTACAGTTGGTGGGAAAGATTTTCGATCTTTTAAGCCGACACCTGTTGCTAGTTCCGACAGGAGACACACTCTGGCCACATCATGCTCCGTGAATTTGAACTTCTGTGACTTTTATCTCTTTTCCATTAGCTCAGATTTTACAGAGAAGATTGTTGGAAGTGAAACCTACAACAGGCAGGAGGCGAGCTTTTCTGTTGAGAAGATTATTTCTGTAGTGAATGGATCTGGTCATCCGTCTCTCATTAGTATGTTATGGCAGGAAGGCCCTGCTACTGGCCCGTGGATAGCAAAGAAAGCAAAACTTTTGGCTTCTTTAGAGAATGGAAGGAATGAAGATAAGGTTGTCGGAAGAGGTTGTGAGTTTGCCTCTGTTACAACTGTTAAAGACAGCAAATATTTCGATACTCGTTTTCGACAAGAGATATTATCAAGCTCTGCATTTTTCTTGCATGGACAATTACCTCCTGTTACAATCAATCTAGACAAATCACAGTATGAGAGCATATGCGGCCTCCTAAATCAGATGTTTGAGCATTTATCATGCGTTGTTTCTGAATCAGTCACAAATAGGGAAGAACATTCTGCATCGCAAAACATCAATTCTAGTGGAATGCGATTCTGTAACATTTTCCTTGGCGATTGAGCCAGTAGGGGATGAGTGCTCCACACGCTCGGAAATTCCTGGTTCTTGGTCAAGCCTAACTCTCCAAGTGGACAAGTTTGATTTACTTTCTGTATCTGATATTGGTGGAATAAGGAGTGCCAATTTCATGTGGGTGGCTCATGGTCAGGGCAGTTTGTGGGGTTCTATTACTGAAGGTCTACATCGGGAGTTTCTTCTAATATCATGCAGTGACTCTACAATGGGTCGTGGTGATGGAGAAGGTTCAAATGTTTTATCTTCTAGGCATTCGGGTTCTGACATCATAAACTTCTGGGATCCAGAGAGCAATCATAGTTTTACTTCAATTACTGTCAGAGGTGCCACTATTGTTGCAATTGGGGGCCGCATGGACTGGTTCAATACAATATTCTCCTTCTTCAGTCTACCGTCTTCTGAATTTGAGCAAGCAGGTAACAATAGTCCAGACAAGACGTGTGGATCTTCTTTCATTCTGAATTTGGTGGATGTCGGCTTGAGTTACGAGCCATACTTGGAAAAATTGACAGCTAATCAAGGTTCCGATCTCAAATATTCTGATCTGAGTTCCAGTGAAACTGAGGAGGAGCTCCATGTTGCTTGTATGTTGGCTGCGTCTTCCTTAAAACTTTCAAATAATACTTTGGTCGATTGCAATGATGGGGTATACAAAATTAAGCTGCAAGATCTAGGTTTTCTTATATGCTTGGTGTCTGCATCTGAGTTGGTTAGCTCTACTTACAGTGTCGCACATCTTAGTAAGATTGGTTATGTGAAAGTTGCACAAGAGGCACATGTTGAAGCACTTTTTAGGACAAACTGTGAAAATGGCCATTCATGGGAATTAGAATGTGGGGAGTCACACATCATGTTAAATACGTGCCATGATACAACATTAGGATTAATTAGATTGGCTGCTCAACTCCAAAAGCTGTTTGCACCTGATATGCAAGATTATGTTGTGCACTTGGAGAATAGGTGGAATAATGCGCAACAGGTGCATGAAAACAATGATGAGGACAGAAGGTGGTGAGTTTTCACCATCACTTTCTCGGGCAGAGTCTCCAAGTCCAGATAAGAAATCCAAGGTAGGGAATTTGATGGATGAAATACGTGAAGATGCCTTCCAGCTTGATGGGAACTCTGATGGCCGCACTAAATTTTTTGAATCACATCTTTGTGCATTGGTCAGTGATAGTTCTCTTGTAGCTAGTGGGGCTTCATCAGCAGAAGAAAAGGTCCCGGAGTTTATAGAAGAATATTTCTTGTCAGATCTGCGCCCCCTCTCAGGACTTGCTTTGAGAAACCAGTCACCTGACATTCTTTGTTGCAAGACTGGTGCTGTTGGAGAGGCTCGAATAGGAAATGGTGGATGGTATGCAGATACATCATTAAGAATATTAGAAAATCATGCTTCAAAAGCGGAGCAGGTTAATGTGCGGAAGCCTGTAAACTCTGAAGCTTCTACAAGTGATCCTGAACATGATGTTGGGAAAGCCGAGGGTCGCATACTTCTCAAGAATATGAATGTCATTTGGAGAATGCACGGTGGTTCAGACTGGTCCAACTTTCAAAATACTTCTCAGACTTCTGCGGTTTCTTGTTCGAGAGATCCGACCGTTTGTTTAGAACTTGCACTATCTGGTATAGGGCTTGACTATGACGTTTACCCTGATGGTGAAATATCTGCCTCTAAGCTTTCTCTCACCATTCAGGATTTCTGCCTGAATGATAGAAGTGATGATGCACCATGGAAGCTGGTATTGCTCAACTATCTGACTTCAGTGTATTCTTATTTTTGTAATACTATTTTCAAACTTAAAGTTTGGTTTGATTGTAAGGTGCTTGGGCATTATCAATCAAAAAAGCATCCAAGAAAGTTCTCTCGAAAGCACTGAAGATAAATTTGGAAGCTGTTAGACCAGACCCTTTAATCCTTGTAGAAGAAAACCGGTAATTTCATCGAACCTTTTCTGTTTTAGCCATTTTGGGGTTTATCTGAAGGATATTTATGCCGTTGCTTCAAAATATTTTATTTTCTGTTTTCTGTTCGATTATGCGATATCGTTTTAAGACTTGATAAGGATTAAAAGGTGACTGGGTAGAGGAGGGATAGGGATGAGGGTTACCGACTATTTTTCTGGTTTCGTTTGGCGGGGCGGGGTGCTGGGATGAGGAAGGAAGAAAGAGAAGATAACGCCGAGGCGTTCCTTGCGACCAATCAATTTTAGATCCTCTTATTATGGAAGATTGGGGGAGGGGGAATTCAAACATGAGACAGTATCCCTTATTGTTAATAGGAGCCCCTTTGTTCATTTAGTTTGCAAGTATGCAAGGGGAAAATGTGCGAAGATCTCTATATATTCCCTTCTTTTCCTTCACTTTTCATGACCAAACAAAGAGTGTGCTATTTTCTGCCCTTCCCCTCTATCATATCTGACTTTATTTCAAGCATGATCTTTTCTCTGACCTGAAGTCTAGATTTGCAGGGAAGCATGACCTTTTGTAAACTGATTCTCTTGTGCTCTGCAGCCCCCCATGATTCTAGATCATTCTTCCCCTTTGTGTATTACTATTTTTTTTGCGTGTAACATTGTCATCAGAAGACATTCATATGGAGACTGGATTTTGGTGAATATTGGGAAGTTTTCTCTAAATCTTCTCACTGCAATTTTGTACTGAATAATTGCATTGGAAGATAGTACCTCTCCCTTTATTCATGAGAGTGCAATGAACACTTTCTGTTCTGAGTTTTTCTCATTCTTATTGTATTTTCCTTCCAGGTTACGTATTGCTATACTTCCTATGCGTTTGCATCTTCATCAGAGCCAACTAGATTTTCTCATCAACTTCTTCGGAGGAAAAAATTCATCAGCTGACTCCTCCCCCAGTACTCTGGGTTTAAGTAAATCAGGAGAGCCATTTGAGAAGAGTGACAATCTGCAGGGTCGGATCATCAATGAGGAGGCATTTCTTCCTTACTTTCAGGAAAGTTTTGAGTCTAATTTATGATGACCTATTTGAAGCTTAATTAGGTGACTATATGAAAACTCAATCAAGTGTGTATATTTTTAGGAAGATGGATAATGTTATATTAATTAGCACTGGCCCTTTATCATCTGTGCTCGGCTCGTGTTGATGTTGCTTGCTAAAGACTTTATTTCTAATTTCTAATACTCATGTTAGCACGCTCCTAATTGGGTCCTTGATATATCACACTGTACCTACTTAACCACACTTGCTCATCTTTCATTGGTTTCTTACAGAAATTTGATATATGGCCGATGCTAATTCGAGTTGATTACAGTCCTTGCCGTGTTGACTTAACTGCGCTAAGGGGTGGAAATTATGTTGAACTTGTTAACCTCGTACCTTGGAAGGTAATGTTCTAATTTATGCGGACTTTCCTTAACTAATAGTTTTTGCAAATTCAGCAAGGTTAGAAACTGAACACATGCAAGACCAGTGAGCGAACTTAATAAAGAAGGAAAGATATCTATCCGAATCTGAAAAAGGAAATCAAGCAGAAATTATTGTGTCATGTGCCGATTGCACATTGCTGCTTTTGTTATTTCATCTGCTTGCACATCTGTGCTGGTGAAGTTAGGCTCTTTTTCCTCTCAATTAACACTGGTTGGGCACATGATATCTGTAATTGACTCCTTTATCGGCCAAAGCATGAGTAGATATAGCATTCATTTGCTAGTACTTTTCACCTGAACTTAAGTGAGAAACTAGATTTGCTTCTTCTCTGAAAATACAATTTATTGTGCAAGATAGCTAATTGTTCATCCACACAGCATTGCATGATTTTACTGTTCAAATCCATCTCTAATGACTTCTGATGCAGGGTGTGGAGTTACAACTCAAACATGTGCAAGGAGTTGGTCTCTATGGATGGGGAAGTGTTTGTGAAACGATATTAGGAGAGTGGTTGGAAGATATTTCTCAAAATCAGGTTCAGTTGGATCTTATTGTGTTTCACTTTTTATGAATTCTGATATTCATGAATGCATGATTTTTGACAAACTGCATCTTCTGTAGATTCATAAACTGTTGAAAGGCCTTCCTCCCATTAAGTCACTGGTTGCTGTTGGCTCTGGAGCTGCAAAGTTGGTGTCTCTGCCTGTGAAGAATTATAAAAAGGATCACAGGGTACTGAAAGGAATGCAAAGAGGTAACCAGGGATCTGTCTCATATTTACAGTGTGTGAGTTCTGTTTACAATGTGCAAACTGTTGGCTCAGCTTCAATTTGCCTGCTTATCTGTGTGATGGAGTTTTGTTTACACATTCAATTTTCAATATTTGCTGTTTGGTTGTGCTGAAGATACAGAAGGCAAAGAACATTACATTGCCCTCTTGTGAACTTGAAAAGACAAGAAGGACTTCTGTGGTATAGAAAAGTTGCAATATAATATACATAATTTTTAAGGTACTCTATCATCAGCATAGGGTTCCATGACTGGAAGAGCTGGTAAAATGAATGACAAGCAGCCGCAACCCTCTAGTAACAGTTAGAAAACGAGAAAGCCTGGGAATGGAGCTGAGAGATTATGGAAACATAACTGCTCGAAATTAGGTTGAAAGACAAATGTTATGAGCATGTGGACTCCATTTAAGCTACTGAAATTGATGCCCTGATGGAAGTTGAGAGCGCTGAGAGTTTATTATGCCTATTTATTATTAATTTTTGTGCTCACGTCACATGCTAAATTCTGGAACACTAGAATTCAGAGCATGTAGTATTTTCCATTTCTCGAATCAATCACTTACAGTTACAGACACCGCTTCTTTTCCTTCCCCTTTCAATTTTAATCCATGTCTGTAAATGAACTGTCATTATAGGTACCTTTGCATTTCTTAGAAGCATTTCGCTCGAAGCCATTGGGCTGGGAGTACATTTGGCTGCGGGAGCTCATAATGTCCTCCTCCAAGCAGAATATATTCTCGCTAGCATTCCACCCTCTGTACCATGGCCAGTAGAAAACAGAGTGGGTTCCAATGTGAAATCAAATCAGCCCAATGATGCCCAACAAGGAATTCAACAGGTCAATATTTCAATGCTTCTGAACTGTTGGTTGTTCAATATGGCGCTATCTTGCTTTATTTTGGAATTATTAAATCCCGACTAATCATTCCTAGACGCACAAAATTATTTTTGGCAGTTATCTCATCCCTTTAGGTTAAAAAGAATAAGGGATAATTACAAATCACTGAGGTCGGGCTGATTACCAAAAAAATCCAAGGGTTTTTAAACAAAAAAATCCTTGAGGTTTGATTCCGTCTTATATTTTCCCCCTTCAAGCAAAAAACATTTCAAAACCCCCATGATATTTATAGAAATATTACAATCACGCCCTTAAATTTAAGACATAATCAAACCTGAGTTTTTTTTTTTTTTTTTTTTTTTTGTAATTTTGAAACATCTCTGGATTTTTCTGTAGATAGCCAAAACCTCGGGGTGCAATTATCCCGGAAAAGAATACATATAATATCATCTTTTCCTTAGTTCCTCCTGTAGTAGGCAAAATTTTGTCGTTGCTGTTGCTTTGAGTGAGGAATTGAATTTTCTGTTAGCAGGCTTACCAGAGCATTAGTGATGGCTTGGGCAAATCGGCTTCTGCATTGGTACAAACGCCCTTGAAAAAATATCAGCGGTGGTGGTATGGGATCTGCTTTGGCAAGTGTTGTGCAGTCTGCTCCAGCGGCAGCTATAGCCCCTGCTTCTGGTGCTGCACGTGCAGTGCATTGTGCTCTTCTTGGCTTCAGAAATAGGTTTAAAATCCCTTCGTGCCTGCTTCCCCCTCTCTTTATGTTTATTTTTGTGCTTCTATTCCTCAATTGCAATTTTTGTATGGCAGCCTTGACCCTGAGCGTAAGAGAGAGTCTCTGGAAAAATACTTGGGCAGAACTCCACCTCATGAATCCATGCAGTAGGTGTGACCAAAAGCGGTAAAATTAGTGTTTTATTATGTCAACCATTCTGGTTGTGATTGACATATATACATATATATATATATTCTTAATTATTTTCCCTTTGTGGCAGCTTTTAAAAACATAGGCAGGTGATGGATGATGGGGTTACTGTCATATCAGAGACAATCTGAAACTCCACAGCTACGGAGGAGAGTAAATCATTACCAAATCTCTCTAGTTTTTAGGTAAGGTATTCATTGTACAGCGTGACTTGCAGCTCTTCCTGAATATATAATACAAGCATCCTTAATCTGCTGAGGTCATAACTGACTTAACACATATGTCCAATCTGTGTGCGTAATTGTGCAAGTGTGTTTTTCTGGTATGCAATTGAACGAGCTCATGGCGTATAAAAATTGGAAGACTCGTTCCTGATTAATTAAATCTTAACTGTTGTTCTTAGATCTTAGTTCTACTCAAGAATTTATGGGTTGATTACAAAAAGTACCCTTGAGGTTTAACCTAATTACAAAAAAACCCAGCTAACTTTTAAAATCACAGAAATACCCCTGGGGTTGTATTTTGTCTAACTTTTACCCCCTTCATAAGCAATAAACATTTCAAAATCCCCCCTCATATTTATAAAAATGCTACAGAATACCCCTTAATTTTAACGCTGAATCAAACCTTAGGAGTACTTTTTGTAATTTTGAAAGTCAGCTGGTTTTTTTTTTTTTCTGTAATTAGGTCAAACCTTGGGGGTACTTTTTGTAATTATCCCATTAATTTTACTTTTAAACTTTTTCTTTGTGTGAAGTTTTGACTTTTGATAGTTATAATAGGGTCTATCATTGTATCTCATAAACATGCCATAGCCGTCAAATTTGTGTATTAGGACTTGTTTTGGAACCAAAAGAACATGTTCCATTGCATTTTATGATTCCATATTTCAAGTGTGCATGCGCGCATGGTTTCCCGTTTCAGTAGCATCATATTATGCATATTTTGGATTGTCTGCTAGGGCACTGAATTATATTTGCATTAAAATATCAAGAAGACCTGGTGTTGTCCTAGATCCGGGGCATTGAGCTTTCAATATCTGTGTTTGATGCAAACTATTCACATTTAATCATAAACATTTTTGCTAGAATTAGTGAACTTAAATATGCTTTGTTTCCAGGTGTACAGATGTATAGATGATGTACAGATAGGAGATTGCATTGAAGGGATTTTTGTGTTGTCAGAAGACAGATTCTGTAGATTGTGTAAATGTGTGATCATGGTAGGTTTGAGCACATAAAATCCCAGCCTCGTAAATGGCCGTCATTGGTTGGCATTATTTAACCTTCTTGAAATGTAATTATGATTGTCGTCCTATATTCATTTTGCTCTGATTCCACTGTGACGCTTGCTATATTTTTTCTGTAAATATACGCATTAAAATCCTGAAGCAAAGGCTTATTTTTTAATTGATTTTGTATGATATTATTCCTTCTTCCAACTGATCTCATCTCATGCGAAATTACCCTTTTCTTCTGCATAAGTTCTGTTATGTTTTGTTGAAAAAATTATTATTTATGATTGAAAAAAGTCTTTATTCTTCTTGATATTTTGGGCTACACGACTGAGGTCTTTTAAGTCTTTGCTTCCTAGCAATAAAAGCCATTATCATTGTTCACTTTTCTATTTGGTTTATGAGTAGAATCAATGACGGTCATCAAATTTCCCACTTGTTCTCAGTTTCAGCAAGATTTATTCTGCTTGGCCATCTTGATTTCTCATACAAAACCTCTTATGATCACTCATTTTCTTCTTCTGTTCTCCTTTTCTTTTTGTTTATTTTCAGTCTTGGATTATTGTTCAATGGAAAAAACTCTTGACAACATTGTAGATCAAGTTGTATCGCTCATTCTCTCCAAGAGTGTAAATCAGGGCCGAACTCTGAGTTTTTAGTTTATTTGATTATTATCATCTTCCCTCCACTCATCCCAAATAATTTTTAGAAAAATGGAGAAAACTCCTGAGTATAATAATTCTACTAACAGAAAGGTGATAACATTTAAAAAAATTACCAGCAAAACATTTGAATTTCCCCATGGGATAGGAAGATCCATTTCAAGAGAAGCAAATAACTGATACTGAATTAGAACCACCAGAATTACAAATACAAATTATTACATTAGAACTTCAACTGCAAACATTTGTACAAAAGATAAAGATAAGGAAGCAAGATTCATTTGGTTAACATAGATCCCAAGAGATCAAAATCAACCAATCCATTTCTTCTCTACATTAACTTCTCTAACATTAGCAGAAGCAAAAAAACATCTTCCTCCTCAAGACCAACAAAATCTGCATTAGAAACACCCTGTTACACAAAAATCAAAATCAACACCAATTTTTTTCCTATCCAAGTCCAACAAAAAATCAAATTAAACTCCAAATTTAGCAATTATCTCTCACCTTTAAAGTTGTGGCATAAACATCCTCTAATCAAACAACCTCCGAAATCTTCATTTCATCGATACTCTCCAAAGATCCATCACCATTCTTATCAGATTTCTTAGGCACAACAACATGTGATCTCTTCAAACCTAACATCTCCTTCCACCTGCTTGTACCTTTGGCTAATCTTGGTGATACATCCTCATAATCATCACCACCATTAAGAAGCTCGTCCCGAAGCGTCGTCGTTTTCGCGCAATTTTCCCTCAAAGGGACCATTTTACCCTTGAAAAAAAGCTGATCAGCTGAAATCATAGTATTATTAGGCACAAAAAACTCAAATTCTGAAGAAACAGGGGCTTCTCTGTAGCTGTTTTCAAGCTTAATTGGCTGTTGAGAATCAGCAAAATCATTTGAGAATGATATTCTTGGACCCATGGTATTGTAATGTTGTTCATTGTTGAACATATTTAAGCATGCCATGAGAAAATTATACTAGAAATTAAAAAGAAGTGTAAAATTTAAGGGGAGTGGTTATAATTTTGTTGTTCTTTTTTTTTTTTGTACTGTTGGAGTTCACATGCAATGATGAGAACCCTTTATATAGGAGATTGGTGGTTACATGTGCATGTAGGGATTTTTTTAATATTATTTGTGCAGAAAAAAATAATTAAATAAGATAGTTATAAAAATAATAAGGATGTTGCCCCTTTATGTGGATTTGCATGCAAGAAATTGTAGATTTATTTCAAGACAAGACCACCTCAATTATCGCATTCTTTTGGAGCTAGAGGAGTGGATATGGTATATAATAATGTTTCATCAGATCTATATCATGCTGAATCATGTAGGATTTTATATTTAACATTTCAACTTTTATGTTACATTTGTGTTTTTCCACTGTTGTAAAGATTTTTTTTTCCTATCCAACATTAGTTTCCTTTTAGTACAATTAGGAGACATGTGAATCCATTAGTGGCCATGGTGTGTAAATTTTTGCTTTCCATTTTGCGTCTTAGTTACATGACCAATAGGATGTTTGGGTGAGCTTATTTAAAAGATTTTATAAGCTGAGATGATTTTAGAGCTTATAAGATAATAGGACATATTTTGAAAATAAGTTGTTGAAGTATTTGGATACAAAAAAAGATGATAAAACTTTTAAGATGTTAGTAATGACATTTTTATTATTAAAATGATCAAAACTAAAGGATGTTCTTAAAATAATTTTTTGGTAAAAATAGCGATGGTGAAACAATTAATATTAAGGACTTCAAGCGGCAGTGTGGGAGGTTGAAACTCGGTGGGAACTGCGGTTGGATAGAAGGAGTCTGACATGGAGCAATCACTTGGGGGACGACTCCTTGTGCGCGGTAGTTGAGGATATTAAGGACCTGAGACCCATTGTGCATTTCTTGCGGTTTATATGGGGCAATTTCTGAGGGACCATGGTTGTTTCCCCGAAACTAGTCATGTGAGAACATGGAACATTGATATTAAAAAAAAAATTATCCTTAGCCAGTCAATTGATTTGAGTTTTCATACAATTGATAACCCACAATAACTAACCATCTTTGTATCCCATCACCACGAACATCATAAGTCTAGTCACTCTCATTAATTTGTCCCTTTTCAAAAAGTTTCAAAATAGTAAGTACAATATCAAGGTCTTATTGCAACCCTCTTAATCCGCATACACATACATTCAAGCACAAAAGTTCAAGAAAAATACAATGGACAAATAGCTCACTGTAAGTTGACAGTGGATCAAATTCCAAACAAACAGAAGACCAAAATGGATAACATGAATCATGCCCCATTATTACTATTATTTCCTTTTGTGGTGAGCTGGAGTTTCAATAAAGGCTGCAGTCTAATCCAATAAAATCTTCAAAAAAAAAAAATCCAATAAAATCTTCAAAAAAAATTAATTTTATTCCCTACCACTGAATTTCCCTATTTCTAAAGGTGTGAAAAGGACCTTCCCTAGGTGATTCATCTTTTTATTAGATTGTGTTTATGCATAATTGTTTAGAGCTCAAGATACATGCATGTCTTGTTAACTAATTCAAGTACAACTTTCATTGTCTAGTGTCTATATACTTTTAGAAATGTCTGCATAATTAAGCCACAAATACTTGGTAAAAACTTGCAATAAACAGACAATGATCCACATGGGAAGCACAAGGAAGTGCATTAATTAATTTATTGGGATAATTACAAAAACTACCCATGAGATTAGCCTAATAAAAAAAAAAAAAAAAAAAACTCAATTATCTTTCAAAATATAAATACCCCACAAGCCTCACCATTTGTTTCTAGTTTACAAATTGCACATCGGAGGGAGTATTTGTTAGGTAAATTAATAGGGGTGGCAATTCCTGACACGACACGATAACCCGATACGAACCTGACCCCAAGTTACTGAGAGAAACCCGAACACGAGAAATACGAATGTGACACGATATTACTAATTTGTCTAAGACGGAGTTATTTTATATTTTAATTAGTTTTTGATATATTTTAAGCATAACCTGAAATCCAACACGAACCCGACTTGATGACTTGAATTGTCACCCTAGGTAAATACAAACTCCAATGGTGTGTTTGTAATACTTTAAAGGAGATTTTATAATTTTTAAAGATAACTGAAGTTTTTTATAGTTAGATCAAACGCGTAATGGTAGTTTTTGTAATTATCCTTAATTTATTTAAATAAAATAAACCCTGTTTGTCATATCAAGTTTTTGAACCAAACTATAGTGTGTGTATGTGTGTGTGTTTTTATGTGGGTAATAGCCAATAGGCATGCTTGTTTTCTTGATCTCACAATATCCTCTTATTGGGAAAGATGATGTCCAAATTTTGACAGCCAAAAACCTTTGGAAGGAAGGGAAGACAGCAAATGTAGATACATATCTTCAAAAGAAATACATATTTCTAGTCTATTTATCTATGACAATTTGTAATATTCATGAGAACTTTGACCAAAAAAACAACACAAATAATTACACACCAATCCAAACCTCACAAGATTTGCCTGGGAACTTGGACACTATATCTATATGGCACTATAACACAGTCTAGCACTGTACCTTCATTATAATTTTCTTAGTCTAGCACAATGATTTTAAAAGAATATTATATATTGATGTTGATTTTTAGGGCCTATATCCTACAAAGCTGAAGTTTATGAATATGTTTTAAAGGATCAATAACATTCCGGGGCTTCTCGCTTTGCCCAGAGTTTCGTAGAGGATGTGAATCGCGGGTTATCTCAACTAGTCGGGGTCCTTGCGTGCCAAGGCGAGTCACCACACAAAAGTTCCCCTCCACCTGTAAATCGTTACAGGAGGATTCGAACAACCACACTTTGAGTGCCGCAAGCGGACATCACGTCACCCAAGTCATTTCTGGGTTGAGCTATGCCCCGAGGGCGGTTTATGAATATGTTCTTATTCCCAAAGAGGAAGTCTTAAAATTTTCTTCTCGAAAGTTGAAATCTTTCGATTGGGAATTTAATCGTACACAAATAATTGTTAAGGGGTCCGGGAGTTTCGAAAGGCTCCTCCGACGATCGCCACGGTGATCGGCGAGAATAAACGATGTCGAATATTGCATTAAATGCGTAGGAGTAAATATGAGTTAAATTAACTTACAAAATGAAGATGAGAGACCTATTTATACGAAGAACGAGCCTCGTTGGCCGCATAGAAAAAATCGGTCTATTGGCCAATCTCGGACTCATTTGGGCCTAGTTATTCCGCTCAATAGAAAAAAATATTAAATCAATATATGGACCAAATTATATATTTAATTATTAAATATCGTTTTTCCCAACAATATATATATATATATATATATATACACTTAAATTGACAGCCTTTTTGTCGTTTTGTTAAGATTTATGAATGATTTAGTGAGTTTATACACATCAGAGTTTACCACAAGTAATGGTGGCTGAGGTGCTGTCTTTATAGCCAAACTGGCAACATGTGCTCTCACCACATATGACCGACATTTTATAAAACAAACACTATTTTTACACTATTCTACTTTGACCAACACATCAACTCACGTACACTTACATCTACAATTACATTATGTATATACATACGTATATACCTTTCCACTGGTTTCATTTGATTTGATCTAAGATTTTGTAAAAGATATTATAAAATATTGTTTCCTTTTTAAAAGTAATAATTAATTGCATATTTGCATGTAGCTAGTAGTGTCACATTCGTATTTTAAATGAGAAGATACACTTCAAAAAAATAAAATAAGCAAACTGTTTGGAAAATGGATTCATTATAAGACCTAAAAATTCAAGCTTCTCAAATTAAGACCCATTTTTTACTATTTTTCAAATTGGACCCTCCCTCCAATTTTGGGTTCTCACTTCAAGATCCAAAATTTCAACATTCTCAAATTAAGACTCAATTTTTATTTTCTTGTCAAATCGGGCCCTCCCCTATATAACCCGTTCTCACTCTAAATCTTAGAATTTAACAAAAAGAGAAATATTAGTGTAATCTATCACGACAGTCAAAAAAAATATTTTTTTCCTTTTTTCGCTCATTCTTTTTTTCCTACTTCATACTTATTGTCAATTTTGTTTAACGTGCAGATACCGAGATCTGTACACCTAAATGTATGAAGCTAGCAAGATGAAAAAAAATAGTAATTATAATATTTGTACTAAAAAAAATAAGATATCCAAATTATGAATGAAAAAATAGTAAAATATTTTTCGGTTACTAAAAAAATAAGATAAGCAAATTATGATTGAATTTTAAAGTTTAAAACAAGTATCAATTAGGAAAAAAATGATGAGCGAAAAAATGAAAGAGAGAGAAAAATATTTTTTTGTGGCTAGCGTGATATAATACATTAATATTTCTCTTTTTATTAAATTTTAAAACCTGAAGTGAGAACCGAAAATTTTGTGGGAGGACTCAGTTTGAGAAAAAAATAAAAACCAGGTCTTGATTTAAAAAGATTGAAATTTTGGGTCTTGAAGTGAGAACCCAAAATTTGAGAAAGGACCTAATTTGGGAAAAAAAAAATAAAATTGGATCTTAATTTTTTAATTTTGAGCCTTGAAATAATAAATTTTTCTAAATATGGACCTATTATGAAATTTTTCCTTTTTTTATAACATATGTCGTGAGGTGAAAAAGATTCCCACTTCTTCAATTTGAACTTCACATGGTTAATCACTTAATCCTCTTTTTGTTTGGATTAGTCAAATGGGGTTGGCTGATTGCTCGTATTATAAAGTATAAACTCCAACAAATTTTACTTTTCAAAATGAAAAAAAAAAAGGAAAGAAAGAAAATTGACCAAATCTCTCCATCAAAAGGCGTATAAGACTTAACATTGTGTTTCTTTTGGTCTCCCATCCAGTTAACAACATTTGTCTTGTTACCCCTTTTTTTTGTTAGCCAATTTTTCTTTCTCGTATTTTTGTTTTTTTGGCACGATGTGTATATCAAAGAATAGGAAATTTAATATAAGTGGGTTATTCATGATTTGACCATATTCTTATGGGCAGTAAGAATTTTCATGCATAAAACCATATAATATTTTATTCTGGATAAGTTTCCCCCCACCCCTTGTTTTATGTAATGCCATGTGTTTTGATTGCCAAAGTTTGGTGAATTTCAATTTTGCTTCTATTTGGATCTAAATGAATGTTTTTTTTCTCACACTTTAGGAGTGGTTATATATACAGAGTAAGCCATCTCTAAATTTTTCTCTTGTAACCTTCTTGTTTTGCCTTTCTAAGATACTTACTATTAGGACTGCAATTAAACCAAGCCGAATTTTTGAAAGTTTGAATTTGACTTGTTTATTATCGAATCAAACTCGAGCTTAATTTATCAAATATATGATGGCTCTCAAACTTCTTCAAATTTAAAACAAACTTAGTAAATATCAATAATAAATTAAAAATTATTTTTAATTTATTACAAAATTAAATTATAAGTGCATAATATATCTACTAAAACCTATGATTATATTCAAACAAATAAGTTTATTCAAATATTTTTATATTTATCATCAGTAAACGTATACAAATCAAAATAAAGTTACAAATATTAGTTTATATGAGCTTAATAACAAGCCAGGTCACGAGCTAACGAGCCAAATGTCTCTAAGTTCGAGTTCGATCCATTTATTTTAACGAGCATTATTAAACAAGCTCAAACGAATTTTTATCGAATCGAACTCTAAATAGCTCACGAATGACTTGATTCATTTATACCCCCATTACTATGGCTAGGGTGTCAAATTAAGACCCGACACGCAAAACCCGACCACCTAACCTAAACACGAAATTAATGGGTATGGGTCCGGACTTTGTGGGTCCGGTCGAAATTGGGTCGGACCCGACTAACCTGGCAATTAAACAGAAGGGTCCGGTCAACCTACTATGACTCGTTTAACCCGCCTAACCCGTTTGTGAATTTAAAAAAATTAAGTAAATAATTAATTGTAAGAAAAAAACAACAAACAAGAAATATTTTTAAAACTCAAATGATAAAACCTCATTAATTATGTATTTGTTATTATTATGCATATTTTTTTGAATATTGTCCTCAAAATATGATTAGTATGTTATGTTATTTATGCAATTATGTCATTTCTTTTTGTATGTTGTGAATTGTAATATTTTTATTGATCGAATAGTGTATGATTCTTAAAAAATAAATTTATTCAGATTAAAAATATTAAATATATATTAAAATAATTTATTAGACGGGTTAAGTGGGTCGGGTCCGGGTTACTCGTGAAATAAGCGGTCGGGTCCGGGTTCAAAATTCGACACGAATAATTAAACAAGTCGTCCGGGTCATTAATTTTTCGACACGCAAACCCGCGAACCCGAACTCACGAACTCCTGACCCAACCCAAATTGACACCCCTAACTATGGCAGACAAATCATAGATGGTTTAAAAAGTCAATGAAACTTCATTTCATGAAAATTGGCACAATTTGTCGAGATGAAACCAGTTTTACTAACGTATATGACAAGCTTCACCACATGAATTTAGCTGTCTGAAAACTTAAACTAGAATCAAGCACAGTATTAATTCAACAAGATCACCGCCCAAAGTGTGCCAAGAGACTCTAAGGAGTAATGTCTTTCATTACTTTTCTATTTTGACTAGAGAAAAAATACTTTAAAAAGTCTTTCATTCCCAAAAAACAAGAATAGATTTGAGAGTTTGATTATATATGAAATGAAAGTGTAATAATGACATTTCATAAAAAAATTCAGTAAAATTAAATGTGATTGATGAATGGAAAAATAAGAGTGACTGAATAATATTATTCATATTTGTGAGGAAAAAAGTGTAATTATGATTGAAATGATTGGGAAAGTGAGAACACAGTGGATAAACTATTTTTTTGAGTAATTTTCGCAAACAATTAGGATGAATTTATTTAAGCGAAAAATTTATGAAAAATTTCCATAGGCAAGCAAAGCCTAAAATACTATAAGAAATCTAAGGAAAGAAAAAAAAAACAGAAAACTAAGAGAAAAAGAAAGTCAAGTTATAATGTTTCTGAATTGCGTTACAGATCCTCAACCAACAGAATGAAAACTATATGCATGCCACAGTACAACCGAGTGCACACAAATACTTTGGAAAAACAAAAGGGCGGAAAATAATAGGTATCTAAAGTGAGTATGAAATACCCACAAATCAAATCAAAAGGGGGAAAAATAAAAATGAATGGCATCAAATACAGCTATCAGGATTCTCATCACCCTGAAACATAAAAAACCAGGGCAGAAAAATTGGTTGTCCTTTCCTAAAAATGCAAAAATGGAAAACACCCTCGAGCATGTACCAATTGTTACTTATGGGATTGGGAATTTTCATAATGCAAGTCAGAAATAAAGAAAATTTAATGATAGACACTGAAAATGGGATAATGAAATAATTTAGCAGCAGAAAACTGCAGCATAACTACCACTCCTAGACTCCTAGTGTAATAGACAACAAGTTGAACTAGATTCAATCCAGCTACACTTGGAAGACTGGGTGGGCCCATATAGATTTTCAAAAGCTTATTTGTCAATCAAATGATGACATATATTACAGGTCCAATATTAGCATTTTTATCCAGTTGAAAATTGGAATTTGAATGTGTGAAAATAAAGGTATAATTACATAAACCACCCCTGAAGGTTGTGGTAATTACTAAAAAAACCAGAGAAGTTTCACAATTTCTAAAAAAATAAATGAGGTCTGATTCCGTCCTAAATGCAATGTTGTAAAAAGCTAGGCGCTTAGCCAGCAGATTAGGGCCTAGCGCCTAGGCGAAGTCTAGGCGGGGTTAGGCGGGACTGGACGGGATTAGGCGGGCCTAATCGGGGGAAAAATCGTAGGCGGACAAGAGAATTTAGCGCCAGGCGGGATTAATCGGGCAGGCGGAAATTTTTCAACAGAGCCTAAATGTAAGGTAAGGGGGCAGTTTTTGTAATTATCCTTAAAATAAATAAAGGGTTTTGATTAAAATGTGAAAAAGGAGAATTTCTCTTTTTTTTTTGGCCTCTTCTTTTTTCTGGCGCAGAAGCATCAAGCATGTCAAGAATTTTCATTTTTTTTAGTATCTTTCGAAATTCACATTTATGATTTTCAACTTTACAGGTGATAAAGCTTCTGAAACTTCTATGCATGTTACCAAAGTGACTAATTAGAAGTTAGATTAGCACTTGGATAGATGGCCAGGAAGAGAACGAAGATGCCAGCCAGCTCAGGGTCGTCTAATCGGTTGACTCAAACAATTAACATGTCAGTCACTTGATAAACTAACATAGGTAACAAAATTCTAGTATATAGTTTAAAAACCAATATCCGAACAACATAAAAATTGTTCATTTTTATTCATTTTTCCTTCTTTTAGACGGTATTTTCACCATTTAATAATGGCAAAAAGTTGTACAATAGCTACTATTACATACAAGTATTGGCACAACAAATGCTCTGTATATCCAAATGACAAGTACTGTTCATTCCAGCCTAAACTCAATGACTATGTGATACATAAATCATATTTTCAATTGACTATCTATGAGATTTTGTCAATAAATTGGGATTGTTAAAAGCCAAGACGGTAAAAAATTAGTGACAAGGAAAACGATAAGCCAAATAATCCAAAATCTACTGAAAATCGTCATCATTTATGCATGCAGGAAATAACAGATTTGAAGGTGTTTGTATACCAGGGGATATCTTAGGAGACTGAGTGACGTCAGTTTTACCTTGTAAAGTTCTCATTAATTTTGAGTGTGGCTGTGGCAAATGCTTCATATTGGATGAGCTTCCTATAGAACCTCCATTATGAGAGAATGATTGTGATGTTCTTTTTTGCTGGTATGCAAATACTGCTCCTCGTGGAGAAGGTTTTTGAAACTGTTCTGGTTTTTATGTTCATATATCTTCTCTATCATCGGTCTCATAGCTGACTCAACAGGGACAAGCTTCCCCTCTACTTGGTTTGTAAAAACAAATGAAACCTGCAGTATTTAAAACATAATTCTTCTTATCCACAGGTATAAACCATAAACAATCAATAAGAACTATGTTTTCCAAGCACAGTTAAATCAGCTTTGTTTGTATTATCACTTCAATTTTCAAAATATTATCATATCCCGGTGGTTTCTTAACCAACTGAAGAAAGATACTTCTAGATGTTGCTCATTGTCCACACCCACACTTTCTCCTCTCAGGAGAAAAAAGTACTGCATGTAAGAGGAAAATGATAGGAAGAGTAATATATGATTGGCTGACATAAATGCAAATTATGTCTGGGAATCTAAATTTCTTAATCTGACCTAGTTTGGTGATGAGTAATCTCCAATGACATGCTCACGTGTGATGAACAAGGCACTGAAACGTTCACATACCTTGTAATGAAAAAGATACAGAAATCACTTCACTTGTAATTCTCACCTCATCTCCTGCTGAAGCCTGAAATATGCTATCAGGTACAGATGATGGAAAATGATGATGTCCCCAGCTAGCTAAATCTTCTTCCTTCGGAGTTTCGACCTTCAGAAAAACATTTTTTGAGCAAAAACACATATTCTACTCTCAAGAACCGGGATATTGTGACTTCACTAACCTGTTTCTCATGGCGCTTTAAATTGTTGACGCACCCAGCAATACCTGCAAATCCCCTATATCCTCCTCATCATCAAGCCGGCAGCCCTCATCAGTGTACTTAGAATCGAAACTGATATCCAACATTATTTCATCGGTTTTACAGCGGTTGCAGCACATCTTCTCATGAATTTTCGAACTACATAGGTGTACCATTAGTAAGTGGGAAAGAGTTCTAACTAACAAAAAAAGGAGTGCTGATTTCTGCTGTCAACAAATTTCTTTCTGCAAGACATTTCCTTGTAGATTTCATACAAGAAAAATGAGTGCAAGAGGGACAAGATAGCACGGAGAAAATCAGCAGCAGCGCAAAAGAAAAAAAGAATAATAATATTAGGTTCAGTGAGAAACTAGAAGGCCAAGGTCATTGCGATTTGATTTCTATTGAAAAGTAAAACAGTTTGCACCATTGCCACTAAAATTTTCCACCATATCATGTATTCATGAACACCATCAAGACTTTGAACCTCTACGCCAGTCTGTTTATAAGTGCAGATGTGATGTAGCCATTCAAATTTTACACAACTTCAATTTATGCTTATAACTGAAATCGTGGTGATTGTTTTCTGGTTGTTTACATGTTTTCAAGGGGATTCATTCTGCCTTACTTGCTTTTTTGGAATTCATGATATTCAACAGCCTAGCAAAATTTAATCTAACACTACCCAGATGCACCATCAACTGTTTTGGGGAGTTCATGATGTTCAATAGCCTACCAAAGTTACATCAGGAAACTGTAACACTACCTGCATGTCATCAAGAATTTTACAGGAACTTCTACAAATATTATATGATTAGCAGAAAAAAATTAGACAATGGCAAACCTCACGCTCTCATTAAATGTGAACAAGTCTCGTAGATCTTCTGCTGAAAGGAGATTTCCCTGTGATGAGAACTTTGTATCATGCAAACATGATTAAGAACAGATTTCAGCGGAAATTATTAGAAAAATAACAAAGTACCTTCTCTGAATCTACATGCTCTTGCTGAATAACTTTTTGAAGTCCTTCTTTTGACATCTGACGCTGGTATACCTACAGAAATTAATTTAATGTACAATTGCTTAAAGAGAAGTATAGATAGGGAAGTAAATGCATCAAGAATTGACTCGTCAAACCTTTTCTTCAATGGTTCCAGTAGTCAAAAATCTATAGATGTAGACTCTCTTCTTCTGTCCATCCCTCCAAACCCTTGCTGCAGCCTGCGAAGTTCACAGAATTGTAACTTGAAAGAGCTATTTTGATGTATTACTACATAGTACACTTCCATACAGCACAGCCTTGAGATCAACTAATAATGTTTGTTTAGAAGGAAAAATTACTTGTTTATCATTGGCTGGATTCCAATCAGGATCAAAGAGCACAAGTCTATTTCCACCAATTAAATTGAGGCCACAACCTCCAGCTTTGCTACTCAAGAGGAATGCAAACTCATCCTGAAAAAGATAATGTAACACAAGTTACACAATGATGGCAAGACTCATATGACATGAACAAGAGATTTAAATACTAACTTTACCTTTGAGGGATCATTGAAACTTAACCAACTTCTGTCTTTTGCTAATTGATGTAGTCCCATCAAGTCTAAGAAAAGGGTATCTTCTTTCACGGCATAATTGAGCAAAAAGCTCCAGTGTCTAAAAAGGACGAATATAAGGCAATCATTTTAAATGCTTCCACAGCTATAAAGAGTTTTAACAAATAACAAGCACCAGGAGGTCCAGTCATGCTAATAGACTCTAAATCCTAAATTCTCACCAATGAACAATATACATTTGGCACGATTTAGGACAGAAAAACCCTATATGCACATACTAGTAAAACTCAACATCAGGTAAAAAGCAGTGTGCATCAAAATATGGTAGCATAACATACCAAGCACATCAATCAAAGTACAATAAATTAAAAATCATAATTACAAATTAAACATCTACTGCGTATGAGAATCCACATACTTTCTGAATGGATGCAAGAGAGACAGAGAGACAGAGAGACAGAGAGAGAGAGAGAGAGAGAGATTTAGCAACCATCTGTTCATTTTTTTCTTAGAGAAAGCACCCACAGTTTATATTACCTAAAGCACACACTGTTACTACTCAATTCATTTCCACATACAACAGGAATTTTACGGAAACCGACTATTCAATCATTCATTTACTCTACACTGGGAATAAAGTTAGAATGCATAAGCAAAGCCTCATAAAAGTACAAATCTTCGATCCAACAATTCGAGAATGAATTTCCAGGATCAGTACTGTCTTAATAGGAGTAAGAATATCCAAGAAAAAGTAAAATGCTAATATCCACTTTCATTTTGTTTTTTATCCATATTCAGTGGAATTTGATTCAAAACATGACATGAGTACTTGACAGTCCTCAACTTGGAAATAATGAAGGGAAAAAAATGTACACAGATCACATCATAAATAATATACACACAACCAAAGTATTCATTAAATAAAAGCTCAATATCTGGCACCTGTGTGTAATTTGAAACTAGAACGATCCTATCATCTGTTCTCTTACGGAGTTGAGCAAGTAACCGGGCTAAGACATGCATTTTTCCTGATAGTTCAACCCATACCCCATCACCACCATTCCAGGATCCAGATCTGACAAAGCATTAGGAATTTTTTTTTCTAAATTAGGAACAATTGAAAATCAATTCTGCCAAGAAAATAAAAAAAAAAAAAAGGAAAGAAGAAGAAGAGTGCGAGAACCAGGAAGAATTACCTTCCAGAGAATATTTCTTGTGGGAAGAAACGCAGGCAATCCTCAAACCCAGATGTTCCTGGACTCCCACTTTTTATCGTATCATATATTAACTTCAAATTAAATTATCTGGTGTTAGTATTTTAATAGCTGCAACAGAATCATAAAATGCAAAATGAAAAGATAAGCCAAATGTTTCTGTAAAAAGTTCCTAAATGCCGCAGTTTTCACGGGAAAATGAAATTCAATGGATCAGACAGGAATATGATAAGACCTGTATGTGAGAATAGAAGTTTCATCCTGACAAGATAACTTCACTCATAATTCACAAGATGTATATTCAAGGACTTTGACTTGAAACTGTGACATAAGTATACTTACAAATTACTTGCACAAGTTCAGCTGATAAACTTCCTAACCCTAATGTCTCCTCACAAAACAAAAGAATGCTCTATGTCGTATTTCCTTGCATTGTATATGAATAGCAGGCACCATGAATAGGATATTGCCTACAGTAAAAGGTCTAGACTGAGAGTTTAAAGAACTTAAAAAGCTAGTCATATTTGGTTAGCCATGATTCTTCAGTAACTTGACTTCTTACAGCACCTTTCAGCCTACAGTTGAGGAAAACACACTTCAATACGTGACACCTGACCGGTACTATCCAGGTCTCCTGCCACATTCTAACTTCTACTGGATGAGTTTAATCTGTTGCACGTTTTACTCTTTGTAGTCTTAGGAGTCTATTTGCAAACGTCTAAAACATATTTGGTAGTATTTTTAATACCACGTGGCCGTTTACATGACTCACCAAATATGATATGATACTCCATGGTTTGGAACTAAATTCCATTGTCATGTAAACTAAAATGTGTGCAATCAAGAATTTTCATTTTCTTTTTTGCAACAGGTTGTATCATATTTAAACACTTCACCATTTCAGATGATCACGATTAGATCCATAAGCTGCCAATGTCAAGATGCAATTTACTTTCCACTCTAAGAACAATGAATCTAAAGAGGAATCACAAATCATAAATTCGTCATTTTGATTAACAGTGTATACCTTTGGGTGATTGCAGAGCTTCTTAAGAACAGTTATGTAAGCTAAGATTTTTGATTGTTTTGCTTCGTCCGAAATTGCCCGTTTAACCTTCGCATGAAAGTTGTGAAGGTTAGATGTTTTAATATTTATCCTGTATTTTGTCAAGAAGAAAAGAAATCTTATGCAGACTTCAAACTTAATCATATAAAAGGAATGAAGATTACATTTTTGAATGTATAAAATGATTGTACAGCTGAGATTGGAGAGGTGTCAGCTTGCAGCACACAACTTCAACAATCTGTAAAGAAGTAGAGAGTACTTCAATTAAACTGTCAACATATCAGAGCACCAGGACAAAGTTGTTGAGAAATATTTCAATAAACCAAGTAAGACCCAATGTGAAAATCAAGGTTTATGAAGTTGAATAAAAGGATTAGACAGAAGGAACAAAGCCAAGTAAACCCTGATGGAGTTTAAGCCTTCAGATTTCTCTCAAAGGATAAAAAGAGGCAAGCAATGAGTCCCTGGACATCCAATAATTGGCAGCAGTTTGGGATAGACTACATTTATTTTTGGTACCACAAAGTGCAATCCACATTATTAATTATTTTTGTTCCATTTTCTGCAGATATCCTTATTGACCATCATATTTATTTTGGTCCTCATATACAATATAATATTATTGAGAACATCTCCTGATATTTACACAAGAACTCAAAACTTGGTGGTTCATCAATTACCACTTCCCATGCTGAATAATCACAACTAGACTTCACATGTGCAAGCTACTTCTCAATCAATTATATCATAATTTAGGATCCAATAACTGAAATTCTATAATGTGGATTACACATGACCCTTTATTGTTATTTAAAAGCAAAACCAATGTCTATATAGACGTGGAGAACAAGTGAACAGATGAAACTGTTGACAGCTAATGAACAAACATGAATATGAAGTTATAAAAATAATATCATTCTATGTCAAAGCATCGAGTCTTCATAGGCAAATTAATAATATGTAAGGCTAAATAATATATCACTTATAAAAATCTGGTTGCCCTAGTTCAACATCATAACAAATTATGCTACACGGTGCTAAGGATTATGGATGACCATCTTAAAGTACCTTTGGTGGTAAGTGGTTGGATAGTAGAGCATTAGTCCTCCCAATATAAACTGAAACACATGCAATGAACTTTGTAAGAAGTTAATTCAAATTTACATATCAAACGTCTGTGTACTATAACCCACACAGAACTTTAATGGAAAAACATTTGTAAACACGAGAAAATCTTTGTTATCCTAATGGAACTTATGACAAGAATGAACCAGACTCTGTCATAGAATTTTGAAAGATATAGTTACCTGATTTACTTTTGCACTTAGTTCCGCAGATCGCTCTGAACCAAGCCTCTTTTCTTCTGCAGTAGACGTTGGCTCACGGCCACAAACAATTGGCATCTTCAAGAAGTAGAACAAAAAATATTAGAAATAAATATATTCTATATACTGCAGAGGAAACTTAACATCAGAAAAATGCAAGTTCCTAACTGACTTGCCAATTCTACCATTGTGGTACACTGACATAAGATGCCTGACAGGTCAAAGTACATATATACATATACAGAGAGAAACTTAAAAGAGAGTAATGTTTATCTTACACAATTCTCGAATTCCAGGAAAGTAGCATACCTCATAATAACGCCGAAAATATGAAGCATCACCCAATACTCCAGGATTTGTGAAATTAACCATGGCATAGAACTCCTCAAGATCATTCTAAGTTTGAATATAAGAGATGAATGAATAATTCCGAAAATGGAAAAGCGAAAGTCCTATGAGAAAGGATGTAGCTGTAAGGATAATTAGGTTGTTCTCACTTGCATTGGAGTCCCTGACAACAGAATGCGACGTTTGCATGATAAAGCAGCTAATGCCTGGTCCATAAGTTCATGAAAGTCATCTCAAATCCACAGTATCATGACCTCATCCAGGAAAACAATCTCAAATGAAAGAATTTGATGCATCTTACTCGATTGGTCAATGTTTGATCGTTCTTTAGCCTGTGAGCCTCATCACATATCAGTAGGTCACAGGATCCGCTTTGGTTGAATTTTAAAGAATGCATCCGAAATGTCTCATAGGAAACAATCAATACCTATAAGAAAATCCATTTATTTATGAGTTATGACCATTTGCTAAATAACACAGAAAGTAAAAGAAAATCACCTGTAAAGAGCTGCGAGAACAGGTAAAACTATCAATGCCAGAGATAACATCTTCTCTAGTACTCTCTCACAAAGAGCGACAAGCTTCACTCGTTCCCCAACCCATTTCTTGATTTCAGCTTCCCAGTTGCTCACCAGACTAGTAGGAGTCACAATGATCACCTTTTTAACCATTGGTTTCCCATCAAATCCCTGACGTAGAAGAGTATAGAGTAGTGTGATTGACTGCAGGGTCTTTCCCAACCTGAACGAGAGAACAACCAGAAAAGAACTGGAACATCAAACACGAGATTTAAAAATCAGAGAACCTTTTTTTTTTAATCTTAGAAACTGAGCAATAAAAACATTATCAGTGGTACTGAACTTTTACCCCATATCATCAGCCAAAATGCACCCATGGATGTTATCGGAACTGAGGTTACCAGAAACGCAATCAAACATGAATTGCACCCCTTCTCTGCAAGCAAAAATCAAGTGAACCTTTCAATTGAATGGTGTCATAAAATCATATAATCCTTATCGGTCAGCACAATTTTTTGGTAATATTCAAAATTCTAACAGCAGACAGCATCACAGCAACCAGATGTAAGTACCAATTTGATAGATAGTAAGCCAAATACGTCGTGTTCGTAATACCTAAAGGAAGCATTTATAAACCACATTATATCGAGCTAATGCAAAACAACACTTCAATACAATACATGTAAGAGATCCTTAGGAAGATGCGAATGAAAACATATTCCATGAATTTATCATGACCCTCTCCCTTATTATAGAAGAATTTTGTGTCTTTTAGTTTCACAATCTTACACATGCCTATGGAACTCAGAAACTGTGTGTAACTGTACCTTTGATGGGGCCGGAGAAATTTCACAAGCAAAGGATCTACAACTATAGATGTAAAGTGGCTGTCTCTATCTTTGGATTCTTCCGGCTGCCATAACACCAGAGGCTCGATTCCTGGAGGTAGTGATACACTCTCCTCTGAATCATCATCCTCAATGATATTGCGAGTATTAAACCTGTTTGTAATGTTGACTAATGCAGGCCTTGTGGACCCCCATGGCACAAACCTTTTACGAGCACAAAGACGACGTGTCAGCTGCTCATTGTCCTCGGAGTAACCACTGGAAGAGGGAGGCTTAAAGGGCTTCCTTAAGGTGGCCTCTGCATCTACTACCGAATAAACTCGAGGAAATAGTGATTGCCGTCTCACTTCTATGTTTCCCCTGATTTAGAAAAATCACACTCTAACTTTGTTAAATTATATATTAGTGTGAAGCAATGGACACTGATCTGAACATCATTCATGTTTCCACAATAGCAACTTACTGCATTTTCTAGTTAAATACAAAGAACCAGAGAATCTTACCGGAAAAAAACTAAGTACTCAAAAATCAAATCAGAAACAATTAAACCCTAGCTCTAAACGACCCAATCACCTTACATACCAATAGTTGACAAAACTCAATGCCGCTGAGGTTAGTGGTAAATAATACTCAAGATAATGGAAATTAAGAAAAAATATCAAAGGCAAACAAACAACCTTACAAGGGCGGCTACGTTTTGCGACTTCCTTTGATCCTTCCGCGGCGGAGCTGAAGGAGCAGCGGGTATTTCTTCTTCGTCGTTATCGCATTCCGAGGCGTCGGACTCTATTGATTTGGGTGAGAGATGGTAATCGGATTCGGACCCTGCCGTTGAATCGCCGGAATGTGAGAGAGAATCGTCTTCGTCTTCCATATCTCTGTTTTACTTCCTTGTGTTTTGTTTTCTCTGTTTCTGCTTTTAAATCCACACACATTTGGCGGTAAAGTTTCTTTTCTTTCTTCGTTTTGTTGTAGGCAGTATCAGGAATTTAGAGGTGAAATATATTTTTTGTAAAAATTTTTTCAGTGACACTAATAATCTTTGGGTCGCGTTATTTGCACCTCAATATATATATAATGAATACACCACACTCCTAATATTTATAAAATTCCATTGTTAAAATGACTATGATAACAAAAAACATTTTAAATAAACCCCTTAAATCTCTAAATACACTTCCATCCCTTTTTAAACTTATATTTTTCTTCTTTACACCCTCTCTCGTTATTCCTCTCTCTACAAACTCTTCCCAAAAAGATTTTGAAACCCTAGGGATGTATGGATGTGTTTCAAGTCCATTTCAGGTTCTAGTTTTGGAAAATGAATTTTCAAACTTTATTGGTTTTCGTGTGAGAATTGAGAATATGTTTTGTTTGTTATGCGAATTTTGTTTGAAAGTGAGAATATGTTTGGTTATAGTTTTTCAAATTTATTTTTGACATAGGTTTGCGTGAGTGTAGTGTATTTTTACCTAGGTTTGTGTAATTGGAATGAAAAATTGTTTGGTTGTGTTTTTCAAAAGAATATTTTCCATAAAAAGTGAAAATTGGAAATGACTTCATTTCTCTTGAAAAACTTTTGAAACAAACATAAACCCATTTTTTGGAATAGTTGGAAAGTGGAAAAAGGGGTTGGAAACACAACCATACATGACCCTAATTTTCCACCAACCACGTTCTTTGCGCAAATATGGACCCGAATGAATTCATCGACACCAATAATGTAAGAATCTTAATACTACTCACTCGTCCCAATTTGATAGGCAAGTAGAAGAAATCACACTGATTAAGAAAACATACTAAATGTAATTGGGATTACAATTTTTTCCATATTGTTCCAATTTTACCCTCACATTAAATTGTGAAGAGACATGATATTTAGTATGGTATTTTCGTGGATTGTGTTGTTATTGGAAGATTAATGCACTCATATTTTAATTTTTAGTATTCCAACTATCTTGGAAAAATAAAGTTTGTTAAAATTAAAGTGAATTACATAGGGGTAATTTGGTCTATTGTTGTATAATTAATACTCTCAATAAGGAAACTAGCATATAATTTGGGACGGATGAAAAAGGAAAGGTGGTCTATCAAATTGGGACGGAGGAGTATATTGCTTGAAGTATCATATTTTTCATATTTTTTATGTTTTCCCTTTCAAAATTTCTCTTGGATCGCGCACAAGACGCCCAAATTTCGCCATGGCACGATCATGCCAATTTTTAACATGGCACGATCAAAAAAATGAGGCACGGTCGTGCCATGAATTAAATTGAGGCACGATCGTGCCATGTATTAGAATTGGGCACGATCATGCCATATAATATGTGTATGATCGTGCCATGTAACTGATGGCATATTTGCACCATTTATCAAATAATTACATTATATTGCCATTTTAAGCTCTATGTTTTTTTGTGTAAGTTTCTTTTGATGAATTTGTTTAATATTTTGACAGAATCAAATACTCACCCCACACGAGTCTAGTGTTTGTTAGATAAATATTTTTATCAAGATTTTGATGATTTTGTTTTTATACCAAAACAATGTTTTTATATGTTGTCCAAATACTCCTAAATGATTTAAAATGTTTTTACTAATTTTTGGAGTATTTCTTAGAGTTTTTAATTTGATAAAAATTGGACAACACTTTTGATGGTTTTGTTTAAATTGGTTTTTACACCAAAACTATGTTTATAAATGTTGTCTAAATACTCCCAAATGATTTAAAATGTTTTTACTAATTTTTTGGAGTATTTCTTGAAGTTTATTTTTGAAAAAAATCGGACAACATTTCAAAAGGGGTGGTCGACCGGTCGCCCAAAGTGGTCGACCGGTACCTGAAGATTAGATAATCGAAACAGAACTTACAGGTCTTGAAAAAGATGGAGGGGCCGGTCGAGGGTGAGGTCGGCCGCACCCTAGGGCGACCGGTCGCACCCCCGCAACCCCTACCGGATCGCACTATTTTTTTCAAACGGTCGAAATCTTCAACAGGGCAATCGGTCGCCCTATGTTATTTTTTGACAAAGAAATTCCAACCGTTGTAACTGTGACATGACAAGATTTGTTTTTCAATTTTGTACAATATTTCTACATCTTGTGATCTTCTTTTTGTAGACAAAAGTGAAGATAGATGAGCCTATGTTGGGAGCCTATGTTGGTGAAGCTTCTCTATAAATAGAGGATGAATTGAAGACACAAGATACAACACATACAAGCAAAATACACAACAAGAAATCTGCAAATTGTTCAAGCTTTCATTTTTTCATTCTTGTTGTAATAGCTTCAAGTACTTTCACTTGCACATCTTTGAAGTCTAGGCTTTTTGATTCTTGATTACACTTGCACTCAATCTTTGTATTGGTTTCATAGAGTTGTAATCTTGAATTTTGTCCATCATTCAACACAAGACATCCTTGTGAGTATTCTTGTGGTAAGAATACACTTGGGTGATTTAGGTGATAGGTGTTTGAATAGTGTGGTACTCTTCAAAGGTGGTGAAGGAAGATTGTGGTAATCTCCTGAAGGTGTTGTAAGAGGATTGTGGTGATCCTCAAGGTGTTGTATTAATTGTGGTAATTAATAAAATCTTTTTCTTTTTGAAATCCATCCAGGAGATCTTTGGGGTGGTAGAGGATTAGGCCCTAGGTGGGTTGAACCTCTTTAAATCAACGAGTGTTGTTTAAATTCCGCATTTACATTCTTGTCATTTACTTGTTGATTCGAAAAAGAGGGTGATTTGCGAAAAATCGGCATAATCTATTCACCCCCCCTCTAGATTATCGTAGCCACTTGGACTAACAAGTGGTATCAGAGCCAAACTCTTTGGCTAAGCTCGTTCGAAGTAAAGAGGAAAGATCCATGGCTACGAATGAAGCTTATCTCACCACCGGCGCCTCCACCAACAAGCCACCACTATTCGACGCCAACAACTACGCATTTTGGAAAGACCGCATGGAGTGCTTTCTACAAGGATGCGGATTTGATATTTGGAATGTGGTCATTGAAGGAGTTGCTCAACCAACAACAAAATTGGAGGATGGTACCACGACTCCCAAGCCATTCAAGGAGTACGATGAAAATGACAAGAAGGCTTTCTCTCTAAATGGTAAGGCCTTAAATATTTTACATTGCTCTCTTACCGCCACCGAATATAATCGCATAAGAGGCATACGGTCGGCACATGAAGTTTGGGAAAAATTAGAAACCATTTATGAGGGCACAAAGAAAGTGAAGCAAGCAAGAAAAACAATGCTTGTGAAAGACTTTGAAAATTTCAATATGCATGATGGTGAAAGCATATCAAAAATGGTGGAAAGGCTTGACAACATTGTCAATCCTCTTGTGGCTCTTGGAAAGGTCATCTCCGAAGAAGACAAGGTGACCAAGGTATTGAACGCCCTTCCCGGCTCATGGTCCGAAAAGGTGACGGCAATCACGGAAGCTCAAAATCTTGAGACACTCAAGTTTGATGAGCTTATTGGGAATCTCCTCATCTATGAAGTATATCTCAAGGAGAGGAAAAATTCTCAATCATCCACCTCTAAATCGGGTACGCAAAATATTATTAAAGGCTTAGCATCTTCTTCTAATAATGTTTATTATGCTAGTGATGAGGATGATGAAGAAACGGCGCTCTTGTTAGAAAATTTGCAAAATTTGTAAACAAAAATAAAGCAAGAAAGTCAAGGACAATTCTTGCTTCAAATCGGAAAATCCGGGCACTATATAGCCGATTGCCCAAAATTAGCGGAAGAGGAACAAAAGAAGAAAAAGCTTTTTCCGAAAAAGAAGGCGTTAAATGCGGACGTCAAAACTTGGGATGAATTACTTGAAACAACCGACGAGGAAGGAGAATCCGAATATGGTCTTATGGCCATAGGCGAAGAAAATACCGAGGTACGCTCTAATGCTTCATCTTCTTCCCTAGTTGATGAATTACAATGTGATTTTGATGAATTGCAAAATGAGTTTCAAAATTTGATTGTTAAATACAAGAATTTGAAAAAGGAGCATAAGGAGCTTAAACTATAAAAGGGTAAATTATTTACTTCTTATGATTCTCTTGATAAAGCTCATGGTATTACTCTTACTATGATCCGTACTCTTGAAACCGAAAAACAAACGCTCACTAATGATATTGAAAATTTGAAAAAGGATGTGCATCGATTCAATTTAAGTACGGATAAAGTCACCAAAATTTTAGATGCACAAAGAGGTGAGCATTCTAAATTAGGACTTGGTTACAAACCTTTTCAAAAAGCTTTTAAGAAAAATGACCAAGGTCCAACCTTTGTACGTGCTAGTAGTCCTCGTATTATTACTTGTTTTTATTGTGGTAAAAATGGACATTATGCTAACAATTGTAAATTGAAGAATAATTTTAGCTATTATTGGAGACCTAAAGGTCTCAAGGCTAACCCCATGGACCCCAAAATTATAGGGTACCTAAAAATAATTCCTTTGTAGGTTATAGGAGCTATAACAACAATGGAAGATTCAAAATGGCTCGTGGACAACGGATGTTCACGCCATATGACCGGAAATAGAGAACTTTTTACCAACATCAAGCTCCAAGAAGAGGGTATGGTCATGTTCGGCAATGGCAAAGGAAGAATTCTTGGAAATGGAGAAATTGGTAACTCTTCTTTCTCTCTTAGTAATGTTCTTTTAGTAGAAGGGCTTAAGTTCAATTTGATAAGTGTTAGCCAACTTTGTGATTCAAATTATAATGTTGTTTTTAATAAAGAAAAATGCCTTATTTCCAAAAATGATAAAATTATTTGTGAAGCAATTAGAAAAGGCAATCTTTACAAAATTTGTACAAGTGATTTGGTTAGTCAAAATGTTTCTTGTCTTGTCGCCAATAATGATTTAACTAGCTTATGGCATAGGCGACTTGGACATGTTGGATACAAAAATTTGCAAACTATTTACAAAAACCAACATGTAAAAGGACTACCCAAATTGAATTTTGAAAATCTTGGCTTATGTGACACTTGTCAAAAGAACAAATTAGTTAAGAGTAGTTTTAAGCCTAAAAATGAAATTTCCACTACCAAACCCCTACAAATGCTTCATCTTGATTTGTATGGGGATATTGGTACGGCTAGTTTAAGTGGAAAACATTATACCTTTGTTATAGTTGATGATTTTTCTAGATATACTTGGGCTCTATTTCTTACAAATAAAAGCGATCCGTTAATGAGTTTGTTAAGTTGTGTAGACTCATTGAAAATGAAAAGGAAGATACTATTAAGTCCATTCGAAGTGATCGAGGTGGAGAATTTGTGGCGAATTTAGAGTCTTTTGTGAAACCAATGGATATAGTCATAATTTTTCGGCTCCAAGGACACCTCAACAAAATGGAGAAAGAAAGGAAGAATCGGACACTTCAAGAAATGAGTCGGTCCATGCTCAATGAATTTTCACTTCCAAAATATTTTTGGGCGAAGCCGTAAGTATCGCTTGCTATGTCATTAATCGAGTTTATATTCGTCTAAAATGAATAAAACTCCATATGAGCTTTGGAAAGGAAGAACTCCAAATATTAGTTATTTCAAAATATTTGGATGTAAATGTTTTATTTTGAATACTAAGGATCAATTAGACAAACTTGATCCTAAGGCCGATGAAGGAATATTTATGGGGTATTCAATCAAAAGCAAATCATATCGAGTTTATAATAAGACTAGTGGGGTTGTTGAAGAATCCATCCATGTCAAATTCAATGAAGCTTCGGGTGTTGAAAGGATACCCAATGATGAAAGTGATGAAGAGGATATCGTTGAAACCATTGTTCAAGATGAAACTCAAAATGATCAACCTTCAAGATCAAGTGTTCCTCAAGAAGATAAAGGTGATACTTGAATCTTCCCGTAGCATTGAAATTTAAGGAGATCACCCAAAAGATCTTATTATTGGTGATTCCTTGATAAAGTAATGACTCGAGGAAATTTGCCGAGAAAGCTCTTATATCTCAAAAAGAGCCTAAAAATGCTAAGGAAGCCATTGAAGATGAGGATTGGTTTTTAGAAATGCAAGAGGAGTTGAATCAATTTGAAAGAAATGATGTATGGGAATTAGTACCTTGTCCTCCATCTCAAACCATTATTGGTACAAAATGGGTATTTGAATAAGCTCGATGACAAGGCAATATTGTTCAAACAAAGCAAGGTTAGTAGCTCGAGGTTATTGTCAAGAAGAAGGTATTGATTATGATGAAACATTTGCACCGTAGCACGTTTAGAAGCTATTCGTATTTTACTTGCCTATTCTTGTTTTAAAAATTTCAAGCTTTACCAAATGGATGTAAAATCCGCATTTCTAAATGGTATTATTCAAGAAGAAGTCTATGTAAAACAACCTCGGGGTTTGAAAATTTTTCTAGGCCTAATGATGTTTATAGACTTAAAAAGGCCTTATATGGTTTGAAACAAGCACCCGTGCATGGTATGATAGACTTAGCTCTTTTCTTTTGCAAAATGGTTTTACAAGAGGTAAAGTAGACACTACTCTCTTTGTTTTTGAAAAAGGGCAAGATTGCTTATTGATAAGGGTCTTTTTATGCACGTTTTATGTGTATATTTGAGTAGAATTCGAGTTATTTTATTGTTAGTTTTGTAAATTTTTGATTGTACATAGTTCATATTACTCCGAGGTGCTTTTATTGATGTAGATTGACCATTGGGGCTAATTTTGGTGAATTTCGGACCATGGATTCATGTCAAAACATACCGGGGAGTTTAAGGATGCAAAAACGCTCGAAATTCCAAGCCAAACGCGTCATTTCGGGGCCTTTTTGGTCCAACACGGGCAGGGGGTGTCGGGCAACACGGCCGTGTTCGCCGGAGCTAAAAACTCGATTTTTTGCACAAAACAGCCCCCGACACGGCCAGGCCGTGTTCCCCAACACTGGCCGTGTCGGGAACACGGCCTGGCGTGGAAGCACGGCCATGTCCAGGCGGAGTACTGCACAATTAAACAAAGACACGGCCTGGCCGTGTCGGGCGACACGGGCGTGTCGGGACCTCTTTTTGCAACTTTTCTTTGCGGAAATTATGGAAAACTCACCTACCAAGCCTTTTGACCACTTTTATACACCTTTAACACCCAATTTTTTGCTGCAACATGTCCCCATATTCCCTCAATCATCATGTGTATACAATGATTCAACCAACTCAACCATGAATGTGCACACAATGATTCAACTAACAAGCATGGAAATGGGGCATTTGTTAATATGGTATTTCACAAGATGGTGCTTATAAAAGCAAGAGTTTGAGTTGGAAAATCATTCATGTAATATTCACTCAGAGAGATTCATAGTGTTTAACATTTTGAGTGGAATTGGGATCAAGAGGTCTTGGAGGAGTAAGCTTGAGGCAACATTGGGGAAGAAGGCTTGGAGCAACATCATCAAGTCAATTGAGATTTTGATAAAGATAAGTACACCATGACTACAATGTTTACATCTTTGTGTAATTTATTCTTTGGTCAAAATCATGTGTAGCTAAACTCCTAGTGTTTGAATGTAATGAACTCTAGAATGGATTTGTGATTAAGGTGTGTATGTTTTTAATAAAATCTTCATATTTTGTGTGATTCACTTATATTATGCTTCGTTCATTCGAATTGATATATGCGCAATATTGATTTGAAGTTTATTTTTCATCCGGGAAATCGAGAGATTCATGGTGAAATAGAACCTATATATAAGTGAAAAGAGTTGCATGCAATCCTAGATATAGGGACGACATAAATCTTACGGATTAGGGTCAAACCTAATATGGGAATTCATAAATCGTTATAATGCGATCTTGGGGTTTTAACTAGAAAGAGATTTCAGTTAATCAACTTGAGATTAGGAGTTTTTCGCCTTGAGAAAGGGATTAACTTAAATCGGGAATTTCTACGGTCCACATAGCATGAGATTTTATTAAAAGAGGTTGTTTTTGCTTAAGGGCTTATGGTTGAATCTTTTAACTTGTCAAATCACAAAAACATTCTAGAGGGATTTACATTCAAACACACTCCTATCTCTTGATTTCTTATTTTACAAATCTTCCTTCATTTTTACAATTTATAATTTGTTTTCCTTTTTTATCAAACAAAAACTCGAAAATTGTTAGATTAAATAACAAAGAGACGGTAATTATTAGTACTTATAATCCTGGGAATGACACTCGGTACTCAACAATCTATACTATAAAACGATAGGTGCACTTGCCTACGGTTTTAAAGGTAGCTTTTGAGCCATCACTTATTAGTGCATTTTTATGTTGATGATATTATTTTTGGTGCTACTAATGAATCCTTGTGCAAGAAATTTTCTAAGTTAATGCAAGGTGAATTTGAAATGAGCATGATGGGGAGCTCAACTTCTTCCTTGGACTTCAAATTAAGTAATGTCAAGAAGGAATATACATTTCTCAATCAAAGTATACAAAAGAGCTTCTAAAGAAGTTCGAATTGAAGAAGGAAGAACCGTCTCTACACCAATGGCAACAAATGTCAATATAGACAAAGATGAAAAAGGCAAGTCGGTTGATGAATCCAAATATCGAGGTATGATTGGTAGTTTACTTTATTTAACCGCAAGTAGACCGGACATTCTTCATCTTTGTATGCCTATGCGCTCGTTTTCAAAGCAATCCCAAAGAATCTCATTTAAGTGCCGTTAAAAGGATTTTTCGATATTTGAAAGGCACTATTCAATATGGTTTATTTTATCTAAAGAATGAAAATTTTTCTCTTAAAGGTTATAGTGATTCGGACTATGCGGGAAATATTGATGATCGGAAAAGTACTTAGGATCATGTCAATTTTAAGCGATTGCCTAGTATCTTGGTTTTCAAAGAAACAAAATTGTGTTTCACTTTCAACTACGGCCGAATATATTTCCGCGGCATTTTGTTGTACACAACTTCTTTGGATGAAACAAACTTTAGCGGATTATAAATGTTCTTTTGAAAATGTTCCTATCTTTTGTGATAACATATCCGCTATAAATATTGCACAAAATCCGGTTCATCATAACCGTACTAAACATATTGAGATTCGACATCATTTTCTAAGGGATTGTGTCTCTAAACGAAAAATTGAGATATCTTTTGTACCATCTCAAGATCAATTAGCGGACATTTTTACTAAACCGTTAACTTCCGAGACTTTGCGTCAATACGAGCTCGGTTAGGCATAATGCATATTGAATGAGGTCTATGATTGCATTTTGCACGTTTTTAAAACTTAGTGGCGAAAAATCGGATTTTTGGTTGAAAATTTGGATTTTGGAAATTTTTCAATACATTGGGCTGAAATGGTTGAGGGCAACCGGTCGCCCTCAACCTCGACCTGGTCGCCCTCAACCTCAACCTCGACCGTCGCTTCTAAGCATAAAATTGGATTAAAACCGTTCTGTCTTCAAAGATTCTTCATTTTAACTTATTTTGGCCAATTTTCGTCTCCTTTGCCTAAATCACACAAATTTCACTTCAAATTTGTTTTCTTGCATATGTTTTATATTTTGGACTTCATTAAGCTCGATTATCATCATCATTGCTCATCTTTACCGAATAATTGGTAAGAATTCTACTCCATTTGCTCAATTGGGTTGAACCTTGAGATTTTGACTTATTTGCAAAATTCTTGATGATAATTTCTTATGAATGTGATGAGCTTAATATTTATGATGTATTGAATGTTGTTTGAACTGAATTGGTGATGAAATTTTTTGGCTTAAACGAATCCCAAAGGCGTTATATTCTTCTAGTTTTATTTGACGGCGCCAAAGTGTTCGTCAAAATGTTTCAATGAAAAATTCATCATCTACATGAGTCTCTCGATTTGAAAAGTCTTATAAGTTTATAGAGATCATGTTTTATCAATCAAATGAGCTTTTGCAAGTCAATTGATCAACTTTTCCTTTTATTTGAAATTTAAGCTTCAAATTTCAATAGAGTTTGATAAATCGATAAATTTGCGCACTTTGATATGAATATACGGTGTTTTTATCGTGCTAACATTCTTTTTGATGATTCCAAAGGGGAGAAACAGGAAAAATGCTCATACGCTCAAAGAAGCGAAAATAAGCTTGCAAGAAAAGCTATAAGCTAGGGCTCTTGAAAGCCATAACTGTGAATAATGCTTAGTCCATTTGATGTATTGTGGACTTTTATGCTTGACTAATGATGTTTTGTGACAGGGGGAGTTTATAAGCTCATAGAATTCAAGCTTAAGTTGTGAAAGCTAAGCTTTTAGCTTTTAGTTGTTCTTGTATACTTGTTCTTTATATGCATGTTGATAGGGGAGCTTGTGTAAAAATGATTTTGAAAAATCTTTGCTCTTATCCTTGTGTGCTTGTACTTATGATGAATCTTGCTTGGAATTGATTGTTGTTTTTAAGACCGGAAAATTTGTTTTGTTATAAAATCGACCTTCTAAAATTGTTTTGGTTGTAATCATCAAAAAGGGGAGTTTGTTAGATAAATGTTTTTATCAAGATTTTGATGATTTTGTTTTTATACAAAAACAATGTTTTTATATGTTGTCCAAATACTCCTAAATGATTTAAAATGTTTTTACTAATTTTTGGAGTATTTCTTAGTTTTTAATTTGATAAAAATTGGACAACACTTTTGATGGTTTTTGTTTAAATTGGTTTTACACCAAAACTATGTTTATAAATGTTGTCTAAATACTCCCAAATGATTTAAAATGTTTTTACTAATTTTTGGATTATTTCTTGAAGTTTATTTTTGAAAAAAATCGGACAACATTTCAAAAGGGGTGGTCGACCGGTCGCCCAAAGTGGTCGACCGGTGCACGAAGATTAGATAATCGAAACAGAACTTACAGTCTTGAAAAAGAGGGGGGGACCGGTCAAGGGTGAGGTCGGCCAGTCAGCACCCTAGATTTGGCCGTCCCCACCTCGGCCGGTCGCAGACCCGCAACCCCTACTCCGGATCGCACTATTTTTTCAAACGGTCGAAATCTTCAACAGGCAACCGGCCGCCCTATGTTATTTTTTGACAAAAATTCCAACCGTTGCAATATGTTACAAGACAAGATTTGCTTTTCAATTTTGTACAATATTTCTACATCTTGTGATCTTCTTTTTGTAGACAAAAGTGAAGATAGAGAGCTATGTTGGGAGCTATGTTGGTGAACCATCAATTGTGCAAGGAATAATAAAGCTTCCTGGATCATTAAATTTTTGTGGTAGTTCATTGGAAGGACATTTATCATTCAATTGCACATTTGATAATTTGTTAAGCTTATTTTCACTAGGAATGATGTCATTAAGATCCCTAACATGCTTTGAAGGAGGAGGTCAACAAATGGAATATTAGTATGTAATTGCTTGAATGACTCAAGTACTTACCAAATTTGTCCTCCTTTCTATCTTCTTGGTTAAACTCCGGTAAAGGATCTTGGGCTTGTGATCTCGCAACCTCCTTTTTCATGAGATTTTCTTTGGTCATGTCATCCTCCACATATTTCGCATGGAGGCATTGGCATAATCATGCTCATGTGGAAAAGCGATGGTGATTGCCTTTACGTGCTCCGGCAGGTTTGGCTCGAGTATTACTCGGCAAACTACCTTGTGGCCTTTCGGAAATCATCTTCGCAACCGCCTATTTGGTTTTCAGTTATGGATAGATGCCTCTTGATTTCTCAAGGATGTTTCCACCGCTGGAATCGGGTATCTCATTGATTGCACAAACTTTGTTATAAGATCTTCCAAGTTAGGCTTACCTTGATTTGTTTGAAATCCGGGAGGCGTGTGTAGATCGGGATTGGGATTAGGTCGTGGTTGGCCTTGATTTCCCCAACCGAAATTAGGATGTTGTCGCCACCCAGGATTATATGTGTTCTTTGTAAGGATTACTTGGGTAATTTGCCTTGATTCCCAACGTAATTAGCATGTTCGGCGTGAGGTATTGTGTGTGGGACAGTCCCGATGATTATGCAATCCTCCGCAAGTTTCACAAGATAAAACATGCGGTGGTGGTGGTTTAGGAGCCGCTAGATCGTCGATCTTTTGGGTCAATGCTTCGACGTGCGGCGAGCGTAACTACCGATCTGCATTATACACACCAACCGACTGTTAGTTTTATCTCGTATGGATTGCCATTGGTAGCCGTTCATGGCCATTCCCTCAATCAAATCTAAGCGGCTTCGGCGTTTTGTTATTAAGAGTTCCCCGCCATTGCATCGATTCATTTGTCTTGTTGCGAAAGTAGCCCATTATAAAATGTTTGGACTAGCATCCAAATAGGTAGGCCATGGTGTGGGCATTTCAACAATTCTTTGAATCTCTCCCCAGTGTCGTACAAGGTCTCATCATCTTCTTGAGTGAATGAAGAGATTTCATTCCTCAATCGTGCGATTTTGGCGGTGGAAAATATTTCAAAAGGAACTTTTCGGCCATGATGTTCCACGTTGTAATCGTTCCTTTGGCAAAGTATTTAGCCATTGTTTAGCCCGTCCCCGAAGAGTAAATGGGAATAGGCGTAAACGGATGGCATCATCGAAGACCCCATTTATTTTGAATGTATCGCAAATTTCAAGGAAATTCGCGATATGATTATTGGATCTTCGTCCAGTAGGCCGTCGAATTGAACAAATTGTTGCACCATTTGAATGACATTCGGTTTGATTTGAAATTATTGGCTGCAATGATGGGCCTTACGATACTAGCGATGTGCCGTCCATAGATGGCTTGGCGTAGTCGTACATGGTTCTTTGTTGTTCATCCGCCATATCGGGATCCTTGCTTTTGTTAGTATCATCCTCGTGGTCGTACTAATACTTTCCTGTGTTGCTACCGGCGGTCTCATGACTTCCATTCGGCGACGAGTAGGCATGCACTTGTAGTAAACAAGGAGGATAAGTATAATCAAGACTTACAAAGATAGATACCTAGAAAGACAATTTATGAAAATAAAAAAATGATTAAATTAACAAAAATAAGGTGTTCTTAATATTACAATCCCGACAACGGCGCCAAAAACTTGATGGCTCAAAAGCTACCTTTAAAACCGTAGGCAAGTGCACCTATCGTTCTATAGTATAGATTATTGAGTACCGAGTGTCATTCCCACGAGGATTGTAAGTACTAATAATTACCATCTTTTTGTTATTTAATCTAACAATTTTCAGAGTTTTTGTTTGATGAAAAAGGAAAACAAATTATAAATTGTAAAAATGAAGGAAGATTTGTAAAATAAGAAATCAAGAGATAGAAATGTGTTTGAATGTAAATCCCCTAGAATGTTTTTGTGATTTGACAAGTTAAAAATACAACCGTAAGCCTCCAAAAGCAAAAACCAACCTCTTTTAATAAAATCTCACGTCTTGTGGACCGTAGAAATTCCCAATTTGAGTTAAACCCTTTCTCAAGGCGAAAAACTTCTAATCTCAAGTTGATTAATCTGAAATCTCTTTCTAGTTAAAACCCCAAGACAAACATTATAACGATTTGTGAATTCCCATATTAGGTTTGACCTAATCCGGAAGATTTATGTCGCCCTATATCTAGGATTGCATGCAACTCTTTTCACTTATATAGGTTCTATTTCACCATGAATCTCTCGATTTCCGGATGAAAAATAAACTTCAAATCAATATTGCGCATATATCAATTCGAATGAACGAAGCATAATATAAGTGAATCACACAAAATATGAAGATTTTATTAAAAACATACACACCTTAATCACAAATCCATTCTAGAGTTCATTACATTCAAACACTAGGAGTTTTAGCTACACATGCTTTTGACACAAGAATAAATTACACAAGAAGATGTAAACATTGTAGACATGGTGTACTTATCTTTATCAAAATCTCAATTGACTTGATGATGTTGCTCAAGCCTTCTTCCCCAATGTTGCCTCAAGCTTACTCCTCCAAGACCCCTTGATCCCAATTCTACTTAATGAAATGAATACAATGAATATTTTCGAGTATCTAATGAATGCCTCTCCCAACTTCAACCCTTGGCTTTTATAGAAACCAATACATTGATAGTACTCTCTCTTTTGTTAAACAATTGCCTCCATTTTCCTTGTTGGTTGGTGAATTCTTGTATTCAAGTGATGAGGGAGGGGACATGGAGACATGTTTCAGCAAAATAGGGTGTTAAAAGTGTACAAAAGTGGCCAAAATGGGTTGGTTGGTGAGTTTTCCCCAAATTCCGCAAAGAAAAGTTGCAAAAAGAGGTCCGGACACGCCCGTGTTGGCAAAGACGGCCTGGAAATTTTCTTGAAGAAATGCTCGACACGGCCGTGTCGTATGACACGGCCAGGCCGTGTTGTGCGACACGGCCGTGTTGTACGACACGGCCAGGCCGTGTTCGGGCCTGTTTTGTGCGGTTTTTCCTCCTCTTTTGATCCCCTTCAACATGGCCGTGTTCGGTGACACGGCTTGGCCGTTTTGGACCCTTTTTCCAATTTTTATCCAATTTATTTCCTTCTTTTTTGAACATGGCCATGTTACTTGACACCCCAAGTCATGTTGAGTGATTTTCTTGCCTTTTTTCAATTAATATTGGCTTCATATTGCTCCAAATTGCTCCACCTATAATGTTAAACACATCACACGATGAAATGCTACGAAATACTTGAGAAACTATGATTTTTCTAACAAAACAATTCAAAAAACTATAAAATTAATAACATGAAATGTGTACAAAATGACACTTATCAAACCACCTCCAACTTTGAACTTTGCTTGTCCTCAAGCAAAACATTATATCAAAAAGAGGGATTCAATAAATCACAACATACAAAGATGATTTTTTTCAACATATTGAACATAAGTAGTCAAGTTCTTGGCCTTCTCAACCCGAATTAACCATTAAAAAAAAAAACATAGTTTTGTAAAACGATCGATTGTCGAAGGATCAGTAATATCGGAGGCATTATTCGGACTTGAAATCACCACTCCACAAATCTTGATAGTTATGAACAACTTCAATTCAATAACGCCATGAAAATACAAGAATTCAATAGATCATTGTAGTTAGCTTACTAGTCATATAACCAAGCTTCTTGAATTTTATTGGAATGAGAAGTCAATGAGTATTCATTCTCTCTTTTTTTTTTTTTTTGGACCTTTCGAGACATGCTTCCACTAGGTTTATATTTTGAATTTCTGTTCAAACACTCCTAGGGTGGTTTCCCATACTCATATTCGTGTCGCCGTTTTACGTAAAAGACAAACATGGGGCTCATGAATGCTCCTAGTTACTAAGCAACAACAAATAGAGGAGTATAACCTCGATTGGTCCGTTTTTTTTTTCATTTTTCTCTTTTTTTTTTTTTTTCGCAAGCTTGGTTTAACAACTCGTTAACCACTACTAAATCACGAGTTCTCAGGCGTTCATAGCGCTAGGTATCGTCGTATATGCATTAACACATCAAGTATTTATGGTGTTTGAAATCTCATCAAAATTTTGCCGCATCCACGTCAATCTATCCTAGACAATCAATTGCTTCACCTTGAAAACACAAATTAACAAGTTAATGTAGGTATAATTGGGCAAGTTATTGACTAGCAACATTCAATTTGTTAAAAATAAAAAAATAAGAAACACATTTCTCACAAACAAGCATACAAGCATTCGAAAATGTTATTATACCCACCTCCAACTTTATGATTCACATTGTCCTCAATGTGAAAGAAAGAAATGGACAAAACACACACAACATACTAAAAAAAAAAACTAGAATGATAAAAGAAGTTGAAAAAGAAAATACGACCTTACTACAATAGTGGAATCGTGTTGAGCGATCATTGGGTTGTTTTGGTACGGGACCTTCAACGGCATCTTCATACCTAATCAAAGTTAAGCAACACACAACTCGAATACCGTGAAATCTCAAATATTCCCAATTAGGACAACCAAGAAGATGTTCAAGAGTTTTTTTTTTATTTGAAAATGACTCTAAGGACTTGTGATTATTTTGAAAGAAAATAAAAAAAAAATAAAAATAAATGAAAACAATTGCACACAAACATCGGGTTGCCTCCTAGGGTAGCGCTTCTTTAACGTCGTATAGCTGGACCATTTCACCTAAATGTGAAGATTTAATCGGGCGGAGCCTTGAACTTATGAAAAATTTTATCTCTTTGAACAACATCGCCTTTTTGTATCGATTTTCGAACAATTGACCTTCATGATCCTATTTTTTCTCGCATGTTATTCTCAAAATAGATTTATCGTGGAAACTTTTGCACATTGAACATCACATACTTTCAAGGATTTATTAGAAGACATATCAAGCAAAGAATCATTTATCCTTGTCTCAATCAAGTTTATAGGAAAACAAGTATCATTTATAGGATTTCTCAAAGGAATTTTAAAGATAACTTGTTCACCCTCTACTCTCAAAGTAAGCTTTCCATCATGCACATCAATGAGAGATTTAGCGGTAGCCAAAAATGGACGTCCTAGAATTAAGGGAACTTCTATATTATCATGCATGTCAAGAATAACGAAATCGATTGAAACACGAATTTATCAATCTTGACTAACACATCATGAATAATACCTCTACAGGATGTTTAATCGATTTATCGGCTAATTGAATGTCCATCCTAATAGGTTTAAGTTCACATAATCCCGCATGCTTAAATGTTTCATATAATCCCGCATGCTTAAATGTTTCATAAGACATCACATTGATACTAGCTCCCAAGTCGGCTAGTGCCCTATCAACAGGTAAACCATCAATTGTGCAAGGAATAATAAAGCTTGCGGATCATTAAATTTTTGTGGTAGTTCATTGGAAGGACATTTATCATTCAATTGCACATTTGATAATTTGTTAAGCTTATTTTCACTAGGAATGATGTCATTAAGATCCCTAACATGCTTTGAAGGAGGGTCAACAAATGGAATATTAGTATGTAATTGCTTGAATGACTCAAGGTACTTACCAAATTTGTCCTCCTTTCTATCTTCTTGATTAAACTCCGGTAAGGGATCTTGGGCTTGTGATACGCAACCTCCTTTTTCATGAGATTTTCTTTGGGCATGTCATCCTCCACGTATTTCGCATGGAGGCATTGGCATAATCATGCTCATGTGGAAAAGCGATGGTGATTGCCTTTACGTGCTCCTTAGGTTTGGCTCAAGTATTACTCGGCAAACTACCTTGTGGCCTTTCGGAAATCATCTTTAATCGGCCTATTTGGTTTTCAGATTATGGATAGATGCCTCTTGATTTCTCAAGGATGTTTCCACCGCTTTGGAATCGGGTATCTGTTGATTGCACAAACTTTGTTATAAGATCTTCCAAGTTAGGCTTACCTTGATTTTGTTTGAAATCCGGAGGCGTGTGTGTAGATCGGGATTGGGATTAGGTCGTGGTTGGCCTTGATTTCCCCAACCGAAATTAGGATGTTGTCGCCACCCAGGATTATATGTGTTCTTTGTAAGGATTACTTGGGTAATTTGCGCCTTGATTCCCAACGTAATTAGCATGTTCGGCGTGAGGTATTGTGTGTGGACGAGTTCGATGATTATGCAATCCTCCGCAAGTTTCACAAGATAAAACATGCGGTGGTGGTGGTTTAGGAGCCGCTAGATCGTCGATCTTTTGGGTCAATGCTTCGACTTTGTGCGTCGAGCGTAACTACCGATCTGCATTATACACACCAACCGACTGTTAGTTTTATCTCGTATGGATTGCCATTGGTAGCCGTTCATGGCCATTCCTCAATCAAATCTGGCGGCTTCGGCGTTTTGTTATTAAGAGTTCCCCGCCGCATTGATCGATCATTTGTCTTTCTGAAAGTAGCCCATTATAAAATGTTTGGACTTGCATCCAAATAGGTAGGCCATGGTGTGGGCATTTCGCAACAATTCTTTGAATCTCTCCAAGTGTCGTCAAGGTCTCGTCATCTTCTTGAGTGAATGAAGAGATTTCATTCCTCAATCGTGCGATTTTGGCGGTGGAAAATATTTCAAAAGGAACTTTTCGCCATGATGTTCCACGTTAATCGTTCCCTTTGGCAAAGTATTTAGCCATTGTTTAGCCCGTCCCCGAAGAGTAAATGGGAATAGGCGTAAACGGATGGCATCATCAGAGACCCCATTTATTTTGAATGTATCGCAAATTTCAAGGAAATTCGCGATATGATTATTTGGATCTTCGTCCGGTAGGCCGTCGAATTGAACAAATTGTTGCACCATTTGAATGACATTCGGTTTGATTTCGAAATTATTGGCTGCAACAGTGGGCCTTACGATACTAGACGATGTGCCGTCCATAGACGGCTTGGCGTAGTCGTACATGGTTCTTTGTTGTTCATCCGCCATATCGGGATCCTTGCTTTCGTTAGTATCCTCCTCGTGGTCTGTACTAATACTTTCCTCTGTGTTGCTACTGCGGCGGTCTCGCTTCCAGATTCGGCGACGAGTAGGCATGCACTGTAGTAAACAAGGAGGATAAGTATAATCCAAGACTTACAAAGATAGATACCTAGAAAGACAATTGATGAAAATAAAAAAAATGATTAAATTAACAAAAATAAGGTGTTCTTAATATTACAATCCCCGGCAACGGCGCCAAAAACTTGATGGCTCAAAAGCTACCTTTAAAACCGTAGGCAAGTGCACCTATCGTTCTATAGTATAGATTATTTGAGTACCGAGTGTCATTCCCACGAGGATTGTAAGTACTAATAATTACCGTCTTTTTGTTATTTAATCTAACAATTTTCAGAGTTTTTGTTTGATGAAAAAGGAAAACAAATTATAAATTGTAAAAATGAAGGAAGATTTGTAAAATAAGAAATCAAGAGATAGAAATGTGTTTGAATGTAAATCCTCAGAATGTTTTTGTGATTTGACAAGTTAAAAATACAACCGTAAGCCCTTAAGCAAAAACCAACCTCTTTTAATAAAATCTCACGTCTTGTGGACCGTAGAAATTCCCAATTTGAGTTAAACCCTTTCTCAAGGTGAAAAACTTCTAATCTCAAGTTGATTAATGAAATCTCTTTCTAGTTAAAACCCCCAAGACAAAGACATTATAACGATTTGTGAATTCCCATATTAGGTTTGACCCTAATCCGGAAGATTTATGTCGTCTATATCTAGGATTGCATGCAACTCTTTTCACTTATATAGGTTCTATTTCACCATGAATCTCTCGATTTCTCGGATGAAAAATAAACTTCAAATCAATATTGCGCATATATCAATTCGAATGAACGAAGCATAATATAAGTGAATCACACAAAATATGAAGATTTTATTAAAAACATACACACCTTAATCACAAATCCATTCTAGAGTTCATTACATTCAAACACTAGGAGTTTTAGCTACACATGCTTTTGACACAAGAATAAATTACACAAGAAGATGTAAACATTGTAGACATGGTGTACTTATCTTTATCAAAATCTCAATTGACTTGATGATGTTGCTCCAAGCCTTCTTCCCCAATGTTGCCTCAAGCTTACTCTCCAAGACCCCTTGATCCCAATTCTACTTAATGAAATGAATACAATGAATATTTTCGAGTATCTAATGAATGTCTCTCCCAACTTCAACCCTTGGCTTTTATAGGCAACCAATACATTGAGAGTACTATCTTTTGTTAAACAATTGCCTCCATTTTCCTTGTTGGTTGGTGAATTCTTGTATTCAAGTGATGAGGGGGGGACATGGAGACATGTTTCAACAAAATAGGGTGTTAAAAGTGTACAAAAGTGGCCAAAATGGGTTGGTTGGTGAGTTTTCCCCAAATTCCGCAAAGAAAAGTTGCAAAAAGAGGTCCGGACACGCCGTGTTAAAAGACGGCCAGGCCGTCTTTGCACAAAATTTTGAAGAAATGACGACGCGGCCGTGTCGTATGACCGGCCAGGCCGTGTTGTGCGACACGGCCGTGTTGTCTGTTTCCGCGGCCAGGCCGTGTTCGGGCCTTTTTTGTGCGGTTTTTCCTCCTCTTTTGATCCCCTTCAACATGGCGTGTTCGGTGACACGGCTTGGCCGTTTTGGACCCTTTTTCCAATTTTTATCCAATTTATTTCTTCTTTTTTGAACATGACCATGTTACTTGACACCCCAAGTCATGTTGAGTGATTTTCTTGCCTTTTTTCAATTAATATTGGCTTCATATTGCTCCAAATTGCTCCACCTATAATGTTAAACACATCACACGATGAAATGCTACGAAATACTTGAGAAACTATGATTTTTCTAACAAAACGATTCAAAAAACTATAAAATTAATAACATGAAATGTGTACAAAATGACACTTATCATGTGGTACTCTTCAAAGGTGGTGAAGGAAGATTGTGGTAATCTCCTTGAAGGTGTTGTAAGAGGATTGTGGTGATCCTCAAGGTGTTGTATTAATTGTGGTAATTAATAAAATCTTTTTCTTTTTGAAATCCATCCCGAGATCTTGGGGTGGTAGAGGATTAGGCCCTAGGTGGGTTGAACCTCTTTAAATCAACAGTGTTGTTTAAATTCCGCATTTACATTCTTGTCATTTACTTGTTGATTCGAAAAAGAGGGTGATTTGCGAAAAATCGGCATAATCTATTCACCCCCTCTAGATTATCGTAGCCACTTGGACTAACGGTGTTGTTAGTCCAACCAATAATGAGACGAATCAAGTCCAAAACTTAAGTATTGTTCTGATTACGGAGATGTTTTCACAACTTACGAAATTTTCTCATCTCGTGAGAAGTTATTTAAATGGGTGCGTGAGCGGGAATGAAAATGACATGGTGATAGTAATAAGTCGAATAGTAGTGTTGGTAAGAGAAAACCTTGTATGTTGTTGGCTTGTGAACGTAGTTGGCTATACTAGTGAAATTAGCCAACACTTAGCCCCTGTAATTCAAGAATTCAAACCAAATATAATTAGCCAACACTTGTACCCATCAATTATCCAAACTAATCCAACTATAAGTACGAAATTAAAATAAAATTTTACATTTGAAATTAAAGTAAAACATTACATCTGTTTCCATTGTTGTAACTTCTTCCGCCGCCACCATCCCTGGGGTGTATCATTTTGGGGTGTGTTTAAGGGGAAAATAGTGTGAAGGTAAAATGAGAAATTATGAGGGGTGTATTTAGTAACAATATTATATTTTAAACGGAGAAGGTCTCTTGTGAGACTGTCTCATGGATCTCTACCCGTGAGAGAGGGTCGGTTGAATCCAGGAAAACATAAAATATGTGGGTTGATAATGGATCCGTTGTCAACAAAAAGTCGATAGTCCGCCAAAATTCATGTAATACTTTTTGAGAAAAAAATAATACTTTTGGTAAAAAAATAATATTTTTATATGAAAAAGGTAATAATTTTGATTATAAAAAGTGATACAATATGTTAAATATCTTCTTGAAGTCTGGGGTCTTTATACATTTGTGAATGTAATCATTGATGGAGGGTGGATGAGGGCCCCAATGAGAAAAATGTGATTGTGGTCCGACAAAGGAAATAGAAAATCACATACAACTATAGAGAAGAAACTAATAGCTCACGAGGCGCGATACACCATTAATGGAGATTTTAATTAAGTTTCTAATATGAATATTTTTTATTCTCTTGGAACTTTGAGTTTGCCACGAAATGAAGGGAAAAAAAAGAAGAAATCTGAGAGAAAAATCGAAGAAGAATATAAAAGGGAAAAAAAGAAGAAAAAAAGACTCATTTGAAAATTTACCCTTTGGAAATTATTACATTTTAAGCGAAAAGTATTATGGTTTTAAGTGAAAAATATTAAATTTTGAAATGAAAAATATTAGAGCTTTAAGTAAAAAGTGTTACATGTTGAACTTAAAGTATTATAGTTTTAAATGAAAAGTATTACACGTTTAAGAGAGAGTTTTTACATGTTGAACTACAAAATATACATGTTAAACTAAAAATATTAGAGTTTTAAGTGAAAAATATTACACATTTAAGTGGAAAAGTATTACACGTATTAAATATTTAAGTAAAAATATTACTTGTTGAACTACAAAATATCAATAATCTTGACAAAGACCATTTTAACAATAAGTGTCACTTTTTGTGTTAAAATTATTACATGTTCTAAATAAAGTATTATTTTATTCTTCAAAGGTATTACTTGTCTTAAAAGTATTACTTTTTTCTCAAAAAGTATTACCAGATAAGGGACGAAGGCACATTGGGCCAATGGGGTCACTGAACACCCTGGAATTTTGAAGAAAATCTAGGAGTATTTTGGTAATTTTACTGTATAATCTAAAAAAAATTAATAAATTACAGAAAATAGGAAAAGATAAAGACTATTATTGAACAATTTATAATACAGAAACATAATCTTCAATTCCTTTATTATTTTTTTCCCCTTCTCTTTTGTGAATCTTGAAAAATCTTTGAGTCTTACATTTTGTTTTTTTTCTCAAAGTTTTTTTTTTTGCTCCACTAACTTGAGCTGAAATCTTGACATTATTATCTTGTGTCTCTATTTGTCTCTTTTGGGATTTATGGTTCTTAATCAAGGCATAGAATCGTAGGGTTAAGTAGTCATTATATTACTAGTTGCCACTACCATGGTGGAATGAGCATTTTCGGCAATGAATATTATCACGAGTTCACTATCAAAGCTAATTCGAGATGGGCTGTTGATGAACTCGTATTCTATTATTTTATTTTGAATATTAATTGATGCTCATTTATAGTTTTATATTTAGACTTTTCTTTTTAAAAAATTCAACTTTGTCATTGTAGAGGCTCGAACCAAAGCCTCTTCAAGTTTTGTTTTTAGAGTTGGTGTATTGCATTTTATTTTATACTAATAACAAGTGGGGCCCCTAAATCAAATTCTGGCCGTTATTGTACCAGAGATTATTTTCGGCGGACAATTGATTTTTTTTTTTTAGTCGCGTCATGTTGACTGCGGACTTTTTCATCGACTTTTTATCGACTCGACCCATCTCACGGATAGAGATCCGTGAGACAGATCTATATTAGTCTTTGTCTTTAAAAATTGGGTAGAATTGTATTTAGAAGGTGAGTGTATTCATGATTTTGAGAGTATGAATTGCACTACCCTTATTATTTTTGATACAAAAAAAAAAGTAAAAAAAAAAGAAAGAAAAAGGAAAAATGAAACCAGTAGGTTATATATATAGACGCACAGTTGTTCGAAGAAGGCAAGCGCAACCTATTTAACACTGGTTTTCGTCCATGCTCGCACTACTATATTATTGACAGTAGGGTTTATCACTCTCGAGGTCCGAAGGGTTTAACCATTCATTTCGACACCAAGAAAAAATGGCGTCGCCCCTATCATCGATTCTCAGAGCTCGTTTCTCCTTTACCATTGTCTCTTCTCGTGGCAAGGTACGCCCATCTCTCCCCTTCATCTCAGTTCCCAAAACCCTAACCCGAAACCCCTCTTTCCCCGGTATCAGAGCCCTCTCAACGTCCGCGGTACCCGACGGCTTCCATAGGCCAAATACGCAGCCCTCGAATCCTTCGCTCAATTTCAATCAGAACCCGGACAATCAGTGGGCCCCACGGAACAACGATATCGGAAACCCTAGTAGTAACAGGAATAGTAATTTCCAGAATCAGGGTTATAGCAGTGGTTATGCGAATAGTGGGGTGAATCAGGGTTACCCGAATCAAGGAGGTTTGAATTCGGGTCAGGGTGACCTCCAAGGAGGAATGAACCCTAGCCCTAATTTTCCCAATCAGGGGTTTCGGCAGAACCAGAACTATCCCTCTCCTCGTGGAAACGTTAATCAGTGGAGTAATAATCAAAATCAAGGATACGGGCGAAACCCGACTCCAAATCTGGATAGAAATTATCCTCCCCAAGGAGGGTTTCAGAACCAGGCTTATCAGCAAAACCCAAACCAGAGCCAGAGTTATCCAAATGGAGGTGTGAATCAATGGAAAAATAATTACAATCAGAATCTCAATCCGGGGCACCCACAGCAGCAAAACCAGAATCAATGGGGACCACATGGGCAGGCTGTTGGAAATAATCAGGTTCAGAATCAAGGTCCGTAATGAGCGATCAGGCTGGGCCACCTGATTTATTGAGTTTGTGCCGAGAGGGTAAGGTTAAGGAAGTGATCGAACACATGGACGAGGTGGTGCGTGCAAATGCTGAGTGTTTTAGCTTTCTTTTTCAGTTATGTGCAAATTCGAAGAAATTTGAGGACGCGAAAAAGGTGCACGACTACTTCTTGAGGTCAACTTTTAGGAGTGATCTACAATTGAATAATATGGTGCTTGACATGTACTCAAAATGTGGAAGTATGACAGATGCACGCAGGGTGTTTGATCATATGCCTGATAGGAATATGGATTCTTGGCACTTGATGATTAATGGGTATGCAGCCAACGGGCTGGGCGACGACGGTTTGGCATTGTTTGAGCAGATGAGGAAGTTGGGCTTACCACCGAGCGAACAAACTTTTCTTTCCGTTTTAGAAGCCTGTGCTAGCGCTGAAGCTATTGAAGAGGGATTTATACATTTCGAATCAATGAAAGCTGATTATGGGATTTCTCCTGGAATCGAACACTATTTGGGACTTTTAGGTGTCCTCGGAAAATCAGGTCATCTTGCTGAGGCCGAGGCGTATATCGAGACACTTCCATTCAAACCCACAGCTGTTATTTGGGAGGCATTAATGAACTACGCTCGTATACATGGAGATATCGACCTCGAAGATCGTGCGGAGGAGTTGATGGTAAATCTCGACCCTTCAAAGGCCATCACAAACAAAATTCCCACTCCTCCCCCCAAAAAGCAGTCTTCGATCAACATGCTCGTCGGTAAGAACAGGATACCCGAGTTTAGAAACCCTACTCTATATAAGGACGACGAGAAATTGAGGGCTGCAAAGAAAGAACAAGCTTATGTACCCGACACTAGATATGTTCTTCATGATATTGATCAGGAGGCAAAAGAGCAGGCACTGCTTTACCATAGCGAACGTCTAGCAATTGCTTATGGTCTCATTAGCACTCCAGCAAGGACCCCTTTGAGGATCATTAAGAACCTACGTGTTTGTGGTGATTGTCACAATGCTATCAAGATCATGTCCAGGATCGTCGGGAGAGAGTTAATTGTTAGAGACAACAAACGGTTTCATCATTTTAAGGATGGAAAATGCTCTTGTAATGACTACTGGTAAGTTTCGAATGATGGTGTGTGGTTTGGTGAATATGTCCCCGAGATGATAAGGACTCTGTTCTTCTATGATGTCTAGAATGATGCTGTGTAAGACTTACATGCCTATTATAGAGATGACAAATTATTGTATCATTCTGGATATTGTAACTTCTTTGTGGGGCTTGTCGATAAAATTACTGCAGTTCTTCTTATCTCTTGCCAGTTATCAATGAAAAATGAAACTCTCACAGGTAATGTGCCTTCTTAGGTTTATTCTGAATGTTTGAGATGACTTTGCTGAAGAAGGATGTTTAAGTTATTATCCATGCATATATTCAAGAGTAATTTTCAAGTCCTCAGTTGTTATAGGTACTTCCTTTTCATCCTAAGGGGAATTTTTGTGTGTCCATGAAATTTATGGCTAGAAGTCAATGACACAAACCATCCGATGTTGGGAGTGTTTGCAAACTTTAAAATAAGTGATTCTCAGCTTTTACCTGAACAAAATAGTTATATCTTTTAGGTAGAAACCGAGAATCACTTTTTTTTTTAGAGTTTACAAACACTTCTGTTCAAATTCTAAGAAAATTTCTGGCTACAAGTCAATTATCACAAACCATCGGATGTTCTAGTTCTAATCCTCACATCGCGTGCCTGGAATTTTATTTGTTGCAAATATGTTTAAGCACAATCGAAATCAGTGGTGAACTTTTTATCATCCTTTTGTTCTTCGCTTACTGTGGGTTCTGCATAGGGTGATAGGACTAAGCTATTGGGATCCTTGGCTGTTTTCAATCCAGCAGTCTTGCGGTTTTTCGTCTAATCTTTAGTGTATGTATCATGGGGATTTCCATTTTAAGTGAAAACCCAAAACTTTTATCGATTTCTGATTTATTTTATTTTATTTTTCATCTATATTGGAGGAGGAACCAAGAGTTGAATGTAACTTCAGATATACAATGCTATATAAATCAGGAGACACTTCATTTCCCTCTAAATGGCTATATGAAATTACAAATACAAATACAAGTATAGATACATTCCACTTATACAAATCATATTTTTCCAAATTGATTTCCAAATTGAGCTAATAAGTAATCATGGTACGAGTCATCATACTCATGAACTCATCCGAATCAATAACACCATCCCCATTGTTATCCACAGCTCTCACCATTTTCTGACAATCTTGAAAACTACACCTTTCTCCAAGCTTTCGCAGCAACTCATACACTTCTCCCACCGTTATCTTCCCATCATTATCTTTATCAAACGCCTGAAAAGCACGGTGCAAATCGACCGTCTTAACCCCACCGCCCTTCTTCTGCACCTCCACAAACTCGTTGAAATCGATAAATCCATCGCCATCTAAATCCGCAACCTCAAATATCTTCTGCACTTCTTTTGTAAGAAGATTTCCTTTTCCTAACGCTTTTAGTATAGCCTTGTACTCTTCTGGAGATATTTTGCCATCTTTGTTCGAGTCGAATTTGTTGAATACTTGCTTTAGCTCTTCTGCGTTGGGCAAGTAAATAGGTAATATGCCTGAGTTTTGTCTGTCTCTTGAAAACATTCTTGATGGTTTCTTCAAGAATTTCCTCTTTGAAAGGTTGTATTTGATGTCAAGAAAACTAAAACCTGACATACTTTTTTTTTTTTTGGTGAAGAAAGTCTCAAAAGAGGTTGAGTTTTGAGAAATCTGAAAACCCAAATATATAGTGGCATGATTAGGCACTATAGGTTATATAAAGGACATGGTTGAAGTTATTCTGATTCTTAAATGATAATACAGAATAACTTTATTCATGGACTACTTCAAAATGACATAATCAAGATTCTTATGTCAATAGGTAAAAAGGAATAAAGTGCAATTCAGAAAGTGGAAAACAATAGATTCTTATCCTACGGTTTATATGAGGAAGTTAAGTAAGATGTGTTTAATTGATTCTATCTTTCTACATTCTTTCATGCAAAAGTCACCCTTTTCAGTACCTGATACTTTATTTTGATTTCTCTATTAATTATAACAAAATTTGGTTGAATACAATAAGCTACAAATGATGTGGTTGAATACAATGAGCTACATTGACTGGAAAATTACAGCACTGTCACATCTTATAAGAATGTTTCCTCAAAATTAAAGTATGTATTCGAAAAGAGGTCACGGTGGTTTTCCATTATCCAAGTCTTCCATCACATCGATATCCTTGCGAGCTGTTATCTTCTGCACGTATCCTGCTATGACAAATATATATCAGGTTTTCGATTCTTGGCCATATATGAACACACATCAACAAAAGTACACTTAACGAATGAAGCAATTTCCTGGAACCTAGAGACAGCCTGCGCATGATGGCATCTAAAATCGAAAAATGCAAAAAATTTGCAATTCATGCCGATTAAAATTTAAAATCATGCAGCAAGGCAAGTTAGATGGTATGATTCTACATTTGTGAATTTCTTCATGCATTCTGGAGAAAATTGCAGCTTAGCATATAAGTCATGCATTCACATTTAGCAATTGGGTGAGTTTGCACTTGTAGGCCAACTTTGACTAACTAGCAACAGGAGAAAGACTTCAAACCAGCCAGTACAAATTGTGTTCTGCCAAAGAGCATGTAAGAAATTAATATTAGCCAGTTCAAAAACTCAAAAGTCGTTCTATGAAAACTGTTGTGGTCTTATAGGTTACAGTCCGTGTTCTTCTACAAGTAGGTTGGTCTTAGGCCTAAAATTAGTAGTGTATCAGATCTTAAAATCAGGTGTGACACTCCACAAATTTGGACTCAAATACTAGATATTTGGATTCTGTTTCTGACTTGAGCATTTATGTGTTTGTCCCAGAGATAAACTTAGCTGGAATTAACGTGAAACGAAGTAAATCAGCATAGGGTGAAAATTAGTTTCAAATAGTTTAGGTCTTGGATAGCATTACAAATTACCGTTATCAAGCTTAAAACTGAAAATAGCAACAATGCTAAATGAAAGATGCAGATGGAAATAGAAAGCATATAAATAAGAAACACATGGACCAAAATCTGAAACCAAGTTGTTACTGGCAAAGGAAACGTACATGCAAATGCACGCAAAACATGGACATGACTTTGCAGTCACGGATATAACATAATAAATGAAGCCTACAATATCAGGACTATAAAACAACAAGAAATGTTAAAAGAATTTGAAAAATGATAACATTTGTACTTAGAACTTGTAAGCAGTCCAATACAAGATATTGCCAACATAACAATTATATGAAAGCATAACACCAATATTATTATATATATATATATATATATATATAGAGAGAGAGAGAGAGAGAGAGATGGATATATGATGAATGAATAAACAGGAAAATATTGCAACAGAAGAATAACTTCTAGCAGACTTAACTACTACTTTCAAAAGTAATAAAGAACAAAATCACAGTTGAAAAATTAGTAAAAATTAGGCAAAAGTATAAAAACTTTTGTCAAAAGATTATCTATTATATATATATATATATATCAATATAGACACTTTATTATACAACTGACAGAGAGTAAATGGAACGCCCACACACTGGTACAAGCTCAATCGGAAAAACAATTTTGATTGCAGGAAAAAAGGCAATCACCATGGATAGGTTGGTCTTTCAACCAATTAAGAATTTTCATGAAATTAGTAATCTGTGAACATAAATTCTAATAGGAGAATGTCGCATTTCATGTATATTTATCAGTTAGCCTTTGGATCTTACACATAGGAGCTAAAACGTTTTGCTATTCGTAGCTTTCTAAACAATCCCTTTAATGTTTGTCAACCCCTTCATTTAATCCATGTAAAATGAGGTTTCTGCAACTATCCATGCAGAACAAGAATAACCATGGGGTACATGTGCTTTTATGTGAGTATGAGCACATGGACCATAAAAAAATGCGCAAAGCAGAATTCTCATGGTCAATATGAATAAATTTGAATCAATTCAAGTTAATGCACAAATGAGCAGCAAGAGTAGGACATATAGCAGTTTTTCTCTGTTTTACAAATGGTGGCATGCATCTCAATCTCTCATACCACAAGTTAGACTGTGGTAGGAAATTAGCTAAGACCAGAAAATTCCACCTCCAAAATAGAAGAATTAAATAACCAAACCAGAAGTGATTAAAAAAGAGATAGTACCGATCCCTTGGCAAGGTATACATTTGCAGATGGTTTCCTTCCCTCTTTTGTTATAGTAGCTGACTAAACCAGATCCTTGGCAACTACGGCACTTCCCTGTCCATTCATATACCATTGGCTTGCAATCCTGCAATTCCATGAAGTAAATAATACAACTATAGCCAAGGGAACTCCAGAAATAAACAAATCACTGGATTATGAATATAGGATAAGAGAAACTGAAAAAAAAAAAAAAATTAACATCAGAAGTACAATGCTCCCAGATATAGTCACATGCCAATCAATTCTGACTGATCACTGACTCTGTAATTTATGCCAATTTAAACGAATCAAAATCAATTGCTAAGCAGCATGTCAAAACATGGAGTATAAATTCCTCTTTTTAAACTTACAGATTGGCAATAAAAAAAAAGTTTCACTTTCAAACAAAACATTTCATAATCAGCCAAACCCAAATGCAAAGAGATTCTTCTGAGTCACCTTTAACAGTAAAATTAATACCTATTTATTTGCTGTGATAACTTGATAACAATTTTTGTAAACACATCAAATTGATGGTGAAGATTCATACTCTTGCTAGAATAAATAACATATTAGCAAGTCACCCATTCTTTTGACTTACCGAAAAAATAAAAACCACTCTTATCTTTAGACTCGAAACTCTATCCTTAGGAGCAACGCAATATACTGGACTCCTAAGAACATCAAAAATATCTAGCCAGAATGACAGCGAAAGAGTAAACCTTTTGCACACAACAAATAATTTAATCATGTAGTCACATTAAAGCAATCTACACAAGCCACCTTCAATATGATCACCAAATAATTAGCTAGAGTTGACTTCTTTCATCAATTTATAAACCCCAATCCACGATGAAGGTTTTAACTTTTAGCATCAAAATCAGATAATTAAAAAAAAACCGTACCTGTGTTACAGGGTCGCATCTGAGTCTCGCATCAATTTCCTCCGGCGACACGGGGGAAGAATTCGGATAAGTCATGGGGAGAGGGAGCGCATCGTCGTCGTCAGTCAAGTAGCTCTCACGATCTCGCGACCACCTCTCTTTCGCATGAATTTTCGTGTTCTTACTATCATTACTACTCGCAATGCCAGAGCCTATGTTATCTGATGAACCATTACCAATTCTGATGCCGACGGCGTCAGCGGCTGCGGCGAAATTGAACAACGAACGAGGGAAAGTGTTATCGGCGGCGGCGGCGCGGCAGCGGAAGGCTGTGCTTGAACGGGATAGGGCCGGGAATGAGACAATTGGAGGTCTGGAAAGGGGATGAATTGAGGTAGGGTTTATCGGCAACATTCCATATAAATAAATATTCTGGTTATATAATTACAGAGAGAGAGAGAGAGAGAGAGAGAGAGAGAGAGAATTTGGTGAGGACAGTTCGTAGAGCTGACAGAGAAAAATATTGAAACTTTGGATGCGTACAGATTTATAGGATGCGCCGTGGGCGCTCTACAGACGCGACCCCTTTTTTCATCGTACAGATTTATAAGATGCGCCGTGGGCGTTTTACAGACACGAGCCTTTTTTTCATTTTTTTTCCTTTTTCCACGTTTTGCCGACTTGTTTTCATGTTTTTCTTACCCTTTTCGTAATATTAGGGGTGATCAACAAAAACCGAAAAACCGCTAAAACCGTCGAATCAAACCGCACCACACCGCAAATCTTATTTATTGGAAAAACCGCGATTAAAATTTTTAATCAAGACCGCACCGCAAAAGATGGTGCAATTACAATTTCAAGTCTCAAACCGCACCGACCGCACCGCAAGTAGAATACTATATATGCGTATATATATTCAATATATATTATTATATTTCTCTCAATCTATAGTATATTTGTGTATAATTATGAATTGTTATATTAATTATTTTCATTGGTTTATTGTGGATATATTAGTTAATTTACTTAATAATTTAATACATCAAAGCCTTCATTTCTTGTTATGGATGTAAATTGTATAACGAGATTTATTTTGGGAAATTTGTGATATGGAGATTGACATATTGAAGTTATCGGAGAGTTTGCAAAAACTTATGCTTTTAGAAAAAAATAATTTATTGTAGCAAAAGTAAGAGTAGTTGTGAATCAGAAGTTGATAGAGTTTGAAAATAAAATCAAAAGTTAAGAATCAGAAGTTAAGTTAGGTGAAAAAGTTGTAGAGGTGCTTATAATTTGTTTATAAAATTTAAACTAGGAGTAGAAGCACAAATCTAAAGCATCTCTCTCCATACTTTTAGGTTATGATTAAATGAAGCAAAAATTGATACTCGCAAAACAAAAAAATGATCTTTTAAGCAAAAATGTAAGAAACATTTTTTTAGTAATTGCAAACACTATCTATATCTATTAGATTCAACTATTATATGTTATTGTAGTTGCTATAATATTCAATTTAGACAACAACATATCATTAACTTTTTAGTTATCGAATTGATAAGTTTTTTTTGCTCATTTTGATTGTTCCGCATAATATTCACGCACAATACGTTAAAACCGCAAAACCGCCCGAAACCGCCCGAAACCGTTGAAAACGCATGTTTGTTTTATTCTAAAAACCGCGACTTATAATCAAACTCTTGGCGAACCGCACTTAGCAATTCGGTTTGAAAATATTGAAAAAACCGCCCAAACCGCACCGTGATCACCCCTAAGTAATATAGGTGGTATATGGTTAATTCATTCATTTTTATGTCCAATGTCGTGGGAACATAATCCAGCATCATCCTTGCAGTTTTAATCCTTCATTAATTGAAATTTGTGCTTGTGCATCTAACTTAGATCCCTAATGAATTTAATATAACCATTAAATGACAAATACTAGTGCGTTTTATTATTCAAGTTTCATTTTTAGGGGATCGGGTAGCAGTACAGTGGTTAAAGACCATCAAGTCCAGACCACAGGTCTGGGGTTCGATTCCACCTAACTTCCTCCCCTACCAGAATTTGTTCTCAAAAAATGTTTCCATTTCAAATTTTACTTAATTGATAAGTATGGTTTGTGCAGATTAGATCTTTTGTTTCAAAACGTTGCTTATCTTATATTCTATCGTACGAATGATTGTTACGTATATAAAAATTACCATATTAATTTTAAAGCATAAATTAAACCTCAATTTATGGTTTTTAATTTGGTAACTTTTAAAAACGTGACAATCACCCAAGATCTAATCCGGTGATTTGTGGGCTTTTGCATCTATTTGAAGGTACAGGCTGAAACATAGCGCTATAGTTCCCAAAGTCGTAAATTTTTAAGCACTAATACGTTGGTAACTATTTTTTAGGGATACAGTAGGGAAGGAACCCACACACTCATACGAACGAAACTCGTACCAATTTCCCTAAACACAAGCTTCTACCAGTGAAGCAAAAGGCTGAATCCACTAATAAGTTGGTAACTAATAAGTAGTAACTGCTAATAAGATATTTACCACTATGTCATTAAAGAGTTACATCACATAAAAATACAATCAACGAAAGGGGAAAAAAGACCTAGTAAATTTTAGCTTTTGTGTAATGTTAGACCATCAGTGTGATATAAACATATACAATTACAGTGCAAAAAAACAAGAAAACCAAGTAAGAACAATTGCCCATATCTTCATTCCAATAGGCAAATTGCAATCTCTCTCATTTGTCCTTCCATGCTCATATATACCATTGTCCCAGCTACCACAGTAACTTCTGATGCTTCTTTTGCTCAAAAGCACATCATTTTTCGTCTGACTGGATTTGCCTAGGAGAGCCTATTCCACGAAAAAACGTCATCTCTATCAGAGGATGAAGCAGTAACTAACAAGTATTTAAGGATGATGCCTTAAAACATGAAACAATAACTTGATGTATTTATACGAAGCAAATGTAGGATTAAGATTTATACCGAATGTTGAGACCTTCCTTCTTTTTCAGTGATTCCGGATGCTACCATTGAGTTTGTTGTTTTGGAGAAATCTGTCGATAAAAAGAAGGCCGTTATACTTTTATATGCATATAAAACTATTGTAGACTGATCGAATTTCAAATGTACAACATACAATTCTCGAAGATGTGGTAGTTCCCCCAGCCAACTAGGGATTGATCCTTCAAGTTGGTTGTTCTCTAAATGCCTTTTTCCCAGATCAGTAAAACCAAAAATTAAGTTAAAGGTAATTACTAATTAATAAATCTGTAAAAATTACATTAGAGAATAATATAAGGAAATTTGGGAGCTTACAGAATTTCTAAAGACTTTAGTGCACTCAAATCAGGTATTGTACCTGAAAGTTTGTTGTCTCCAAGCAAACTGAGATACAATTCCAATTATTACAACGAAAAAACATGTCATATTGCTTAATATTACGACACTAGAATTAACTTACAGATTCTTGACTGCAGTTAAGTTGGTTAAACTTTGTGGCAGTGGTCCAACCAATCCAAACCCTGTCAGGTTCCTTCATGCATTTCAAACAAATTGTGAAAAAAGAAAAATCATATTCTCAACTAAAAAACTGTACTTTCTTTATGATGGCTATCTAGTGATCCTAGGCTCAAACATTGTTGTAAGAGAACTTACAAAGAGAGAATTCGAAAGGGATTGTCGCTTGAACATGAAACACCATCCCAAGCATTATCTCTTGGCATGCATGGATCCCCTGCCCAATCTTCGGGCGGGTTGGCAATTTCTTTTCTCAATTCCTCTATTGCCGCCACTGTCAAATATCCAAAAGGATATAATACAAGGCAAGAAAGTTCAGACACATACATCTACGGGATAATTACAAAAACTACCCTTGAGGTTTGACCTAATTACAAAATTACAAATACCCCCTTTTGTATTTTTTTTTACAAATATTCTCTATTTACTATTAGGGTGCAATTTGTAAACAGAAACAAATATCAAGGGGGTATTTGTAATTTTGAAAGATAACTGGGCCCTTTTGTAATTAGATTAAACCTCAGGGGTAGCTTTTGTCATTTACCATACATCCAAGCACCTAAACAGATAATTTTTAGGTTAATTACAAAAAAGCCCTGAGCTTTGGGCTAACTACAAAAAAAAAAAATCAAGAGATGTTTCAAAATTACAAAAAGCCCCTCAGGTTTGATTATGTCTTAAATAAAAGGGGATAATTGTGAAGGAGTTTTTGAAATATTTTTTGGCTTATGAATGGGGAAAATGAAGACGGAATCAAACCTCAGGGTTTTTTTCGTAATTTTCAAAAATCTCTGGAGTTTTTTGTAATTAGCCTGAACCTCATTTTTTTTGTAATTATCCCCATCTTTTTTGAACAACACTATTTAGCAATTTTTGTGAACAAAAAAGGATATCATACCATCTCTAGTGACAGTCTTTCCTCCAACAGGTAATATCTGAAAAACTTCACCAGCATTAATCAACGGCCCGACACGAGTATCATGACTAGGGACCATTGAAATTTGAGTTGTTCCTGTAAGAGGCCATTCTGTCCCAACCACACTCTGACCACTAGCTGTCACATTGAGATCTTGGAAGAATTTCGCTCCATTTACATAGACATCGAAAACTCTCCAGCTATACGGGCTTTGGTGCCGATTATCTTGAAAATACAACGCTATGTAATAGAGTCCACTAGAGAGTGAAAATGGCGGCCAGTTGAGTGTAAGATTCTTTCCTCTGCTTGTTGTCAGTGCTGATGCAAAGGCACTCTGTGGTGGGATGTTCCAAAATGTTGTTGGAGTTACGTTTGATTGGCTTGAGACGAAGGGATTATTGTCTGTGAAGGGCTGCCAGTACCGATTGAAACTGTCGTCTGGAAAGCTGATTCGATAATACATTATTCACAAATCTTTTTCAGATGCTACTAAATAGAACACTATATATAATATGTCACTTAAAAGCAAATATTGCCACACAATTCTCCAAGGTTACCTTAAATTATATGAATAACAAGCTGCACCTTTTTCTTTGCTAGTCAAAAACATTAAGGGAGTGTTTGCAAACTCTTAAAAAAAAAGTGATTCTTAGCTTCTGGGTGTAAAAAACAATAATTTTTTCTATCTGAAAGCTGAGAATCACTTTTTTTCAGAAGAGTTAGCAAACACTCCCTATGTTAGAACTTAGAACTCCATGACATGAAAAAAAAAAAGAACTGATACTGAAGAAAGCTCCTGTTATTTAAAAAAAGGAAAAAGAACTGGATTTCTGCAATTCTATTCAACTATGCAACACTCGCTTGTATTCAACATTCCTTCGCATCATTCTTGACACCAAAATTTATGATAACACGCAAAAAGTAGTCAATTCGTTGTCCTAATAATGTCTCAGCTTGTCCAATTAGTTTGATCAACTCCATGACATGAATATACGTCTCAATATCCAAGGCAGCTGATAATGGCTCAACCAACCAAAAATATTTTAAGTCTCACGAATTACGCGCTTCTAGCTAAGAATACAAATCTTGATTATATTCAAACTTTCTTTCTGCATTATCTTCTCATTGATCACTTTCTCATTCCCTAACTCTAAACCAAAATATTCGCAACTTTCCAAGTTAATGACTACTTATAGAATTACTTATCGCAAAGAACACATGTTTGTAAGAAAACCAAAGTGCATAACCAAGAACAAGGTGAATTTAACCTTTGTACCTGATGATATCTCCAGGTGAGCCAAAACTATCCCTTGCAACATTCACCAAAAACGTCTTCTCAAAATCGGTCGAATTATAAACCGAATCATCAAGGTGATAAACTTCGAGAGACGAAATAAAAGGACTCGAGCCCGCAACAGTGTGCTGATTCCTAGCCAAACAAACACTCAGAATTTTGTTCTGAGCCACAACAATGGCCTCATAGTACGAAGATCCCCCACTCGCGTAATCCTCTGTGGTGTTCACAATGCTCCATTTTGTACCATCAATGATCTGATCAAACACCGGCGGCTCATTTCCTCCATCAAACCCTCCATAGAAATAAATGGTTTTCACAAGATATTTCCCCTCTTTGATCACAGGGAAACCATAACAATACTTTTTAGCCCCAGCATTTGGGAAAAATCTTAGGGTTTGCAATCTAGGTAAAATATCTGTTCTGTTTAAGGTAAATTTTTTGCCAGCTTTAATGTAATCGTCATCTGGGATATAATTGAGAAGCCCCTCTTTTACATCACCGCTCGAACCACAACTCAGAAGGTAACCTACATTTATATAGAAATGCAACCATCACGAAGAACATAAATTAAAAAATTCTGGAAATACAGAAATGTTTATTTTATTTTAATTGGTTTTTAATGTACCTCTAGGTAGTGGGTTGGCGAGGACTGCGAGGGGGATGCTGACAAGCCATAGGAGGAAGATGCCGGTGGACATGGCGGCGATTGGTGGCGCAAATGGAGGATAAAGTGGAAGTTTCCGGCGAGGGGGAGGGGAGGGGGAGGTTAGAGAGAGAAAAAATTGGATATAAGAATGGAATGTTGGACATGAATTTAGGGAGGTGGTATGCATCAAGGGCTATGCATGAAGATAGATTTGGAAATATAATTGACTGAGCCTAATTTCACAAAAGTTCCCCTTTTATTCCTTTAGAATTTAGAATATGCAATATAACCTCGATAATTTAACGAGGATAATTTAATATTTAATTAATTAATTATTTTATTTAAACAATATTTTTGGTCGGTCTGGCTCGAGGACAATAAGCAAAATTGGTAATTCGTTAATTTAAGATCTCATTGAAGTAATAAATATTGACGGTTCCAAAGTTATTAATTTATAAAGGTTTAACTGTATTTTTTTATTCTTGGTTTCTTGATGTATAAACTTATAAAGAAATGAAACAGGGTAGACAGAGGATTAGGAAGTGTTTTGCTAATAATAATTTTTTGTGAAATTTCTTTTAGGGGAAATGGCAAAAAGAGTTTTTTTTTTTTAATTGTTATATAACCTTTTTGCATGCCTAAGTCTTCATGAGATCCATCTCTTTTGGTTAATAAAATAATGAAATTTCTTGATAATATGTGTATATGCATGTCTCTAATAAGGTATATCAATTTATTTTAGAGAGTGAATGTAGATATTCAAAGGAACAAATTCATGTTATCTAACTTCTTCCTTCTTCCAAAATTTGTTACTATAAATAAAAAATAAAAAAATCTGCCTTTGTTATTTCATTTGTGATTGTTCACATCTTAATCCTCTTAATTGAACAATATTACTAAGGCAAAAACTTGCGTGAGACGGTCTCACGGATTTAGATCCGTGAGACTGAGCCCTTACACAAAGTTTTAAAGATTTTTTTGATTTTATTTTTCTTAGAGTTTATATTTATTTTTTTAGGGTTTATTTTATTTATTGGGTTTATTTTTAATTGATTTGGGTTTTAGGATTTTTTTTTTTTGGGTTTATTTTTTATTTTTTGGGTTTATTTTTGTTTTTTGGGTTTATTCTTCATGGTTCATGTTTTTAGGGTTTATTTTTGTTTCTTCATGGTTCATTATTATTTTTAAATTTATTTTTATGGTTCATGTTCTCAAGACAGAGCCCTTAGGAGGTCCGTCTCACGGATTTAGATCCGTGAGACCGTCTCACAAGAGACTTACTCTATTACTAATAAGTATATATCGTTTTAAAGTTTCATCTATTAAAATTATTTATTTCCCGGGTAAAAACCAATGTGATATATAGAATTTGTCGGATAAAACTAGGGTGACAATTCAAGTTGTGAGGTCGGGTTCATGTTTGATTTCGGGTTATGTTTAAAATAAATCAAAAATTAATTAAAATATAAAATAACTATGGTTTAGATAAATTGGTAACGTTGTGTCAAATTTGTGTTTGGGTCTGGACTTCTCTCAATAATTTCAGGCAGTTTTCTAAAAAGCAATAGGCGCTAGTTGGGCGACAGACTAGGGTCTAGCGCCTAGGCGGAGACTAATCGGAAGAATAACGTAGGCGGACAAAGGGGGCTAGTGCCTAAGCGGGACTAATTAGGGCTATGCGTGAATTTTTAGAACAATGGTTTCGGGTCGGGTCAAAAGGTTGCTGCTACTCTAATCAAAATTGTTTAGCATTCCATTTTTACAAACAATAGCGCCTGTAGCTCAGTGGATAGAGCGTCTGTTTCCTAAGCAGAAAGTCGTAGGTTCGACCCCTACCTGGCGCGAAACTAATAAATTTATTTTTTCATTTGTCATTTTTACATTATTATGCGTTCCAAGTGTAACAAATTATCTAGTAAATATTTTCGTATTTAAACATAAGGAGCTGCTTGGCTCATTCATTTAGGTATGTATGAATACACAAAATCTTTCATTTCTTTGTTGGAGCAATTCCTTGTAGCTTGTTTTCTCAATATAAGACTATAAGAGCCATAGTCAGCATATTTTCCCTTTCATTGTTGGTGGTTTGGTTTTTGTTGGCTTTTACCGATATTAATACTGTGCAATTAAGATGGATACAAGCTGGTAAGAGAAGTATCATATCACAAATATGAGACCAGATCAACTTTGTGGATAGTGCCAAATGCCAATACATACAATCTCCAAGGAAAATTGGTTACTGCGATAATACATAACCAAATTCAAAACCCACTAACAGGAAATACAAAAGTAAAAAGATCAAGAAAACATAGCAAACTATTAGCAAAAGAAGTTCTAATGTTCTTTATTGAGATAGGTGACAATCCCCCTCTCAGAACCGTATATGAGACTTTCATCTCGTACAGCTCAAGCAAAAACACCCAAAGTGTGCAATGAAATCTACTCTAGAAACCTTCAATACCCCATTATTGTGCTTAGAAAATTTGGATTTTTTTTGAAATACGGAATTATATGAATAAGGGAAAAACTCCATGAAAGAAAGATTAATGATTCATATAAATCACTTAGTGGAAAATGTCCTGAATAAATCCAACGAGTAATTAATAATCCTGTTATACAGAAAAAGTAAAAGACCACACAATCATGATTACAGAAGGAGAACAAAAGAATACCCACAATGAAAACAGGAGAAAGACTCCATATGCACACGAAAAAAGAAAAAAAAAAGATTGTTGGCAAATAATAAAATTTCCAAATCCACGCGCTTTGACATTCATCGCTTGCCAGACATGCTGAAGGAAGTAACTTTCATAGGAGTTGCCACAACCAAGGGCGCCTCCGGAGAATTGTCGAGTGCATATTTGTCGTGCATGAACCGACTCTCGATTATGGATTCATCCTTCAACACTATCTTGTAACAATAGCAGCTCTTGAGACCTTGCTGATTCTGGTAACAGTGATGCGCGCTGTTCTTCACCTGCTGAAAGTTCCATATAACGCTGAACTTGCCCACGGTTGCAACCAGATGTTTTTCTTGTTTTCCACTTTCAGTGACCTGATATAAGAGGAGACAAATAAGATGGTGTACCAGATTTATAAAACAGAAGGGCACAACTCTATTGCACAATCAACAAAAACAACAATAACAATTTGGAAACCCAATTTTATCACATTGTCCAATTAGGCGTCTGCTTCATAGCTTACCCATTTCTTGAGCAATGGGTTAAGCTTATTTGTGCATTAAAGAATCTCATAAGGGATTGAATTTTGAATTTTTTTCATTTTTAAAAGGCCTTAGTGGGCTCATGGAAATGGTTCATATAATTGACCTTTATAGAAAAATCTTTTTAAATTTAATTAGCTTTAATTTATACTACACCTTAGACACATTGATACCAAATGCTTTTAGAGAGAGAACATCAGAGATTTCAGAAAATAATATAAGGTAGTTGAACCTATTGCAACATAGGTCGTTTTTGAAAATTTATCAGAAGTGAAAACTCCAGGTATAAGGACATGATAGACTTGGCTACCACAAAAGGATAACACCTTCTAAAACATCAATTTGGCTGAGAGCAAGAATTTATGATTCAATAACTTTTGTAAAAAAGTCTAATCTATCAACTAAACAGGGTATATGTTTTTAAGTGGTCTATCTGCTTTAGATGTGTACATGGTAACGTCATAAAGTGAAATAATAACGTCATTATGTGTAAACAATGGCACCCAACCCCACTTACTACTCTATATCATGGAACAAATCCCCATTCTAGTACAACATGAGGGTAAAAGTCCTCAACTTTTCACATGCCAAATCGTAACATTGATAGGACAAGCAGATGCACTTGCAAGCAGAAAATTCATGCAAAACCAAGGCATACAATATAACAAGCTCCAAGTCAAAAAGCTCAACCAACAATAAGTAATCACAGTTATTTATGATGAAAGAAAGAAATTAAAACAAGCTGCATATGAACAAAAATATACAAAAAAATCACATGCAAACAGATTGGCATGCGGCGCACATTCCAACAAGTTGTACACAAAATACATTTCAAGTCATCAAAAAGTAAACAACACTGGGCCATGATGAAACAAAGTAAGTCAAAAAGCAGTATATGCAAAGTAACTTACCCAAGAGAAATGGCCAGCATGGAACTTATTATCAGCTCCAGCCAGATGCGCATCCACGGGAGTGAGCTTTAGTAATCTTGGAGCTGGAATTTTGTTCCCCATCCGACCAGAGAAACCAGTTTTGGTTTTACCATCCTTGTCCGTGAATAAAGTGCATATCAAGATCAAATAGGTGTCTGTCGTGCCCAACACCCACTTCCCATCATACGTGACATCAACTGACGTTATGGGTGAACCAAGACCCGGGAAAGCAGTTTTTGCCTGCCTCATAGAAGTCCTCGAGTACAATCTTATCTTCCCATCAAGCGATCCGACAACAATGGAACCATCCCCAGCAGTAGCAAAACATTGGAAATTTGTCCCCCTTGAGAACTGATGACCTTGGGTCCAATTCAACACCGGTGAACTTGAATTTGCTATTTTTTGGACCATTCCTTTCCTATCGCGCATGTCCCACTGACACAACCTATTATCGTCCAATCCCAAGAAAGTTGTCTCAGAAGGGTCCAACTGCGACCCCTTTGCATCACTAGTAATATCTTTCATAGTGATATCAGCACCATCCTTTTCAAACTTCCAATTTGTAACTATCTTTCCGGTTTCAATATCCAACTGGAAAAGCCCAGGAGACTGCAGCTTTCCTTCCTTCAAGGGACTCATGAGCATCATATTCGTCTCTCCCCTCATCAAAAGGGCCTTCTTCGGCGTTCCAGAGTTCCCAGCACTCGACCCTACATTCCGGTCATCGAACTTTACATACACTCCCTTCCCATGAATCCCATGACTAAAGTTCTTCACAACCTGCACCCCTGAATCACTAACCAAAAAACTATTATCCAATGCCCCCAAAGCCAAGCTCTGAATCCCACCACCTGTAGCCGCCTCCTCAAATTCCTTCAGCAAATCCTGACTCTCCGTCTCCGGATACTCCACTGGTCTCTTCTCTGGTCTTTTCCACACACCATCATCTGCATCCTCCCACATCGAATCATCCGACTCCTCAGGCTTTGCCCAACCTAAAAAGTCTTTCCCATAAATTTTTACTTTATTTTCTTCTGTAGGTCTCAACCCATAAACATTTTCAAACAAACAGTCCTGAAATTTAGTCACAAAACTTCTATACTCCTCATCCGTAAAAAATTTCAAAGCCCAAACACCACCATCCACAAAATCAACCCTCCTCTGATCCCCAAAATATTTCATCTGCATCTCAGTGGAAACCCTAACCTTAATTTTCTTCCCCACTTTCAAAACCCAAAATCCCTCACCACGACCCAATTCGTCACCATCATACTCGTCCTCACCATCAATTTTCAACATCTTAACAAACTTATAAAAACTCAACTTCTCCGAAACTACCCATTTCGCCTTCGGCGTGTTCCCACCAATGTGAAGATAAAGCTTAACGGCATTCCTAAGGTCAACATTAGGTTTTCGAGGGGAAGGGGAAGGGGCAGGGGCGGAGTTTATCGGATATTTCAACTTTAAAGCCTGTAGCCTGGAATCGACCTCGTCTAGGGTTTTTGCACTCACCTGTGGGGTACGATCCTCTGCATCGGCATAATCTTCCGATTCCTGCTCCTCCTCCTTCTCCTCCGCATCGTCGTCTGAATATTCCGAATCGGAAAGTTCGAGACCTTCGCGACTTTGTGAACCGCCCATGGTGATCCAATTAATCACAAATTACCGTTTAAAGTTCGGAAAATCAAAAAATTTCAAAATTTCACACACGCGGATAAATGGAGAATTCGAATTTGGATAATTGAAGCGTTGATTTTGAGGGAGATTTAGAGAGAGAACACGGGAAAATTTTGGGGGCGGTCACTGCTTATATATAGTAGGAAATAAAACGGCATGCAGTTGGCGTAGATCTGACGAAGACACGTGTGATCCATTGCTTGGTAATGAAGGAAAGAACGAGTAAGAGTCGTGTTTTCACCGGTTCTCATTGTAGCTAAGCAACTGTTTGCTTAAAATTTTCAAATACTTGTAATTGTTTTATTTCAACATAAGAAAAGTTGTAACTTGAAATGCTGATCTTTTTTTCACCACATGGTTTTAGGGTGAGTTTTTGAGACAAGATGTTCAAATTCCCACATTTATACTACTTAGTGAGTCTATCACGGGGATTTGTCCAACGCGGTTTATCGATCGACTTGGTTTGCGAACTTATTAAATCAAAAAGACGAACATTTACCCACCGCGTGCATAAGGATGACAATGGAGCGGTCAAAACCAGTTCCAAACGGGGCGATTCAAACCCGGCCAAACGAGTCCCGAGACGGATCGTGAGCTCGGTCAAAGAAACCCTGGTCCGGGGTGGATAGCGGGTCCGTATGAACAGCCCGTCTTGATGGTAAGACAAGAGAGCCATTGCGCAGGGCCCCAAATTTTTAGGGGCCCAATTGTTTTTATATTTCTAATGAAAAATAATTTTTGGCCCAATTTTTTTCATTCTCGATCAAAACACCCAAGAAAAGACTTTCAACTTCAAAGACAACACCCAAATTTCAAAAAAGGCCCAAACTCTTCCAAACTTTTATGCAATTCACGTTAATATTCAATTGTCTCTACCATTTTTATCTCAAAAAAAAATTGTCTCTACCATTCCTTGGTCAAAGACTCAAATATTCTAATATTTTATTTGAAGACCAAAATACAAATATTCCTTTGGAGGAATGCATTCCTTTTTAGCACTATAAGTTTTTCCGAAAAATATAATGCCAGGATATGTATCAAATTTTATTATTGAAGTTCTTTTCATGTATATAGAATAAAGATTAATTTTAACATAAAATATGTACATACTTTTTATAAAGTAAGTGGTTCACGACTATTCAAATGCACAATTCTCAAGATGAAACGAGGGACTTAAATTTAATTACAACTTTTAAGAAGCGAAACCCTCTTCTCTTCTCCATTGTGAGTCGTCACTTTCATTTTCCTCACTTTGGTGGCTCCTCGCCGGTAGCTAGCGTCAAAAGGCGACGGAGGTGGTCAAGGGGCCCATTTTCAGAATCGCGCTGCAGGGCCGTGAAGACGAGGTCCGGCCCTGCGTATGAACCCGCCCCGTATACATTTAATTAATAGTCAATTTTTTTTATTTTTTAGACAACATAGACTGATTTAGCCCATGAAATATATTTTGCACTACTGCACTTCATCACTAGTTTTTTGTTCGCGGGACTACTTCACAGTTTTTTTTGAGGAAACTACTACTTCACAGTTCACACACACATTTGCCCAAATTTTAGGATTCTCTCCCAGCGCCTCACTCCGACACTCTCACTCGACTGACTCTGGCCCTGCCCCCTCCGGAGTCCGAACTGCCCACGCGAGTCTGCCAACGCTGGCCCGCTGTCTCCGATAAATATTATAAGTTTGATGCATTAATAGCTTTGTGATTATTTAAAGTTTTTCAGAATATGAAAAAATCTAGAATTCAAAGCTAGAATTCAATTAATTCAGTCAAAGTTTGAGTCCCCACTCCCAGCCATTTAAATGTCAATTTTTTGTTTTTAATCTTGAGAAATTAAGTATAATTTTTTTATTATAAATTAAAATAAAATTAAAACAGACCTTAGGGATTACAAATTAAAAAGAGAGAATTTGAAATTAAAGAAATGAATGAATCAATTCAATGCAGAGACGACATTTCAATTTAATATTAAAAACTGGCAGCAGGATAAATTCCAAGCGGGTCGACGGGTTCAACTGTCCGATGCGGGGCGGGGCGGGGCGGATCCCAGATTTCAGTTTTCCTTCACGGGACGGGTTCCCTCATCGGAAAAAAAGAAATGTTGATTTTAGCTTGGTTTGTAATTCAACTAAAATTTTAACTTTAATTAAAACATATAACGTCCTATTACATTGATAAGAGACATATGATTTATGGTTCCAGTGTTTAACTAATGTACAATCATTCGGTGATATAGTCTCTCATTTAGATATTCAACCTAACTCGTTTTATTATCGATGAGCTCTTGCCTCAGTGGTAAGGTGGAGACCCTGAGACTAGTAGGTCTCAAGTTCTATTTATGTGGGTTGATTTTCCATCCTTGTGTGTGGTTGTTTATATTGAAGAAAGCTTAGCTTTGACGTGATTGGGATTGTTATAGATTGTTATTTCTTGTAGATTATGGTGGAATTTGTAATTTGCATTTAAAAAAAAAAAAAAACTAACTCGTTTTTTGGATCATTATGGTTCCATGCTAATTTTGGCAAAATAGAAAGATAAAAGAAATGAAGGAAAACATAACTGAAGTTTGAGACGCTCAGGAAAATTGGGCCTAATAAGAAATATCACATGGCTCGCCCTGTTCCTTTATTTTTTGGGCCGATCCTTACAGGTTTGCTTCAGTTGAGATATATTTATGGGTTTGAGGAGTAGGGGCCCATAGTCCTTTCTTAGCAATCCATTTGGAGTGAGGTTAAATTGAATCCAATTATGTCAAGCCCAATAGTTGATGGAGACTTCTTTTTTTTTTTTAAGCCAGTTGATGGAGACTGAAAACCAGCCTATTGTGAAAACCTCTCTCCTAGTAAAAAGGATCTAAATATATGATAATATCAAAGACTTCTTAAGTGAAATTAACTCTAGACAAAAACTTATATGAGACGGTCTTGTGGGCATAATTCATGAGATAAATTCTATTTGTAATTACAATTCCAATCCAACCCAAACCCATAAAAAAATCATACCTTTTTTTTGTCTTACATAATCCGTTTCATGAACGTAAGTCAATAATGAGGTCTTATATAAGACCAACTCTTAACTCTATACTAGTTAACTATCAAACTATACCCCTATGGTACCTAACGTACAAATAATTAAAAAATACTTTTATTTCCCGTACACATTTTGAAGTGCCGCTAAATACTACGTACTTTGAAGTTAAACGTTTAATACATGTATTATAGTTATTCATATTTTTTTTTTGATGGGAATAGTTATTCATATTTTTTTTTTGATGGGAATATTTATTCATATTATACATGGAAGAATACTTTATTTTAATATATTTTATAATATTAAATTAATCTAAAAAATTATTCAATTTTTTTATAAGTATAGTTTAAATATTATATAAATAATAAATAATAATAGTAATAATATAAAAATATAGTAGTTATATTAAATAGTTAATTTTTAATTTATGTTAAGGTATATATATATATATATATAAAATACTATATCTCAATTTTTATATAGTTTAAATGTAAGTATAACTACAATTCAATAGAAATATGCTAAACATTAATAAATAGTTATATTTAGTATATATATATAAATTTATATAAACTACTTTAAATTAACTTTTATATAATAAAAAACATAAGTATAAATACAATTCATAAATAACATTAAAATTAGCCAGATTTTTACTTCCAAACAATTGTTTCATATTCGTATTTTACATATACGTTCATGAGTCTGTATATTAATTATTTCCATATTTGTTTTTGCTTATTTCTTCATCGGAACTTTTAATAAATATTCATAATATACTTTTACCTATTAAATGCTGAATTTTTTCGATCCCCGTATTTAACTAACTAGGTTTTAACTATTAAATTGTACATCATGATTCATCATTTAATTTCTTTAAATTTGCCATGTGTTTCCCATTCTTATTTGAAGGGAAAAAAATATAATTTCAATAAGCATCAAAGTTCACTAGCATTTCGGGTTTAGTGAAAATGACAATAATTAATATGCATGCTACTGCTAGAAAGCTCTAAAACGTGTAAAAGGACCACAAAGTAAGACCACTTTTACTACAATTGAGTGATTAATTAATTAATTAATATCCATAGTAACGAAAGTTTCACTCACGTGTGTAATTTCGCCACGGTGGAATAAATTCTACATCGTTGGTGTACCGTGTACACTTGCACTCAAAATGCACTAATTGGTCTGTGCTATTTATCTTAAATACACGACTTATCCGAGTTTTTTGTTCTTTATTCTCAATTTCTTTTGGGAACTAACTTGAGCGTCGAGAAGATTATTATAGGGACAACCCCACGTCTCTAACGATAACCTATATTGAAGGAGACTTCCAGATTAGAGTTTGATACGCGAGGTGATACGTACCACATTTTTTTCTTATATTATTAGACCAACAACAAAAATACTATTCTTATATAATTGTTAAATACACTTTGGATTTTTTATATAAAATTTTGACATTTAATCATATATATATTTTTTTAAATGCATATCAAATATTTGTCAAAGACAAGACGTGACGCCATACAATTTTACGTAATGAATCTTTTATTTATTATTTATTATTTATTTAAAAGCATCTGCGTTTAGATGCACGAGAGTTTTAGGCAAGGACCTCAACCTGTTTATTCAAATACAAATAGATAATTTTTGCAATTATAAGCAAGGGGCGGGGCAGGGGCCTCTCCCCCCCTTTTAATTTTTTGTTACACTAGATTTGTTTTTTTAAAAAAAAAGTTTAATTATAATTTATGTGATTTTCGTGTATCCGTCCACCCCGTTTTCATGTATCGGCCCACCCCATTTTTATTCTTGGCTCCACCCTTGATTATAAGTGGTTGAAAGAGCCAACGGGATCATCCATTCCAAATGGTGTTTCATCTCAAATTATGACATTATCATTACACGTCAAGTGTACAAAATAGTATCTAACAATTACACATATTAAAATTAAAAATGAAACAGCATGTAGACTGAAGTATCAGAATTGTGAAGAGTAGATTTGAAATTGATAAGGACCTGACTTTGGTACACAACAAGATGATAAATTATTTTTCTTGTTGATTCATGATGTACGATACGTGTTACATGTATAAAACTATGATGTTGAAAAATTTAATATTATGTTTTATGACATTGCTGTTGGTAAGCATATTACATAAATCCCGCGGAATAAGTCAATTTCTTAAGGTTAGCGCGCTAATATATTTCCTTATTTATTTGGAGCATGTGGAAATAGAATCACACGCATCATATATATATATATATATATGATTAAAAAAAGTGGGAATCACACGCCTTGATAATAATTATGTTGGAGATTGCATCCATATCTTTCGTTTAAGGAAGTATTAACATATACTAGTAATTCACCCCGACGTTGCACGTATATTCTTATTTTAATATTATTAGTTTATAATATCTATTAACATGAATGGTATTTATTACTTTATTTTAATAGTAATATTTGTATAAGGTTATTAAAAATAAAAATTTATCTAACAATTTTATATTTTGAACTATAAACTTAAATGCCTAATTTAGCTCGTAAGGATTTATCCCTCAATTTATGCATGTCTCTAAATTATTGTTTTATATATTCCTTTCTTTCTCACACACCTCTCTATAAGCAATTATATATAATTTGTGACATGTATTTTTATATTGTCCTTGTACTGTTGAAAAAAATGAATACTTTACATTGTTAATCAAAAATGTAAATTGAGATATTATTAAAAATAATATGGTAGAGAAAATCTGAATAAAATTGAAAATGAACTATTATGTCATTGATATAAACGTTAGTAGTATTAACACAAATTTTACAACAATGTCATAGTAATCCACTAAAAAACTTATGAACACAAACATGATATAACTGAAACATGGTATAGAAACAGTACAATTGATATCAATATTCATTCATTGACATTTATTTTCAATAGATGTATGTAAACCCCATGAGTTTTCTCATTTTGATCAACAATGGATTGATGTGAATCACTCATCAATCAAAATAAATGATAGAATACATTGGAAAGTTTGACAATCCAAAAAATTTTAACTGGGAAATTTATTTTAAAATGTAATATCAATCGATTAATCCTATAAATGATTATATAATTGATTTTACAACAATTTATTTAATGGCACTGGTTGACAATATAATTATTAATTATCATATATTGAGTTAACAATACATTATTCTCGTTACAAAAAATCTTAATATTGACTTACGAAAGCAAAATATCGTCAATTTTGGATAACTCCATAACGTACATTGGTCGCTAGATATTGATTATTTCATCTTCCAATATTGATTTACCAAAGTAAAGCACCAACAATTCTATGATTGTTTTCTGGAGTTATAATTAATAAACTATAAAAAATAATAAATAATAAATGATTACATATACCAATTATTATATGATTAATTTTATAGGAAAATTGTAGTATTGATTGATCATGTCAATTACTTAACGTCAATTTGATTAGTATTATTAATCTCATATCAAGATATGAAAGAGATATGTACAGTTTTCAAACAATCAAAAATTTGTTACCATTTAGTTTGGTAAATATTTTAATTAGTTGTTTTTCTTAATTAAGGTAATATATTGTTGTCCAATCATAAACTTGTGCACCCTTGAAAATAAAAAAAACTCTCATTGACAATTATTATATTTAATACATTTTTTCTAAATTAACAAATCTTTAATCATAAGATACGATTTTTTGAATTTTTGTTAAACTTCTTGTCAATTATCCGTTGTAGCATATCAAATTCGATTAAAAAAGTATACATAGATACTCTCAATTGTTTTACCAAATGCTTAGTTTTAAAAATCTTTCAATCAATAGTTGATGGTATCTATTGATTGAATAAATACAATAATAAATAATTATCGTATCTATAGTAATGATTACAATTAATTTATTGATTGTATAAGACAATTATAGGATTGATTATAGAATTTTAAATTTTCAAATCTAAAAAAATATTACAATCATAATCGAAAAAGTAATTAGCCAATAAAATATTTATGTTACTAAAGATTTCGCCAAATGACTTACCAAATCAAAGCACCACTAATTTTGGATAACTCCAAACATGCATTGGTTAGGATAATATTTTGATTGATTTGTCCAAAACTGTATCTTATTTTATATCTTTTCTTTTTTTATTCTTTTTTATCTGATTGAGTTGCCTTAGTTATGTCATATATATACTATTTTTATTCGAAAGTAATTAGAGTTATTAATTATTCTTAATTAAGTAAATTATCATCAAATTTAACATCAATGCGATCAGTGGACCAATTAGAAGATAATTCATTTATTTAGACTGAACTTAATTAGTAATTTGTTCACACTTCTGAAAATACCAATATTTCAAAAACAAATATAATAAATAAATATTGCAAGAACAATTGAATCAATATGAAATAAAAATCCAGATATTCCTTCAAAAGAATGATATAAAAATCAAACATCTCATTAATAATAAAATATTTTCAAAATTATCCATAAAAAAGTCCATAATCGAAAATTAATTTAAATGTAAATGGAATTTGGCGTGAGAAAATATAATTTTCAATCAATATATGAAAGAGATATATACAATATTTCCAAGCAATAAATATTTGTTATCATTTTGAGTTTTATAAATCTTTCAATCAATTGTTTTTCTTATGCTAATACGTTGTTGTCCAATTATACAACTATACTCCCTTGTGAATGGAAAAAAATGTCCATTAACCAATTATTGTATTTTTTTTATTAAAAAATAATACATTATAAGTTTTATAGATTAATAAATCTTTAATCTTAAAGTGCATTTTTCTCATTTTTTTTCTTAAACATCTTGTCAATTATCCGCTCACATAGTTTTGTCAAATTTGATTAATAAAATATTAATAGATATTGTCTATGAATAAAAGTACAATTAGATACCGCTAATTGTTTTACCAAGTCTCAATTTTAAAAAATTTCAATCAATAGTTTGTTATATCTGTAAGATTGATTAGAAAATAATAAATACTTATTATATATATAGGTTTAAATATCATCAATTTATTAATTGTATACAACAATTATAATTTTGGCAACTACGTTGCATGAAAATCCTGGATTTTTCTTGCTTTAATCTGACTCAATATTGTCTTCCATTATGCCTTATAATTGCATAATTTTGTTCTTTGTGTGTACCCTTGATAAAATTATTCCAAAACAATTTTGGGTGGTCCAGATTTTTAGGGCTTTTTTATGTTTATTTTTTTTTGTTTCAAAGAATTAAAAAGGGTAGGGTGGTAATTTGGCACTTTAGAACCAGATTACTAAGATTTCATTCCCTCTTTCACGCAATTTCACCCACTCTTCACGCACACTCTCTCTCTCCAGCGTTTCAGTTTCAAAAACAATTCTCTGTTGTTTATGTAGTATAGGGTTGTTGCTTATGTAGTATAAGGTTGTTGCTTATGTAGTTAATGTATCTGTGATGCATGCGTAGTGTATATTCATTGCTTATGTAGTATAGGCTTATCGCTTATGTAGTATGGGTTTGTTGCTTATGACTTGCTTATGTAGTTAATGTATTCGTGGTGCATACGTAGTTTATATTCGTTCTTATGTAATATGACTTGTTGCTTATATAATATGAGTTTGTTGCTTATGACTTGCTTATGTAGTTAATGTATCCGTGGTGCATACGTAGTGTATATTCGTTGCTTATGTAGTATAGACTTGTTGCTTATGTAGTATGGGTTTGTTTCTATGACTTGCTTATGTAGTTAATGTATTCGTGGTGCATACGTAGTGTATATTTGTTGCTTATGTAGTATCGGATTGTTGCTTATGTAGTATCGGATTGTTGCTTATGACTTGCTTATGTAGTTAATGGTATATAAACCATGACATATCTACACAAGCAACAAATTACATCTTCATAAGCAAACTTCGAACTGAAGTCAAGCTCTAGCAACTATGGCAAATTGTCTGCAACATTTTTCACACAATAGTGCGTTGAAGAAGAATGATGAATGATTACACAGTAGTGCATTGAAGAAGAAGAAAGATGAGATTTGTTCACGTTGAATTTGACGTGAGATTTGCATAGATTGTGTGATCATAATGTGAAGTTAATCCCATGAATATTGGATAATTTTGTAGGATGACTAATTTACCCCTTTCTCTAATTACCAACATTTAATGAATTTTTATCTCTAAAATCACAACCATTGAAAAATCTAGATATGTGGCTATAATTGGTCCCTATGGACTTACCCTAAGAGGTGGTCTCATATAACCCTCTCCCTATATACATATATATATATATGTGTGTGTGTGTGTGTGTGTGTGTGTGTGTGTGAGTAAATACTTACGAAGCGAGGTTTCTTTATATGTGACTTTGAGAGAATCAATCAAAAAGTCGGATTCTCAATAGCATCCACCTTAATGTCATAATCGTCTCATCGTTGTTTGTTGCACACGTATTAATTAAATCAATCAATTAATCAATTAATTTATAATTAAACAAAAATATCATATATATATATATGATTTAAACTATGATATATTACCTGAACTAATATCAAATACATGTATAATCGGGTACACATCGATTCTTTCACATGAATCATCATTAGCAAATATTGACACATCAAAAACGTGGTTGGCATGATAAGAGAAAATCAACACTTCACCATCTGAAATTTCATTATCATGGACAAATTTGATCCATCCACCTGTAAAATAGAACGCGCCATAGGGGCTGACCATTTTGACCGTCCAAGTGTGTCCGTTCACATTATGCACATCATAATTTAATGGTGTAAGACCATTAAATTGACGGCTGAATTTGCATGAAGACGCTAACACAAAATATTTAATGTAATTACAATTTGTAATGAATTTCTAATTAAACAATATAAGAAACCATTACAATAAGTAGATAAAAGTAATTGCTGAATCAAAACTATAAAACTAATAAACAAAACAAATGTTGCCGAATCAAAACGAAACAATAATTGCCGAATTTAAACTATAAAACTAATAACCAAAACAAATATTGGCGGGGATAGAAGTTTATATATATGAACAGAAAATGTATGTTGACACAAACATATTGACAACAAATATGTTAGTATGAGGAATAATAAAAAAATAAACAAATCATACAAAAAATAACTTTAAAAAATACAACAAAACTATCAAGAATAATAATAAAAAAAAACTCACCAAATATTATCCATACAAATCTACAATATAGTTTATATAAAAACTCTTGTTTATTGCAGAATTTGAGTTCAATATTGTCGATGTTGGCGGGACACTTGATGAAAATAGAAATAGAGGGGAACGTGAAGATGAATCCATATTTGGTGGTTAGACTACGAAAATAGGAGCAACAATATCAAAGTGTTTCCTAATGCAATTTAAGTAATATAAATATAAGAGGATTTAACATAAATAATAAGCTGCCAACAAAATCTATGAACACAAAATCAATTGTTAATCCAATGGTGAAAGATACATAAAATCATAATTCATCTATTTTAACAATTATTAAATAATTTAGGAAAGTTTGAATAGTCATCATTATTAAAACTTGATTATTTAATATTATATTGTACAAAATTACATCGACACCAAAATAAACAATATATTTGATAAAAATATGATGTATAAAATCAACACATCATTGTAATATATATTTAAGAAAGAATAGACATATATTAATTGTTAGATAAATATTTTTATCAAGATTTTGATGATTTTGTTTAAATGAGTTTTTATACCAAATCATTGTTAATAAATGTTGTCCAAATACTCCTAAATGATTTAAAATATTTTTAGCTAATTTTTGGAGTATTTCTAAGAATTTATTTTTCGATAAAAATGGACAACATTTTTGATGGTTTTGTTTAAATTGGTTTTTGCACCAAAACAATGTTTATAAATGTTGTCCAAATACTCCCAAGTGATTTAAAATGTTTTTACTAATTTTTTGGAGTATTTCTTGAAGTTTATTTTTGATAAAAATTGGACAACATCTAAAATTGGAGGTCGACCAGGTCGACGCGTTTCAAGAACTCAAAATTGAAACAGAACTTATGGGTCAAGAAAATTGAATAGTGGGACGGTCCAGGTAGGCCGTGCCGCACCTAGGCGACCAATCGCACCCCGTCGACGGTCGACCCCCCCTTCGACCCGCACTGGATCTAGGGGTGTCAATTTAGTGTTAGTCCAAGTGGCTACGATAATCTAGAGGGGGTGAATAGATTATCTCGGTTTTTCAGATTTTGCCCTTTTTTTTTCCGAATAATCAACCAAAGACGAGAATGTAAATGCGGAAATAAAACAACACTCGTCGATTTAAAGAGGTTCAACCCACCTAGGGCCTAATCCTCTACCACCCCAAAGATATCTCAGGGATGGATTTCAAAAAGAAAGAAAAGATTTTATTAATTTACCAAAAATTAATACAACACCTGAGGATTACCACAATCCTCCTTCACCACTTTGAGGATTACCACAACCCTCTTACACCACCTTGAGGATTACCACAACCCTCTTACAACACCTTGAGGATTACCACAATCCTCTTACAACACCTTTGAAGATTACCACAACCTTCAAACACCTATCACCTAGATCACCCAAGTGTATTCTTACCACAAGAATACTCACAAGGATGTCTTGTGTTGAATGATGACCAAAATCAAGATTACAACTCAATAATGATTGATACAATATGAGTACAAGTGTAATCAAGAATTGAAAGCCTAGACCTCAAATTTGTGCAAGTGAAAGTGCTTAGGCTAATACAACAAGATATATGAAAGTGTTTGCTTTGTATGCTCTTTGCTTGTATATTGTGTTGTGTCTTGTTGTTTGAATGAAGCCTCTATTTATAGGAGAGGTCTTGGCTTTGATTTCCAGACATTGGCTCCTCCTGGGGAGTGATTTCTTTGCAAAAGAAACCATTTAAAATCATCAATATAGCTGTTAGAAATCAATCCCACAAAATAGGAAAAGTCATCAAAACGCAACGGATAGTTTTTGTCAAACATGGGGTTCGGCCGGTCGCGCAGAGATAAGATTGAAATTGAATTCTGCGAATTTTTACAGGGGACCGGTCGAAGGAAGTGCGACCGGTCGCCCTCATTTATGACCGGTTGCCGCGTTTTACGAAACAGAGAAGTCGGAACAAAAATCCAACTTGCAGTGCATGTGTCGCTCACGGTCGACCGGTCGACCACACGGTCGCCCACCTGGTCGCGGTCGCTCTACGCCCTTTTTCTTACGTCCCATTTTCTGTTTCAAAACTCAACTCAGTGCGGGTTGCCCTATGGGCGACCGGTCGAACTGAAACAAAAGTGTTGTCCAATTTTAAATCGAATATTAACTACAAGAAATACTCCAAAAATAGTAAAAACATTTTAGAACGATCGGAAGTATTGGGACAACATTTAGGGACATTGTTTTGGTATGAAAACTCATTTGAACAAAATCATCAAAATCATGATAAAAACATTTATCTAACAAACTCCCCTTTTTGATGATTACAAACCAAAACAATTTTCAAGAGGACGATTTCGAAAAACAAAATAATTTTCCGGTTTAAGAGTAAACTATCCGTTTAAAAACATTTTACAAAAGCTCCCCCTATCAATAAGCACATTAAGAAGAAATATTGCATAAGCTAGAAGACAAGCTTTTACAAAATAAACAATAACTACATGAGCTTAGAAGCTCCCCCTGTCACAAATACTTAATGTCCATGCAAACAAGTCCATAAAACAACCATTGGACTAAGTTTACTTCACAACTTATGGCCTAAACAAGCCATAGCTTATAGCTTCTATTTCGAGCTTTTATTAGCTTCTTTGAGCTAACGAGCCATTTTCCTGTTTCTCCCCTTTGGAATCATCAAAAGAATGTGAGGACAATAAAAACATCATACAAATATATCAAAGTGCGCCAAAGAGACGATTTATCAACCATTGAGCAATTTTAGGCTTAAAAACCAAGGAAAATGGGAGAGATGTATCATGAAGAGTTCATACGCTCGTTTTATTTCCCAAAACATGATTTCAAAGAGTATAGAAGACTTTTGGAAGCGAGAGAATCATGTAGAAGTTGAAATTTTCATTGAGACATTACATCGAACACATTGTGGGCGTGAAAAATAAAAAGAGTTGTATAAAGCCCTTGTAAATGAATCAAGCCAAAAATTTTTATCACCAAATCATACCAATCATCATACAATACAGCATAACAACTAAGCTCATCATGATCATAAAATAATTTCATCAAGTAATATACAAGAAAGGCCATAAACTCAAGGGTTCAACCCAATTGAGCAAAGTAAGGAAAATTCTTACCATTTGATCGGAAAAGATGAGCAATGATGATGATAAACATGCTATATAAGGTCCAAGAAATAAATGGAATGCATAAAAATCAATTTTGAGTGACAATAGTGTGCATTTGGCAAAGGGGACGAAAAATGGCCAAAATGAGTGAACATGTCTAATGCTGAAGACAGAAAGATTTTAAACCAGAAAATGGCTTAGGGCGACCGGTCGTGGTTGAGGGCGACCGGTCGACGTTGAGGGCGACCGGTTGCCCTCAACCTCTTCAGCCCACTGTTTGACAAAATTTTCAAAATCCGAATTTTCAACCAAAAATCCGATTTTTCGCCCCTAAGTTTTAAAAACATGCAAAATGCAAACGTAGACCTCATTCAATATGCATTATGCCTAACCGAGCTCGTATTGATGCAAAAGTCTCGGAAGTTAGCGGTTTTGTAAAAATGTCCGCTAATTGATCTTGAGATGGCACAAACGATATCTCAATTTTTCGTTTTGAAACACAATCCCTTAGAAAATGATGTCGAATCTCAATATGTTTAGTACGGTTATGATGAACCGGGTTTTGAGCAATATTTATAGCGGATACATTATCACAAAAGATAGGTACGTTTTCAAAAGAGCATTTGTAATCCGCTAAGGTTTGTTTCATCCAAAGAAGTTGAGTACAACAAAATGCGGCGGAAATATATTCGGCCGGCCGTTGAAAGAGAAACACGATTTTGCTTCTTTGAAAACCAAGAAACTAGGCAATCGCTAAAAATTGACATGATCCGGAAGTACTTTTCCGATCATCAATATTACCCGCATAGTCCGAATCACTATAACCTTTAAGAGAAAAGATTTCATTCTTTGGATAAAATAAACCATATTGAATAGTGCCTTTCAAATATCGAAAAATCCGTTTAACGGCACTCATATGAGATTCTTTTGGATTGCTTTGAAAACGAGCACATAGGCATACGGCATGAAGAATGTCCGGTCTACTAGCGGTTAAATAAAGTAAACTACCAATCATACTCGATACTTGGATTCATCAACCGTCTTGCCTTTTTCATCTTTGTCAATTTTGACATTGGTTGCCATACAGAGTCGAGACGGTTCTTCCTTCTTCAATGCCGAACTTCTTCAAAAGTTCTTTTGTATACTTAGATTGCGAAATATAAATACCTTCTTGGCATTGCTTAATTTGAAGTCAAGGAAGAAGTTTAGCTCCCCATCATACTCATCTCGAATTCACCTTGCATTAACTTGGAGAATTTCTTGCACAAAGATTCATTAGTAGCACCAAAGATAATATCATCAACATAAATTTGCACAAGTAAATAATCTTGCCCTTTTTCAAAAACAAAGAGTGTAGTATCAACTTTACCTCTTGTAAAACCATTTTGCAAAAGAAAAGAGCTAAGTCTATCATACCATGCACGGGGTGCTTGTTTTAAACCATACAAAGCCTTTTTAAGTTTATAAACATCATTAGGCCTAGAAAAATTTTCAAACCCCGGAGGTTGTTTTACATAGACTTCTTCTTGAATAATACCATTTAAGAAAGCGGATTTAACATCCATTTGGTAAAGTTTGAAATTTTTGAAACAAGAATAGGCAAGTAAAATACGAATAGCTTCTAAACGTGCTACGGTGCAAAAGTTTCATCATAGTCAATACCTTCTTCTTGACAATACCTTGAGCTACTAACCTTGCCTTATTTCGAACAATGTTGCCTTGATCATCAAGTTTGTTCCGGAATACCCATTTTGTACCAATAATTGTTTGAGATGGAGGACAAGGTACTAATTCCCATACATCATTTCTTTCAAATTGATTCAACTCCTCTTGCATTTCCAAAAACCAATCTTCATCCTCAATAGCTTCCTTAGCATTTTTAGGCTCTTTTTGAGAAATAAGAGCTTTCTCGGCAAAATTCCTTCGAGTCATTACTTTATCAAGAGGATCACCAATAATAAGATCTTTTGGGTGATCTCCCTTAAATTTCAATGCAACGGGAAGATCCGAGATATCACCTCTATCTTCTTGAGGACCATTTGAAGTGGACGGTTGATCATTTGATGTAGACGGTTGATTATCAATTTGAACAATTTGTTCAATAATATCTTCCTCATCACTTTCATCATTAGGAATTCTTTCAACTCCCGAAGCTTCATTGAATTTAACATGGATGGATTCTTCAACAACTCCACTAGTCTTATTGTAAACCCGATATGCTTTGCTTTTTGTTGAATATCCCATAAATATCCCTTCATCGGCCTTAGGATCAAGTTTGTCCAATTGATCCTTAGTATTCAAAATAAAGCACTTACATCCAAATATTTTGAAATAACTAATATTTGGAGTTCTTCCTTTCCAAAGCTCATATGGAGTTTTATTCATTTTAGGACGAATATAAACTCGATTAATGACATGGCAAGCGGTACTTACGGCTTCGCCCAAAAATATTTTGGAAGAGAAAATTCATTGAGCATGGACCGACTCATTTCTTGTAACGTCCGATTCTTCCTTTCGGCTACACCATTTTGTTGAGGTGTCCTTGGAGCCGAAAAATTATGTGCATATCCCTTGGTTTCACAAAAGACTCTAAATTCACCATCAAATTCTCCACCTCGATCACTTGAATAGACTTAATAGTATCTTCCTTTTCATTCTCAATAAGTCTACACAACTTAACAAACTCATTAACGGCATCGCTTTTATTAGCAAGAAAAAGTGCCCAAGTATATCTAGAGAAATCATCGACAATAACAAAGGTGTAATGTTTTCCACTTAGACTAGCCGTACCAATATCCCCATACAAATCAAGGTGAAGCAATTGTAGGGGTTTGGTAGTGGAAATTTCATTTTTGGGCTTAAAACTACTCTTAACTAATTTGTTCTTTTGACAAGTGTCACATAAGCCAAGATTTTCAAAATTCAATTTGGGTAGTCCTTTTACATGTTGGTTTTTGTAAATATTTTTCAAATTTTTGTATCCAACATGTCCGAGTCGCCTATGCCATAAACTCGTTAAATCATTATTGGCGACAAGACAAGAAACATTTTGACTAACCAAATCACTAGTACAAATTTTGTAAAGATTGCCTTTTCTATTTGCTTCACAAATAATATTACCATTTTTAAGAATAAGGCATTTTTCTTTATTAAAAGAAACATCATAATTTGAATCACAAAGTTGGCTAACACTTATCAAATTAAACTTAAGCCCTTCTACTAAAAGAACATTACAAAGAGAGAAAGAAGAGTTACCAATTTCTCCATTTCCAAGAATTTTTCCTTTGCCATTGCGAACATGACCATACCCTCTTCTTGGAGCTTGATGTTGGTAAAAGCTCTCTCCTCCCGGTCATATGGCGTGAACATCCGCTGTCCACGAGCCATTTCGAATCCTCCATGGTTGTTATAGCCCCTATTACCTACAAAATCATTTCTTTTAGGTACCCTATAATTTTGGGGTCCATGGGGGTTAGTTTTGAGACCTTTGGGTCTCCAAATATAACTAGAGTTATTTCTCAATTTGCAATTATTAGCATAATGTCCAATTTTGCCACAATAAAAACAAGTAGGAGTATGAGAGCTACTAGCACGTATGAAAGTCGGACCTTGGTTATTTTTCTTAAAGACTTTTGAAATGGTTTGTAACCAAGTCCTTGTTTTGAATGCTCACCTCTTTGTGCATCTAAAATTTTAGTAACCTTATCCGTGCTTAAATTAAAACGATGCACATCCTTTTTCAAATTATCAATATCATTAGTGAGCATTTGTTTCTCGGTTTCAAGAGTTTGAATTTGAGTAAGGGTAATAGCATGAACATGATCAAGAGTCTCATAAGATGTAAATAATTTATCCTTTTCTATTTTAAGCTCTTTATGCTCCTTCTTTAAACTCTTGTATTTAACAATCAATTTTTGAAATTCATTTTGCAACTCATCAAAATCACATTGCAATTCATCAACTAAGGAGGAGGTAGAGGAGTTAGAGCGTACCTCATTATTTTCATCGTCTATAGCCATAAGACCATGTTCGGTTTCACCTTCCTCGTCGGATGTCTCGAGTAGCTCATCCCAAGTTTTGACATCCGCATTTAGAGCCTTCTTTTTCGGAAAAGGCTTCTTTTTTCTTTTGCTCCTCTTCATCGAGCTTTGGGCAATCGGCAATGAAGTGCCCGGGTTTTCCGCATTTAAAGCAAGCATTATCTCTTGGTTTTCTTGCTTTATTTTTATTCACAAATTTTGCAAATTTTCGAACAAGTGCGGCCGTCTCTCATCATCATCATCATTATCATAGTATGCATTATTAGAAGAGGAAGCAAGACCTTTAGGAATATTTTGCATACCCGATTGATTGATGGTTGGTTTGGTATTTTTCCTCTCCTTGAGATAGACTTCATAGATGAGGAGGTTCCCGATGAGCTCGTCAAACTTGAGTGTCTCAAGATTTTGTGCTTCCGTGATTGCCGTCACCTTTTCGGACCATGAGCCGGGAAGAGCATTCAATACCTTAGTCACTTTGTCTTCCGGAGATGACTTTACCGAGGGCCACAAGAGGATTGACAATGTTGTCAAGCCTTTCCACCATCTTGGAGATGCTTTCACCATCATACATGTTAAAGTTTTCAAAGTCTTTAACAAGCATGGTCTTTCTAGCTTGCTTGACCTTCTTTGTCCCTTCATATATAGTCTCCAATTTTTCCCAAACCTCATGTGCCGACCTTATGCCTCGTATGCGATTGTACTCGGTGGCGGTAAGTGAGCAATGCAAAATATTTAAGGCCTTACCGTTTAGAGAGAAAGCCTTCTTATCATTTTCATCGAACTCCTTGAAAGGTTTAGGAGTCGAGGTGCCATCCTCCATTTTTTTCGTTGGTTGATCAACTCCTTCAATAACCACATTCCATATGTCAAATCCGCACCCTTGTAGAAAGACTCCATACGGTCTTTCCAAAATGCGTAGTTGTTGGCGTCGAACAATGGTGGCTTGTTGGTGGAGGCGCCGGTGGTGAGATAAGCGTCATTCGTAGCCATGGATCTTTCCTCTTTACTCGGAGAACGAGCTAGCCAAAGAGTTTGGCTCGATACCACTTGTTAGTCCAAGTGGCTACGATAATCTAGAGGGGGTGAATAGATTATCTCGGTTTTTGATTTTGCCCTTTTTTTCGAATAATCAACCAAAGACGAGAATGTAAATGCGGAAATAAAACAACACTCGTCGATTTAAAGAGGTTCAACCCACCTAGGGCCTAATCTCTACCACCCCAAAGTATCTCAGGGATGGATTTCAAAAAAGAAAGAAAAGATTTTATTAATTTACCAAAAATTAATACAACACCTTGAGGATTACCACAATCCTCCTTCACCACTTTGAGGATTACCACAACCCTCTTACACCACCTTGAGGATTACCACAACCCTCTTACAACACCTTGAGGATTACCACAATCCTCTTACAACACCTTTGAAGATTACCACAACCTTCAAACACCTATCACCTAGATCACCCAAGTGTATTCTTTTTTTTTTTTTTTTTAAATAAACACCCCAGGGGGTGGGGGATTGAGGCATGATCCCCTACCTGTATATTAAATCATAAAAAGATCGTACAACTTGAATAGCCAAAAGTGCTATCCGAAGAATAAGATCACCAAATTCAAATGTTAAGGCAACAACCAAAATTCAAAAACAACTATCAATATTTAATGATTTCCGGAGTGACTGCTTGAATTGTTGAGACCTCGAGAGCCGCCCCCTTTAGTCAAAAAATTGTGAACCAATTTACCCGCCTTTGCATTAGACCGTGTAGTCATGGAAAATTTATCATTTCCAATTTTCTTGTCGGATTTTTTGACAACCTTATGAATTTTCCCAATTTTCGAGATATTATCGGGGTTGATACCAACTGGTCGATGCTCTTTACTATGAATTTCCATCTGAGAATGCAAATCAACATGTCCACGTTCCCCTTGCATATGTCCATCTACCAGCGGCCCAGGAGATCGGATCGAAGAAGTGGAGCTGGGATCCAAGCCATCCTCCCCTTTTGACTGATGTTGGGCTTGAATAGAATGTGGCCCATCCTTCTTATCCATTTCGTACAACCCGAGATGTTCTTTCGCCCATTTATGCTTGAGCGGATGAATGGGCACGATTTAAAGGCAACCCAAATAAAGGAAGCCCACTAGCAATTGGCCCCATAGAACCCAAAGTCGATGGAGAGAAACCTCCATCATGGGTCAAGCATTTGGAAGGAGAGTGGAAAAAATGAAGTGTAAAATATTGGGATAAAATTTTTAGCAAATTGACTTGCATTTTGTCACTTGGCCGTCCACTTCAAGTATTTGTTCTCATTTTTTTTTTTTTTTGTCAAAGATTGGTGATATTTTGTGTAGGTTATCAAGTTCCAAAATTCACATCTCAATCCCACAATCACTTATCAATTCCATAATCACTTATATAATGAGTCATCTAAATTATAAGGTGTCCAATAATTCCCAAGTATTGTATCATCACTTAAAATCTAAGGTACCAAATAAAATTTAAAATCAATAATACTAGTAAAAAAAATATCAATCAAGTATTTAATTAAATTATACAATTATTTTGAAATATATAAATTTTAATTTCGAAATTTTAAAATAAAATAAATATATTATGCTAAAAAAATTATTAGCTAGTCACTCAAGAACAAGTTGAACCGGTTAAAAGCCCGCGTTAAAAGTCGAAAGAAATCTATAATGGTTAAAGAAGTGAAATAAGTATCATTAACAAACACCATAAAATAAAAATGATTCCAAGTATAAAATAGTTAAATCAAGTAATAAGTAAGTTGACAAAATCAAGTATGAGACACTTGTTATTTCAATATAAAAGTTGGATTTTTATATAAGGTAAACCCCAAGTATTATTATTTCGAAAATATAATGTTTATTAAATGATTTTTCAAGACAAATGTATTGTATTTTTAAAAGACTAATTTAATAGTATATAGTTTTCAAAGATCGTTAAGATGAAATAGATAACCGATGCTAAATCTATTAAAATAATTTGAATCACAAAATAAATAGTAGATATAAGAATAAATTATCGGATTATTTAAAAATTGTATCGGAATAAGAAAGTAATACCCGCAATCGTGTCATCTACGAGTTGAAAAATCCGGGGCTTCACATTCTCCTCTCTTAAAGGAATTTGGTCCCCAAATTCTCTTCTTAGATAATTCCTTTCAAATTTAGATAAGATTCATACTTATTGTATCTATTCATGAAGTATCTATCCCATCCTCAATATCAAAACTTAGGGGCACGGAGGCGCTTATATTCGATCCAAGTTCCCATCAGTCAATTTCCAATAATCATTCTACAAAAATATCTCTAACAACCTTAGTGGTTCTCAAAATTTCTTGTCATTACCTTGTAATAGACATTATTCATAGTACCCCTATTCATGTGATCCGTAACATATGCACCAATATACGATTATCACTTAACCAATCATTTCTACTCCACATTTCATTCTCATGTATTATTCCCATAATTATTATCTCAAAACATACTTCTCATAATACAATCCCGAATATAACATTGCTTATCACATCTAGTCATTATTTCATTTACTTAAGGAAGTGATACTCATTATAATAAGTCGATTTAACTAAATAGTCGACACCTATTCATATCGTCGTATATTTCCTCTAACAATTGGTAGTAGATTTCATCGCTAAAAGTGTAAAATCAACCCAAAGTTTCCACCCATCAACATATAATAGTCGAGATCTCAAAGCCAATCTTTAATAAGTCGTTTCCACGATAATCATAGGAGTTGCTCATACTAAAATCCTAATAGCAATTTAAATTTCCCATATCCATAAGGACTTTCATTATTCCAGATAAAGTCACTCTTCTTAAATACCTCATATAAAGTACGAGTGTCCATTCCATCATTAGTTATTCAATACTTGAATAATCGAATCGACAACTGAGTCACAGCCAACCAACTTAATTAATCAACCACTTTAAATATCAGACAAGTGTCTAAATCACAATAATAGTCACAATAATACTAGATAATCATCATCCAAAATTTAGTTCGTAACTTAGACATTATAACTTACGAAATACTTAGTTGCGGCATCCAATCAAGGTCTTATAATATTCAGATCCTTAATGTATCTTATCCGTGATACCTAAACTGCTAGTTAGATTCCCGCACTTAAGCCTGTACATGGATTTGGGATGAAAAAAAGCAAAGGCATCATCGGTAAATCATAGTCATTCCCATACTATTATTCTCAAAAGTAATATCATTAGGTATCTAGATTCTACAATATATCATATAACCAAATCATATACTGTCAAGTGATGAACTTATATCCTTCAATTCTCATCATATCATGGCATTATAACCTTCAATTCAAGAAATTTCTAAACACCTAACGCCCAAACCGAGGGATATATGGGTATGTTAGCACTATGACAACCCAAAAGAGTTCAAAAGGTCGTCCAAGATTTAACTTAGGCCATCTAGTAGCGGTACCCAATCCAAGGTCAGAGGAACCTATCCGGGTCGACTTGGTGTAAGTTTCCTCCTTACAAACCAAGCTCGATACCATAATCATCACGCCCAAACGTGACGCGACAACGATCAATCACTAAAAAGAAATAAATCAACAAATCGAAACCAAAGATACAAAATTCCAAGGAAAATAGAGTCTAATGCAATGGAATTTAAAATAACCACGCAGTACAAATTACATCTTAAGGTCCGGCAAAGATCCGAATACAACCCAAAAGATTATCTTAATTAACTTACAACCCAAACGAGAAATAAAATGAAGGAGTCCAACAACAAATAAAAGTAAAAGGAAATGTCGCTCCACAACACCGATAGGGATTCAATCAGAGGTTCGGTGCCTTCGCCAGTACTCTTCATCTAAAGGTTAGAAAACGAGGAGGGAATGAGACAAAAATCTCGGTGGATGGGGTGATCGTGTGCAAGTGTGGCGATATAAATAGTTAATGCGAGAAATTTAGTTGTATGAAAACGTGTGAGAGATGATGCATGATTTCACACACGATCCACAAGCGTCGTGATAAACATATTAAGTAATATACTTATACAATTTGAGAAAACATTCATGGTCAAGCGGTGCACTATGGTCCAAGTAAACATGAGGATTGCGTACGGATTTGTAACGCCAATCCTATGCAAGACAAGTAGCGGTTGCGTACGGATTTGTAGCGCCAACCAAACGGATCCGATTAACTCCGGAATCGTGTGGATCGACACCCGATTCCTTCGTTCTTCCTTGTAACTCCCCGAGCAAGATGGTCAAGACTGTCACCTTATCGCTCCATAGGCAAAGACAAAATCCACAGTGGAGCTAGCAAGGCTCGGATTTGTCATAATCATGATTATACCTCAAGTACTACGACCCGCTTCCCTTGGACAAACTCCGTCCCTCAGTTGCGGGATTAGGGCGATGGGGCGGGAAGAGTGGAATAGCGGCCGAGTGCCGGTTCCATCCCCCGACGTATCCATTCCGATTGTGAGCTCGACACACCAAGTTGACTCAGCAAGAAATTAAGTACACGTTCGGGTAGTCAACCAGCAATGAGTATATTGATTAAAGCGATTCATAAAAAGTTTTCGAAAATTTGCGTAAAGTAATTATGGCGTTGGTGGAGTTATTTGGATGAAGATGATTATCGGGAGGATAAGCAATCTTCGATATCTTGAAAGATTAGGTGGAACATAAGTCCGTTATAGATTCAAATCGCAACACGAGGAAGTCGCCCCACGATTGGGTTTTAATCGGTCAAGACGATCCGATAAGTCAAGTAGTTTTTGAGAAAATAAAATATTTTAATTAATAACTAAAGTCAGAGGGTCCAGGGCTGTTTTAGTAAATGAAAAATAATTTAAGTTAGGTCCTTGATAAAAAGAAAAATTTACAATTAGCCCCGTTTTGTAAAAACCAATACTTTTGGGGTTAAAAATTGAATAAATAAATATCCCGACCTTGAAAAATTATGAGGTCAGTTCCTAAAATCTCTAAATTGTTCAGAGATTCAGGTTTTTAAAGTTTTGAGGTCGAGTTTTTATAAAATTCTCACATTGGCCCCAAATTTGTTAAAATTGTCATTTCGGGCCTTAAGTTTAAAATAATCGGAACTCACAAACCGGGAGGGCTTTTAATGTGATTCCAGTTGGAAAATGTCACTAAGGTTAGTGGGATATTGGAACAAAAACAGTTTTAAAACGCCATAAGTATAGGTCCCTTAACTTTTGAAAATCTCATTTTTGTCCCATTTTGAAATAATTGCCTTTAAGGCTTTTAGGGGTCCAATTGTTATGAAATTTGAACCTTGGGTCCAAAATATAATTATGTTATAGTTAAATTAGTATTTCCAGGTGCATGGGCTGCATAAGTCCTGGAAATTTCATTTGGGTCCTCAAGTTTAATCTTTTACACTTTAGTCCTTCAACTTTTATAAAATTACTTTCCAAACTCTAAACACTTGGATTTTTGGAATACACTTAAAATATGTTATTTCCAGTCCCTTAAGAGTTAAATTTTCAAATTTCAAAATTAGGGTCTGGTACAGTTTCGAAATTTGCAAAATAGCCCCTAAACTTCTCAAATTTTACAATCTAGTCCTTGGGCTTTCAAGGGTTGATTTTATTTATCTAAAAACTCTTAAAACTTTATTAAAATATCAAAACATAATTTTTGAACCTGAGTTCAGTCCCAAAAATCGAAAATTACAGAGGGGTCCCTTAAATTTTATTTTTCTTGCAATTAAGTCCACCAACTTTCCATTTTTGCATTTTAAGTCCAAAAGTTGAAATTTAATCAATTATGCTCGACTTGTCCAGGTTATAAATCATTCAAAACATAGATTTCAAGAGTCATACACATACATATCCTTCTCATACAAAATTTCATCAAGTATAACAATAAAATGTGCATGTATGCCCTATTTTTCGATAAATCACATTTTTGAGCAACACTTGAGAATTTTTCCAACTTGATACAAGAAAATAGCATGCAATACATAATATATATCTCAAGTGCTCAATAACAAAATACTACATGCATATTTTCAATTTAAAACACCTAGAAGTTGAAAGAATTTTTCCACCCACCTCAAGTCTTCAAGTAGTATTGCTAGGAGTCTCCAAAGTGAACTATCTTCTTCAAACTTCCAACTTCATGATCTAAGCACTTCAAGGCAGCCCATAGGTCCCAAAATTTTCAGTTCTTGAGTCTATAATTAAGTCCTCAAATTAGGAAGAAAATGGGTGCTAGAACCAACAATCTTACCTTTTAAAGCATAAAAGTTGGAGAGTTCTTCTTGTTATAACAACCACCAAAACAATTCTTCCTCCACCACTTGAAGCTCACGGCACTTTGAGGAAAACAAATAAAGGTTGTTTTGTGTTATAAATTTGAGGATGAGAGTTTTGTCAAGAAGATAAAAATTAGAAGAAAAAAATTCATTAGCTTTTATTCTTGAATTTGTGTTCAAGAATAGAGAGTTTTGTTTCTTGTTTTTGAGAGGAGCTTGTCCAAGTTAAGAGAATGAATAAGGGGTGGGATTAAGTGAAGAATGAAATGAACAAAAAAATTCACTTATCTCCTCTCATGTGTTCGGTCAACACACAACACACAAGCACACTTTTTTTTTTTTTTTTTTTTAATTTTTAGACTATAATATGTAGGAATGTTAAAAAAAAAGAATGATTCCCCCTAAAAAAAAAAAAGATATGGCCGAAAGTACTTCAAGTAGGAGGATAATTTTATTCTTTTTTTTTTTTTTTTTATCTTGTAATGGGAGACAATGGTTGGTCAAGATGATGTGTAAAAAAAAAGAAAAAGAAATAGGAGAACATGTGATGTTTGGTGAAAGATGAATAAAAGATGGAGAAAGTGAGGGTAGTTGGACAATTATGTTGAATAGAATAAATAAGGTGGAAAAAATGAAGTGTAAAATATTGGGATAAAATTTTTAGCAAATTGACTTGCATTTTGTCACTTGGCCGTCCACTTCAAGTATTTGTTCTCACATTTTCTTTTTTTTTTTTTGTCAAAGATTGGTGATATTTTGTGTAGGTTATCAAGTTCCAAAATTCACATCTCAATCCCACAATCACTTATCAATTCCATAATCACTTATATAATGAGTCATCTAAATTATAAGGTGTCCAATAATTCCCAAGTATTGTATCATCACTTAAAATCTAAGGTACCAAATAAAATTTAAAATCAATAATACTAGTAAAAAAAATATCAATCAAGTATTTAATTAAATTATACAATTATTTTGAAATATATAAATTTTAATTTCGAAATTTTAAAATAAAATAAATATATTATGCTAAAAAAATTATTAGCTAGTCACTCAAGAACAAGTTGAACCGGTTAAAAGCCCGCGTTAAAAGTCGAAAGAAATCTATAATGGTTAAAGAAGTGAAATAAGTATCATTAACAAACACCATAAAATAAAAATGATTCCAAGTATAAAATAGTTAAATCAAGTAATAAGTAAGTTGACAAAATCAAGTATGAGACACTTGTTATTTCAATATAAAAGTTGGATTTTTATATAAGGTAAACCCAAGTATTATTATTTCGAAAATATAATGTTTATTAAATGATTTTTCAAGACAAATGTATTGTATTTTTAAAAGACTAATTTAATAGTATATAGTTTTCAAAGATCGTTAAGATGAAATAGATAACCGATGCTAAATCTATTAAAATAATTTGAATCACAAAATAAATAGTAAATATAAGAATAAATTATCGGATTATTTAAAAATTGTATCGTCACAAGGATGTCTTGTGTTGAATGATGACCAAAATCAAGATTACAACTCAATAATGATTGATACAATATGAGTACAAGTGTAATCAAGAATTGAAAGCCTAGACCTCAAATTTGTGCAAGTGAAAGTCTTAGGCTAATACAACAAGATATATGAAAGTGTTTGCTTTGTATGCTCTTTGCTTGTATATTGTGTTGTGTCTTGTTGTTTGAATGAAGCCTCTATTTATAGGAGAGGTCTTGGCTTTGATTTCCGTGACATTGGCTCCTCCTCGGGGAGTGATTTTTGCAAAAGAAACCATTTAAAATCATCAATATAGTGTTAGAAATCAATCCCACAAAATAGGGAAAAAAGTCAGTCTCAAAAACGCAACGGATAGTTTCTTTGTCAAACATGGGGTTCGGCCAGGTCGCAGAGATAAGATTGAAATTGAATTCTCGCGAATTTTTACAGGGGACCGGTCGAAGGGGGTGCGACCGGTCGCTCACTTGGACGGTTGTTGCCTTCGACGTTTTTTTTAAACAGAGAAGTCCGGAACAAAAATCCAACTTGCAGTGTCGCCGCTTCGGTCGATCGGCCGACACACCTGCCGCCCACCTGGTCGACCGGCCGCTGCCCTTCTTTTTTTCTTACGCCCCATTTTTTCTGTTTCAAAACTCAACTCAGTACGGGTTGCCTATGAGGCGACCGGCCGAGCTGAAACAAAAGTGTTGTCCAATTTTAAATCGAATATTAACTACAAGAAATACTCCAAAAATAGTAAAAACATTTTAGAACGATCGGAAGTATTGGGACAACATTTAGGGACATTGTTTTGGTATGAAAACTCATTTGAACAAAATCATCAAAATCATGATAAAAACATTTATCTAACATTTAGGACCCGACACGCAAAACCCGACACGAACCTAACACGAAATTAATGGGTATGGGTCCGGACTTCGGGGTCCGAAATTGGGTCGGACCGACTAACCCGCCAATTAAACAGCCGGGTCCGGTCAACCTACTATGACCCGTTTAACCCGTCTAACCCGTTTGTGAATTTAAAAAAATTAAGTAAATAATTAATTGTAAGAAAAAAATAACAAACAAGAAATATTTTTAAAACTCAAATGATAAAACCTCATTAATTATGTATTTGTTATTATTATGCATATTTTTTGAATATTGTCCTCAAAATATGATTAGTATGTTATGTTATTTATGCAATTATGTCATTTCTTTTTGTATGTTGTGAATTGTAATATTTTTATTGATCGAATAGTGTATGATTCTTAAAAAAATAAATTTGTTGATTAAAAATATTAAATATATATTAAAATAATTTATTAGACGGGTTAAGTGGGTCGGGTCCGGTTACTCGTGAAATAAGCGAGTCGGGTCCGGTTCAAGATTCTCGACACGAATAATTAAACAGTCGGTCCAGGTCGGCTATTTCGACACGCGAACCTCGCGAACCCGAACCACGAACCGGACTCCAACCCAAATTGACACCCTACCTGGATCGCACTATTTTTTCAAAACGCTCGAAATCTTATTACGTAAGGCAACCGGGCCGCCCTATGTTATTTTTGACAAAGAAAATTCCAATCGTAATCCTTATCAAAGAAGATTTACTTTTCATTTTTGTACAATATTTCTACATCTTGTGATCCTCTTTTTGTAGACAAAAATGAAGAAGAAGGAGCCTATGTTGGTGAAGACTCTCCTATAAATAGATGATGAATTGAAGACACAAGACACAACACATACAAGCAAAATACACAACAAGAAATCGCAAATTGTTCAAGCTTTCATTTTTACATTTCTTGTTGTAATAGCCATTGTACTTTCACTTGCACATCTTTGAGGTCTAGGCTTTTTGATTCTTGATTACACTTGCACTCAATCTTTGTATTGGTTTCATAGAGTTATAATCTTGAATTTTGTCCATCATTCAACACAAGACATCCTTGTGAGTATTCTTGGTAAAAATACACTTGGGTGATCTAGGTGATAGGTGTTTGGAGAGTGTGGTACTCTTCAAAGGTGGTGAAGGAAGATTGTGGTAATCTTCTTGAAGGTGTTGTAAGATGATTGTGGTAATCCTCAAGGTATTGTATTAATTTTGAAAATTAATAAAATCTTTTTCTTTTTTTGAAATTCATCCTGAGATCTTGGGGTGGTAGAGGATTAGGCCCTAGGTGGTCGAACCTTTAAATCGACGAGTGTTGTTTAATTTCCGCACTTACATTCTTGTCATTTATTTGTTCATTCGAAAAAGAGGGCGATTTGCGAAAAATCGGCATAATCTATTAACCCCTCTCGATTATCGTAGCCATTTGAACTAACATTAATATCAATTATGGTGAAATACTATTTAGAAATTTTAATATCTATATATTATATATAGATAGAATTTATACTATAGACTCACTTTTGGTATAAGTAGAAATTATAAGTAAATAATTTTTTTCTAATTTGTATACATATAAAATGGGAATACCATTTATCATGTTTTCCCAATTTATATATATAAAAATAGGAATACCTTTTACAATCTTTTCTTATAAAATTTTCTTAACTTATATAATTACAATGATTTTCTTATAATATTTTCCTAATATACGAATTTATAATAATTATCATTTATAATATTTACAATTGTTTCCTAATATAATAAGCAAAAATGCGGAAAATAAAAGTTAGGATTTTATTATTATATATATATATATATATATATATAGATAGATTTTAGGATTGCATCTAATATGGATAAGTCCAATTATATTAGGGATTGAAATATATATTTTCGATATATCTATTATGTAGTAGTAGTAGTTGATATATTAGTTATCTAAGTAAGACAAAATAATCGTTACCAATATTCTCCATGACTCCATGGGTTAAAGGTGACGAGAAAAACGATTCGTTGTTTTGTTCATGGCTTGTCCGTGGTTCATCCATGTACGAGGTTTGATTTTTTGTTTTTTAGCATCAAAATGATTTCATCTATCAAAAGAAACTTACAATCGATTACAACATCGGGTAAAAAATGGTTGCAAGGCCTACTTAATCATAAACTAATACACATATAAAATAAAATTTTAAACCTAGATATATCTAATCTGGTCCATAGAATCAAAAATCATAATGAATGTCTTTGAAAAAAACAAACATATGAATGAAATTGATCCGCTTTTTCACGAACTATCGTAATGGTTCATTTGAATCTTATAAACAAAAGCCCACATATTAGAATAAATTTATTAAATTGTAGCAAAAATCATCTTTTGGGGACAAACAAAAATCATCTTCATAAGGGATACTAAAGTATTGAAAATAAAAATCATTTTGTGGCAATCCAAAATAAATCCCTAGTTAATGAAACTTTTCTATTTCCTTTCCAAAATGCAAATAATAATGTGATAGATAATTCTTAACTATTTTTTATTTATTTATTTAACACAACAGAAAATTAACATTTAATTGAAGGCATGATGTTGAAAGATGGAGTGAGACAACTTGATTTTTAATTTGTGTCAAAATAGCTATTTCTTTAATGACAAAAAATGTTTTGAAAATGTAGGTGAACAATATATTTGTGAGATGCAAAAGTAATTGTAACAGTTGATATGACATTTTTACAGTGAAGAAAATATGATTTAAAGAATAAGATTGAGCATAAACTGCACCTTAATTTGATTTTTTTATATTGAGCATAAACTGCATCTTAATTTGATTTTTTTATAAAAAAATTAAATTGGGCAAAAGCTTGTGTAAGAAGATCAGACGGTATGACGGGTGATACTTTTAGTGCCAGAAAAATCGATATTTTTTGAAAAAAATTATATTTTGTCTCAATACATTTTCACACAAAGATCACTTTTTTATACTAAAAATATTATTTTTTACACTAAAAGATTACCATACTCTAAAAGTCTGCAATCCATCAAATTGTACGATCGTCTTACAACATGCTCATAACATTTTGGGATAAGAAAAGTTTTTAATAAAACTTTTACAAAACCTTATACAAGCAATGAACTTCACTACCTACCTTAATTAAGATTTCCAGATTTCTGAGTGATGTGACTCAACTGCAGATAGTAGAGAATAAAAACGAAAAAAAAAAATGATTAGACCCCACCACCAATTATAAAAAGCCACACACAGTAACACTCATGGGGATATATTCAAAATTAAGGTAGCATAAATAGGCACATGTTAAATATGTTTCATTTGGAGCTCAGTACTTTAGTTTATCACTCCAATTCCAGCACATGTCTGTATAATAATAACATTTTACTATGTGGATTTCAAGCACATGCCAATATTATAAGTGGTTTTATGTCTGTTTATCATTTTTCTTGTCTTGTTTAAGAACGACGTGTACGTGAACAGAACCCAAATCCGTATCTCAGGTGCTATTCCATCTTTATAGGAGGGACCCAGATAAAAAAAAGGGTTAATTACAAAAAGTGCCCTCAAGATTTGACTTAATTAAAAAAAAAACCCAACTAACTTTCAAAGTTACAAAAAATATCCCCAAGATTTAATTTGTCAATTATTTAACCCATCATAAGCAAAAAGTATTTCAAGATCCCCCTTCATATTTATAAAAACATTGCAGTTTACCCCTTCAAAATAAAAAATCATGAACGACATATATTTTTGTTGTTGTTATTTATTGTATTTGTAAAAAAGTAATTTCTATGTGGTAATTCGAGTTATCAGGTTGTGTTCGTGTTTAGTTTTGGTTCAATTTCGAGTTATGTTTAATTAATGAATCAAATATTAAGAAAAAAATAATATAACCATATTTTAAGAGAAATTTGTAATGTCGTGTCCGAATCATGTTAGTCGTGTTCATGTCTGTATTTCTGTTTCTCTCAGTAACTTTAGGTCATATTCGTGCTCGTGTCGTGTTATTGAATCATGTTACGGATTGTTACTCCTAAATTTTTTCTCAATAGAAAATTTTCACTTAGGACATTTTCCCAAATGTTGAAATATAAAAAAGAAACACAATTATGACTAATTAATTTCCTAATTGTAAATATTTTTTTTTTGAAGCAATTGTAAAATCTTTTTCATTACTATATGTTTCTTAGAAACAGTGTATACAAATACAGAGCAGATGCCCAATTTGAATTAAAAAAAAACCTCAAATCAAGCAACCCCTGTAAACTGTAATCCTGTAAAAGCTAATGGGGTAAAAACATTAAACCCCCAAAATTCGAAGAAAAAAAAAAGGCCTTTATGTTACTATTACAGTATTATTATTACATTACAGACTATGAATATTCCCGCCATTAGCAGAATCCGAAGAATAGCCATTACTAAAATCCAACAACATCATCCACTCTTCAATTTCATCTTTCTGAATCATAAGTTCCCAAAAATCCTTTTGATCTCTGTTATTATTATTATTATTACTATTGCTCGATTCAATCTCCAAATTTCCCTCATTTTCCCGCCGAAAAAGATGAACTCGCCGCCGTAGTAGTGGCGGCAGGGGAAGGCTCCGCGGCGGCGGTGTAATCGGAGAACGGAAAATTGAGCTTCGCTCTTGGCCCACGAAACTCAATCGCCGCCCTATCATACGCACGCGCCGCGTCCACCGCATTCTCGAAAGTCCCCAGCCACACACGCGCCGCCTTGCGTGGGTCCCTTATCTCCGCCGCCCATTTCCCCCACGGCCGTTGCCTCACTCCCCTGTAATTTTTCTTCTTTCTCTTCTTCCCCCGGCCGCCTCCGCCGCCGCCGGAGGCGGCGGCGGCGGCCCATTGTTGCTACCATCAAAGAAATTACACCCCAAACACCCCTTTATTCTGCAAAACCGGCAGGTCTCCATGTCGTCGGAAACAGAGAAAAACCCATCACCACCCGCGGCGGCGCCGCCGCGTGACAAGAATCTATTGAAGTCTTCGGTGGAGTTTTCTGCTTCCGCGGCGCCGGTAATGACGTTCTTCAAAGCTGCAACCATGACTGAAACCTCCTCCTCGCTGGTTAACCGCGGCGGCGGCGGTGGGGGGTGGCATCGCCGCCGTGCAACTGCCATGAATGTTGTTTTCCTCCTGTTTAATTCTCTTGTTTGACCTCTGCATGTTTATTGATGAGCTGACTCTGGTGAGAAATACTAAAATTTTTTGTTTGGTGTGTCTGAAATTTTTTCGGTGGGGAAAAAAAGGTCAAAGGGGCGGTCATTTATATTTGGGAGTCCACAGAAAGCAAGATAATTGCCAGCTAAGAGTCTCATACACTAGTTTTACACGGGGTAGTTTGATTAGAAAAAGGCAGTTTTGTTGTCACGTGGGGAATTTGTAGGGGACCATCAAGGGGGTTGGGGGTGACTAGCCTATATGACGTCAATGCTGATATGGATTATTACCACAGGAAAAATAATTTACATTCTAAACAAGGATTTTTTTTTATTTTTTATTTGTATAAACTATTTCGAGTTTCAGTTTAGCTCCTAAACTTTATGAATTTGCACATAACTACCCTAGGGTTGATGTCAGTAGAATATTTGTTGGATATTCAATCACGTGCCTCGTCACGTGCGGGCGTAAACTTAACTCCGCAACGAGGGGGCCAAAAATGGAAGATCGAATATTTATTTTTATATAATAAAATTCAAAATATATTATATATTTGTAGTAAATATAATGTCAATACTCATCATTAAGCATCTCAAATACATAAATGATAATCCAAAATTGACATAAATTTTCTTTCTTAGAAAAAAAAAAAAGAGGGGGCCAAATAGAAATTATACCAAACTTTACCTATAAAAAATGAAAAGAAAAAATATATTGGGGGCCAGGCCCCCTCCCATAACATGTAGGTCCGTCCTGGTCACGTGTGGGCAAATCCATATTACTAGCTATCTAAACTCTACTCGATTTTTAAATCCCCACCATAGTTTGAAAGAATTATAAAATTTAAATGTTAATACACATATATTTTATCCTTTTTCAGTTTTTTATCCATAAAAATGAGTTCTGCTCGATTTTCAAATTGCCACCACAGTTTGAAAGAATTAATTAAATTCAAATGTATATACATATATTTTATCTCTTTTCAATTTCTTATATAAAAAATGAGTTTAAATAGTATTTACTCCATAAAGTATATTATCAATGAAACCATTTTTCTAATTTTTTAACATTCTTGTAGAATTATAATTTATTTTATAAAGTATAATTTATTAAATTTTACATTAAATTTTATCTTGAATTTATATTTATGTATGTACATAATTTCATTTATGTCATGATCACCATTTTTGAAATTTTTCAATGTATTCTTGTTATATTAAATTAATTTAAAAGTTACTATAAATTAATCAAGAAATTAAGAAAAATCGATTATAATTCTACAAGAAAACTAAAAGAGAAGATATTTTAAATATTTTTCTTGATAATATATTTTATTAATGTAACACTAATTGAATTTTATTTTTTGTGCGTAAGAAATTAAAAAGACAAATACATCTGTACACATCTAAATTTTTTTTTTTCAAATTGAATCACACAAAATTTAGATAGCAAAGTGAACATTGCACAAAATTCAGATGTCAAAGTGCAATGAGATCCAACTAATTTCAAGTGAATTTTTTTTTGCTCCACATACAAGACACATGATTGAATTTTCGATGAATATTCGGTGGTAACCGTTAGATGGTTACGTGCAATACACATAAAGTTCAAGAGTTAAATTGAAACTCGTAATAGTTTATACAAATAAGTTTAGAAATGATCATAGTTTGGAAGGTAATATTTTTATTTATTATAATCCAAAAATAAGTGATGATTTACAAACGGTGTCGTATCATGGAAGGGTTCACACTTCACACCATGATTTTGACGGTCAGGGGACGGTGGAAGGGCATGACGTCATCTCTGACATAATTCCAAAGGACAAGATATTATATTGTATTATGAGATTGAAAAGAATGAAAAACTGAAAAGTGCTCTCAGTGGACACCATGTTAATACGTGGCAATTGTTCTCGGCTCGAATAAATTTTATTTACCGAAAGGCCAAACAAAAAAGACTCCAATTTGCGCAATGCAATTACATTTTTTTTTTTTTTTGAGAATGAATGCAATTACAATTAGGTTTTGAATATTATAATCGATTATGTTACTACAGATAATCTTTCAGGATTATGTAATGTGATGGTTAAAAGAACTGTGTATTATGTGATGATTATATTAAGATTGTGTATTTTATTTATAATATGAATAAATGTCCGATCAACAAGATCATTGTTTGTGTTATGTAATTTGAGATTTGGTTATAAATTGACCATATCATATTTACTAAATTTTGTTATTAATTGTGGGTGAGTTCTTGCCCTAATTGTAAAGTGGAAGCATAGAGGCTAGATCTAAAGTTCGATTCTCATTGATGTTATAGGTTATGATTATATTTGTAATATGTATCTAAAAATAATATTGTTATTATCTACATCAAACCATGAGCAGAGTAATGCGAATTTAGTCCTATTAATTTAAACCCAATTCATTCTTTTGTTTCTTTTCATGTATTAATATATAATAAAAATGGCTGATGACCTTTTCATGAGCTAATCAAACCTAAAACAGTGTCATGTATAGTTTATTGTTACCTCTAAATCATTCCTGTTAAAATATCATTTGATATTCACAGATTTGTGATCCATATAAAAATGGATTGATGTAATTGACTTTTTTGTTTTCAACTTTGATTAAGTCAAACATGATACATACACACCATTTAGAGATAATCGATTTTCTATGGCAAAAAGGCGCATGCTATTGACTGGAATTCCATTATCAATTAATTATAAGTAGAAGCTCAAAGCCACGGAGAAAACACGTTTAAAGACTCAGTTCAATTCAATTATCGATGTAATAACACCATTAGACCTCTTACAAGACCAAAAGTAGAAACGAGACATATTATTCGTCAAAAACACTTTCTTGCCAGATGGGATTGTCCAAGTCATAAAATGCAAACATACCATTAACTGCTAATGAAGAACCCCGGGTTCAACTAGAATTATAATAACAAGGGATGATTATAAAAAGAAAAAACCTAAGGTTCAGGCTAATTACAAAAAAAAAAAAAGGAATCGAAGATTTTTGAAAATTACAAAAATCTCCTTGAGGTTTCAATCCATCTTACGCTTTCCTCAATCTCAATATGCAATAAACATTAATATTACGATTACTCCTTAAATTTAAGAGGAAATCAAACATGAGACTGTTTTTGTAATTTTGAACTATCTCTAGTCTTTTTTTTTTTTTTTTTTTGTAATTAGCCCAAACATCAGGAGTTTTTTTGTAATTTTCCCTAATAACAATGATAAGAATGTGCTATGCTAAGCAAATACTCTATTCATCAACGGTGTGAGACGGCCAGTAGTGAGACGTTTAGTGTAAAAAATTGATACTTGTCTAAATATTTACACTAAGGTATTTAGACAAATATCACCTTTAAACTAAAAGATAACTTTTTACGCTTAAAAATATCACTGCCTCACGACAGCGCCTCACGTCACGTAAGTTTTTGCGCTATTCAATACATCCAGCAACATTAGACCAAACTGAGGCGGGTGAGGTAAAAATCTTCCATTCATTTTCACTGAGGCTAATAGCAGGAAAAATCATATAGGAAGCACCGGTCGTTTTCACAGAGGAAACATATATTGACATGTGAAATGCTAGATAGTCCCATCTATTTCGTGTGAGAAGAATGGAAAACCAATCATTAGCAGAACACATACCTTCAAGCTCAAGGAATCAAAAGCAATTTTCCCAGGCTAGCACAATACTCTAAAAGGATGATTCTGACTTAGTCATCATCATCATCTTCTGAATCTGTGGAAGGATTGAGAAGTGTGAGGAATAAATGAGTATTGGTTTCACAAGGACATTTTAGGATCTTAAAAAAATTCAAAGGAATTTAAGGTTATTCATTTTAAGTGGATAACTACAAAAACTACCCTCAAGATTTGAGCTAATAACAAAAAACCCATAGATTTTTAAAAATTACAAAAACTCCCTTGATGTTTGATTTTGTATTACCCTTTATGACTTTTACTAAAGAAAAACATTTTGAACACCTCATTTTATATTTGTATAAATATTACAGTTATGCTTTTACATATAAGACAGAATCAAACCTAATTTATTATTATTTTTTTTTGTAAATTTTGAAACTTTTCTAACTACTCCCAACCTTAGGGGCAATTTCATAATTATCCTTTTTTTTAATCACCTAAAATCAGATAACAAAATTTGGGTACTTTTTAACCGAGTGAAAAAAAAACAAGATTCATAAACAAATTCCTGGGCATGGACAAGAAAAAACTTTCCCAGAATTCACTTTCTTTAAGAACACAATTAGCAGGAAACTGAATAATTATGCATACAAACAAAATAAAAAGACGCCTACCTGATCGTATATCTTCCCCAACTTTGCCTTTACTTTTCAGCTGTTTGATGATCATTGCACATATTAGTTTCCACCAGTAAATGTGAAAACCAAGCAGGGTCAATAACATCGTATTGAAGACATAGTATATTCCTCTATGGTACGGTTCCGACAGCTTCAAGACTTGGTATGAGTAGTAGCTGTAGAGCAGAACCAGAAAAAAAACTATTTGAAGGAAGTTACCGACTAAAAAACTAAAAACAATTCAGTTAGAATCATTTAGAAACAAACCTCGTTGCTCTTATGACCCAAAACGGAAAGAATATAAGCCTAAGTACAAGCCACGATAAGGCAAACAAACCAAAGCACACACTAGCTCCAAGCTCTATCTTAGAGTACTTAAAAATCTTTGCCGCTTCCATGAATACATCACTGGCATCATGCAGTGCAAGAATAACAGCTCCTATCCGAAAGAACCTATAAGAAATCACATATCAATCACCTCAAATCCTCTCATGCACTAAAAGCAGAGGCAAATAACTTTTATTCATATCCTGGGACCAAAGTGTAATGTGCTGCAAGCAATCAGACCTTAATTGATGAATGCAGTAATCTCACACCATTTCTTCAGTAATTTACCGAATTCTTGTAACAATGATCTCATTATTTTCAGCAACCACAAGCAGTAGATACCTTGTGATGTATGAATATGCTATCAGGATCACAGTGACAATATGATGCGACATCATCACAGAGAAATCCTTCCGTCGCGTCTCCCACATAAGCAGTGCTGCAATGCTATAGAGGTAGAACCCACATTGGCACATGTAGATAAGTCTTAATGGAAGCCTGAAACGATCATATGTAGCTAATTTAGTTTCAACAAACTCAACCCCTAAATAGATTATGTACATGCTGTGGTCAAGTTTATGAACCTTATATGCATATAGGACAAAACACCCAATTCATTATGTGAGCTCAAAAGTACGTTCATTCAGTATGCAACAATAGGAAATAGCCTATTACAAAGTGTGAAACACATTACAGAATTTCTCCATCAAGACACATATTAACTAGGCAAAGCTTAAGGTTCACATTGACCATTAGACAGTAGATACTCTCATTTAAGGAAAAAACAGACAAGAAGTTTCAAAAATTTATGGCTTGAATAACCAGAGTCAGATACAACACTTACTTCAGCTCATGGTCAGGCCAGCCTTGGAAGTACTGCTTTACATCTTTAAACCATGGCTCGTGGTAGGCAGTTGCCAAAATGCAAAACTCAACAGTAGCATAGTATGTAAGCTTCCACATGGACTCTGTACATTTCTCTGTTAATGCCCTTGTTTTTCTATTAAGTTTCAGCTGAGTGGTTCCTCTGCTAAACAACCAGATGGTTAGCCTCTGCAATAAATGGAATCATTTGTCAGAAAGGAATGTCTTACTGAAGAGTGATGATATCAACGAGATAATTTTGTGACGCTTCACTAGCTTCACTTTTTTTCTTTCCAGTAAGATAAATGCTTCCATAGAATTCACCTGAACTTTTTTTCCTCAATATAATGAAATTAACAGTGTTGCGTCACACGATAATTTAGTTAGTGAGGACATCGTCAATGAAGAATCAATTAAGCTATTTTGCCTACAAGGTAATACTTGGCACACTCTTAAAAGATATTATTAGAAATTTGTCTGATTCATATCATCCACCCTAGTATGAAGTTTATTTATAGAAAAAATCTTCACAACGATTAGTGGCATTGAAACATACATCAGGATTTTCTGAAAAATTATGCACTTTATGACTCTGTCAAAAGTTCTCTAACAGATGTTGCACAAAAATCAAACATACATGTTCTATCTGTAGTCATGATAACTGCAGGCACCAACATCTTAACCAATTTATTGAAATTGATCAATGGATTAGACATCATGAACAATGCCACAACCTACGCTAAAGCAATTACCATGTCTGAATCAATTCTGAAACTCTACCTAGTTGCTACTTCAGTTGCTTACAGAAAAATGCCACAAGGACACAACTATGCAGATTTCAGCAACAATCATCCAACTAAGGTTATATTTTACTTTCTTCAAACAAATTCCAAGCACTACTGTAGAACGCAAAAACCTCGAACTAATGATGAAGACATTTATCAATATCTACACAACCTTTTAAAAATGTATATTGTTACATGCTCTCTATTACTGTTACTTCAAACAGAACATGCATGGTAAAAATATAAAGAACACAAAATGAAATTCACTAGTCTAAATATGATATGCAAATCACCACAATTGAACACCTTATTTCTTCCATTCCTTTCTTCAAATAGATTACATTGCAGCATGATTAGCACAATGTAAATAACTCAGTTCTCAACAAATTATCGATATCTATGTGTACAGGAAAAACAAATCACAAGTTCTCTGGTATTGTTCACGTTAGATCACAAGTTAAACACTCGTGTACCAGTAAAATGCACTTCATAATTAATAGCCTTAGAAATACGTTATGCACATGCAACTTATGCAGATTTCACCATTAACCACCACCACCTCAATTATTTAGTTTTTTCTACTTCAAAAAAAAAAAAAAAAATCAACACAAGCTCTCTAATATTGTTCAAAATGAATCCAAAAACACGCAGTAAAATCACACTCAACAAATACAATTAAAACGCACCTCAAGACTCACTATCCGAGTAAACATTCTAAAAACTAAACCAATAATATGTCTCTACATACAGAGAAAGCTTACACGGAAGATATATTTATCGAGGAAAAACCTCGCCGCAACGAACGCAAAAACGAAGTAAAAAGCGACGACGAAATGCCAAGCGCTGGGAACACCACCGAACTTCCCGATCGATTCCATCAGTCGATTCGTATCTCAGTTAAACGAAACCACCACAGCATTAACTACCGAAAATTCAAACGAAAAACCTACACGCACTTATGGTGTAGAAACGAAAGCAAAATCAGAATGGCTCCACAGTACGAAATCTCCAAAAACTCACAGCGTGATAAAGAGAGAGTCATGAGAGAAGAAAAAAAACTGTAAGAGAAGTTGGAGTGGATTGAGAGAGGGAAAAGGATAGGCAGAGTGGCAGAGATGTTGTGCAGTTTTGTATTCATGTGAGGGAATGGGATTATTTATATTTGATTGGCCCGCGACCATTGCCGGTAAATTCAGTCACGCTGGCTGCACCATAATACTGGCTACGTTCCCACGCTCTCGAGTTTTGTGCTTTTTGAACTTTTAAATGCTATAAACTACTACAAAATTTTATTGATTTTTTTTAAATAGAATAAGTTTTTTTTGTTCATTTTATATGTTTTATATGACAGGAAAAAATAATGGCATTTTAACTCGTATTAAATTAAAATAATGTTGTTGAAAGAGAATAGTTAAGAGAGGGAGAAAACTAGAAAACATGGAATTTTGGGGGGAGACAAGTGCAAAATCAGTTTTAGAAAATCAAAATGAATTTTATTAATTAATCAGAAAAAACTTACAACTTATTACAACAACGAGTGAAAAATAACTTACAAGTCCCATAATATCATAAACATATACATATTTAAAACAAATATTTTAAACCTAACTAGATCTAGCTAATCCGTAGAATCAAAATTTCGCAACGAATGTGCTGGACAAAACAACACGTACCAAAGATGATCCCGCTTCTGTCACGTATCTGCGAATAATGACTCATCTTATTAATAAATCATATCTAAATAATTAATAATATATATTTAAAAAAAAGTTCAAATATATATTTTAAAAAGTTTTCAAACAACAATGGAGTAAATTGAAGTTTGGTTTGATTATTTTATGTGATGGCCTTACCCTGGATGCCAAACTGCCAATATCCAATTATAGATCAGTTTAAAAAACTGACATCTAATGATCCTTGACTAATTGGTCAAGGTGAGGTAACTCTTGGTCTTTCTTTGATTGATCAAGAGTTTGAGTCCTCCGAGGCACAATGATGATCAAGGGTTCAAGCTCCTCGGCGCAGAAGAATGGTGGAACAATTAATACAATGGTAAAACGATTAATATTGAGGGCTTCAAGTCTCGATGATGGGAGATTGAACTCGATAAGAACCTCGGCCATCGAAGGGAGTCCATGATGGAGAATCACGTTGGGGGACTACCTTCGCGCTCGCGGTTTACATGGATTATATGGGTTGTTTCCCAAGGACTAGCATGCGAAAATATGAAACCTCGATAAGGAAAAAAAGTTTAAAAACTGACAATACAATTCGACAAAGGTCCAATGAGATCAATATTATTGTTTATTCAAGTGGAAATGGCTTGGAGCAGGCGACTGACTTTTTAGTATTTTTCTTAATATCATGCAATAAGCGGCTTTAAATTTTGATATATATTTTTAAATAAATGATGCGTACTTATAATATCTATATATTATTAATTATTTAGATGTGATTATTACATTATTTAAATTAATAATATTGTGTACAGACACAAATAGCAGTCAATTGAATAACTGAACGCAAATTTGAATTTATATGCAAATAATGCATACAAATGAAAATCCACTTAGACCACTCTCAATTATGTCATTCCTTTTACTAGAGGCGATTAACAAGCTATTCATATTTATAATTTATCCAAACGAAATGGGCCTGAATTTGAATAAATGAAATTTAGCGGGTCCAAGAAAGGATATAGGAAATTGCATGATGGCACTCGGTCCAGTAGTTTTGGGTCGAGAAAAGTACAAAATTCATCCGAAGTAAGCCCAGGAGAAAGCGCTTTTAAAAATCGTGATATTCGATTGCAACTCTAAAAATCGTTGGTTTATCATGATCTTTATTCCCTTTAATTTGTCAGGTTCATGGTAATTCTGATTGCATATTTAAAATATGTTGATACAATAAAAATCAGAGGGATATTAACGGGGATAATTCGAACTAACAAACGCCTATTACAAACAAAGCAAAAAAAAAAAAGCAAATGGCGCGAACGAACTCTTTCTTTAAGACTCTTATTGACACTTCTTGTGTAATGCAGATTTTTGAGTGACAGATTTGTGAATGTGAATGTATTTAATTTTTTTTTTGTGTTTGTTATGTATGTTGCACGAAAAACCATTGAATGGAGGGGCTCCAATATATAGGGGAAAATACAAGGGTTCCTCCAAAGGAAAGCCCCAATGATTTGGACTCAATTATGTCCATCAATCTTCAATTAATCAAATCATTCCTATTTTAGATTGATTTGTGCCAAGTCAAACTTTACAATTGTGGCCTCAATCGGTTTAGGAATGATTTGATGTAATCAATCATGTTACCAAAAATTAATGATTTGAGTCGAGTTGCCTATTTAACGGATAAAATCAAGAACTTACCAAACACCGGATTTGACCAATCTACCAACATTCCACATATGTTGATACATTTCCACAAATATATCTTTCCAAGTGTACCATTTGTGTATCGATTTTCTACTCACCAATAAATGGTTTTGTGAAAATAATTGCACCACTCGCTTCCAAAATTAACTAGTCTCCACACTTGAATTTCGCTTAATAAAACCGATTTTTCCAACAAAGAATTGATTTTATGTATGTTTCTTTCTTTTCTTTTTTAAATTTTCTTTACATGACAATATAGCACGTGCTTATAACAAGAGTCAGTATTATATTTTTCCTAATAAATCAATCCAATACATTATTGTATCAGCACTAATTTAACATTTATCAATTAATAATTTCTGCGTACAAAATTAGTAACAAAAAGAGTAGAAGTAGATAAATGTTCATATATATGTTTAATAATAAATTAATTAACAGTTAACAAGTAACAAATTATCAATAACAAACTTTTATAGAAATAGGTATAAATAGCTCAAGATTTAAGTTCAAAGTCTTAAACTTCAACTTCATTTGTTGCTTGAGCTAGATTTCATTGGCGTGTATAACATGACAATCTATAAAAAGAAAATTAAAGAAAAACAAAATTAATTTAAATAAATATTTTTACAAAACATTTTATTAGCCATTTTATTTCTGAAATTGGCAGCAAAAATTTGAAAGGGAAAAAAATAATGACATCACATAAATAAAGAATTAATCTACTTTTATAGACATATATATGTTGAAGGAATTATATAAGTCTACTTTTCTAAATTAGTTTTAGATTGACACACACCTCAAATAAGTTACGTGGAAAGACTTAATTTGTATGTTACAAAATTGGAAAAATAAAATAGGATTACAAATAAATTTCTATATAGTTTAATGGAAATATGAAAGATTTCTGCAATTCATACTGATAACCATTTTAATTAATTCGGGATATTTACAAAAACTACTCCCGAGGTTTGGGTTAATTACAAAAAAACCCATGGAAATGTTTGAAAATTTAGAAAACTCTTAAGGTTTGATACTATGGCAACTGTAAGGAGTAACTGCATGTCTTTACAAATATAAGGATGGTGAAAGGGATAAAGTGTAATAAAGAATCAAACCTCACAGGATTTTTTGTAATTTTCAAAAACCTGTGTGTTTTTTTGTAATTAACCCAAACATGAGTGATAGTTTTTATATTTATCCCTTATAATTTTACCTTGAATGAATTATCCCTAAAGTCTCTCGAAAGGTCATCCACAAAGATGCAAATTAACTTATTCAATGAGCCAACAAACAACATGTGGTTTTTACATGAATGGATAGGTAAATTTCAATGTAACCCAATTGATGTTGACTGCTAATAGTGCCAAACTGAGATAAGATTCCTGTAACCAAGATTACAAATCTACCATAGAAATTAGAGATTATAAGTTACATTCAGATGGTTCGAGAAGAAAAATTTCCATAAAAAGAAAGCCCCTTTTTTGCATAACTTTCTTTTTTTCATTAAAAATCCAAATTCTTGAAAGTTCATGGACCTACTTACCCAATGGGGTTTAAAACTTTATTTGCATGTCTTGATCATGTTTATAACCCTAATTTGGTGAATGAGTGAATCATCCTTACCATTCACTCAAAAGGGATCACTAAAGTTTGTTCTTAGTTTTTTAAGTGTCTAACTATAATTGTGTAATGTTAAGTAAATGTGCTTCTTTTATAGTATTGGTTGTTTGGTTAATTTCTCTTAATGGCCAAGAAGCTTCACTTTTTATGTCTACTTAGTCGGTGCAGTTAAGTTACCTAAGATGTTGCTTTGGTTATTTTAAGATATCAAATTTTGATAGTATTATTAAGGAATATAAAAATTTAGTTCTTCAAATTTTGTTGCAACAAGAAGAGTTAAGATTGTGTCGGTCAAATAAATGGGATCATGGTGTTTTCATTTTCCACTTTGTTATGCATGTGCATGTGCACGACAGTGTTCGATTCTCAGATCTTTCAATTCTTTGAAATTTGTCAATTTTCCTTCAACCATTACTCCCAACTTATTAAAAAAAATGCACGTGCATGTGCAATTTTCTATTAGGCCATATGAATTTTCATTTTGACAAGGAGATACAACAAAATCTATTTTCTTGATCAGAACCTGTTCTTTCTTAATTTTACCTTATGAAATGCCATTCATTTTAGGGATAATTACAAAAACACCCTTGAGGTTTGGGCTAATTACAAAAAACCTGGAGATGTTTCAAAATTACAAAAATCCTCTCAGATTTGCTTTTGTATTAAATTTAAGGGGATAACTGTAATATTTCTATAACTATCAAGTGGGTTTTTGAAATGTCTTTTTATCTATGAAGGGAGAAAATATAAAACAGAGTCAACCTCAAGGAGTTTTTTGCAATTTTCAAATATTACCGCTCTTTGAATCGAATCACCGACAGGGCGATTGATCCGGGATCAATTCCGTATGAGTGTGTGCATCTCCTTCCCTTCCTCCCTTACTATCCCGCATTGTACTTAAAAAAAATATATGAAATGGTTTGGTTTTGAGGACAGAATTTGGAAAAATGAGTTCAAAATTACATGGATCAAATACAGAGAGCGTGAAACTGTCCGGAAAGTACCCTAGCCCAAAATTTTCCCCCTAGCTCAACTATTTTTCCCTCAAAACGTATATTTATAATTTGTTTTTATTTTTCCATGGAAAACCGAACAAAACAAAAAAATTTGGTGCGTCAGTCTAGGAGAGGCCATCTGATCAAATATCCACCACAATCATTCAAAAAATAATTATAATTTGGAGATTAAGGATTTAAAATTCATTACAAAATGAGTTTCTCCAAACAAGCTCAATGAATTTATTATTATAGATTTGGATTGATATTTAGCTTCAAATCATCACTCCAAATGAAGCCTCAGATAATTCATTTATTAATCCCTCGATAGAACTTGAATGAAGGATTTCCCACCCAAAAATGAAAATCTATCAAATTTATTTCCAGGGAAAAGAGTGTTGGGAAAAATCGGATCCCACATTCATCCCCTAAGGACAAACATAAATAACATGAAAAATAACAACAATCCACAACACAAGAATTTACGTGGAAACTCCAAAAACCGGAGAAAAACCACGGGCCCACCAAGAAAGAAATTCCACTATGTGAAACATTATTACAATCACACGATATTCTCTCTCCTACCGATCCCAAACTCTTACAAACCTTTAACTAACTCACACCTCTCTCCCAACTCTCCATACTAGAGAATACAAGAAAGGAATTTAACTAGAGTCAAACACACAAAGGTTAAAGTGTATTTGACTAGACTTCAAAAACACCACACATGGGTTCCTTAAATAACCTTAAGGCTCCCACCCCTTTGTTCCACAACCAATGTGGGATACAAAAGCCCTTCTTTTTATTTTTGACACCAAAACTCAACAAACTCTACCTTGGCAAAATAAAAGAAGCCCCATTGTCTTCACCGACAATCACGATTCTCAAACCAAAGAACCATCATTCTCAAACGGAGAACCCTACTCCACCATATGAGTAGACCACTTAGAATAACCCATTCTAAGAATTTTCTTCGCACATGTCGAAAAACCGCGAAATTTATGGTGCAACTCCCGACCTTTGGCCCTCCCGAAGTCCTTTAGCCATCGACATAACACACACCTCGTATCCATGCCAAACCGATACCCGTGTAAATTCCACCACACACCCCGCATCCATGTCAAACCAATGCCCGTGTGAAATTCAACCACACTCGCATCTTTCCATGACAAGTCAATGCTCGTGTGCAAATTCTGGACCGCTTAACATAACCACATCCTCTTTCATGGCAACTTGACATGCCAAAAAGGACATCCATTTTCTCATCGAGAAAATCCTCACCGCCATAATATTAGCCCTGGATTAGAGCTATTTGCCGACGCCTCCACCTCCACCTCGACGTTAACCTTCAAAGCCTCAGGTAACCTTGGATTGTACCTAACGTATCCTCGACTTATACTTTCCATAAGCCAAACTTGACCCTTTCATCAAATTTCTCCACCGCCAACCACCCTTTGATGAACAACCGCTCCAAATGAGACCCCGAACACCACTCAAGAAATCTTTTTCGATGTAGAAGGTCGACATCGTCGCGACCACAGAGCATACTCGAATTTCAAGAGACCCAACCCGGCTCGATACGATACCACTTGTTGGGAAAAATCGGATCCCACATTCATCCTCTAAGAATGACAAGCGTAAATAACCGAGAAATAACATGAAAAATAACAACAATCCACAACACAAGAATTTACGTGGAAACTCCAAAACCGGAGAAAACCACGGGCCCACCAAGAAAGAAATTTCACTATGTGAAACATTATTATAATCACACGATATTCTCTCCTACCAAGACTTCACACTCTTACAAACCTTTAACTAACTCACACTTCTCTCCCAACTCTCCATACTAGAGAATACAAGAAAGGAATTTAACCAGAGTTAAACCACAAAGGTTAAAGTGATTTGATTTGGGTGTCTTCAAAACACCACACATGGGTTCCTTAAATAATCTTAAGGCTCCCACCCCTTTGCTCCACAACCAATGTAGGATACAAAAGCCCTTCTTTTATTTTTGACACCAAAACTCAATAAAGAGAACTTAAAAACTGAAAGGACTTTCCAAAAAATAATAATAATAATAATAATAATAAATTAAAGAAAAACCCTTATGTACGGAAGGAGACATCTACTTTGCATCACATGTTTCTGATATAAACCAGAAACTGTAAACTACAACATTAGGAAAATATCACACAGTAATAAAATCAAGGGATAATTACAAAAACCTTTGAGGTTCGGGATAATTACAAAAAAAAAAAAAAAAAACCGGCGCACCCAGTTTTTCATCCCGTTTTCCTAAGGGAAAAAAAAAAAAAAAAAAAAAAAAAAAAAAACTATATGGTTTTCCTAAGCGGGAAAAATAGTTGGGGTAGCCAAGTGGCTGGCTACTGTTGGGATTTTTATTAAGTTATCGTGTGGACTTACATATGTAATTACTATATTGTGGGCTACCTAATTTAATAGAGCCAATTAAGTGGTCTAGTCTAATAAGCTCTAGGAATATCTAATGTATATTAATTTTGCAATGTGTAGAGACCCAATACTAATCAATTAGGATTGATGGACTCTTAATTGACCTAGTATATAAGGAACTCTAATTAGGGTTATGGTCCCTAAATCAAATTAGTCATCACTCTTCTCCCCTTCCCCATCTTAGAGAGATCAATTAGGAAAGATTTGGTTTGTGGAAGGGAAGACACTAACCCGATTAAGGATTCACATGCGTCAATATGGATTCTATGGACTTAAAAGTATCGATTCTTGTATTGCTGATTTAAGATACGCTTCCGATTTAGATTCAGTTTTATATTTGTTGCGTGATAATTGACGTGATGATTCTAGAGTATGAATTAATTTTATTAATTCCAACAGCTACGCCTCTGGACATGTCAACACAAGTCTCCATTTCTTACATAAAATTCATAGAACTCTCGCTGTCCTGCTTCAACTGTACAAAACTTGTGGAATCAATGATCTTAAGATTTTTTTTATATTCAAATTTTAATGATTTTTGGTACCTATTTTTACATTCAAATATAGCCTCCTGAAATAGTGGGTGTTTCTGATGTGCAATGTCCTTTTACAACATCACATGATGGCCGGCCGGCCAAATTACATTAGCTTCAAAAATAAAGATGAAAATGGTGGTCACAAATAGCAATATAATGTTTTCAGAGGACCCACCAAAACAATTTGTGACCCTGAAAGGGTACCCTTGGGATAACGGCATTTCTGTTTTTGTGCAGGCATATTAAATCAATTAATTGCATTTTTGACCCTCTTTTATTGATGCTGACCTTCACGTGACGTAGAATAATGTTATTTCTATTTTCAAAGCCATGCTTGGACGAATTTACACCAACTTTGGCTAGTAAAAATCTTTGTTCACCTTAAACTTTCTTTACCATTGCACATTTAAGGATGATGATTGGATGATGTTTGGGATGAGAAGTAAAATAGTAACTTTTATTTTATTTATTTAATTATCAAGCCATATTGTCAGTAGAGATCAAGCCATTAATTACATCATCGTCCATGAAATTTCAACTCATTATCTCGCCCATGGAAACCAATGTCCAGGCATAAATAAGATCTATCAAAATTGATTTGTAAGTTGACTACAATTAATTATGTCTTTAATTCCCTTACACATTTAATTATTTCATCGGACACTAATTGATTTAACTTTTAAGTATCGGAGGGTTTCATAAGGATAATCACATGGGGCCCTTCAACATTGTTTGTTCGTGATTGCATCTTGGTTCCCAACGCTACCGATTGACCCTAACTATAGGAGTTATTGACCTCAAACCATGACTTGATTTACCTTAACTTGGAGCGAGCTACCTTCCGAACACCATCACTTTGTATTTTGTTTTTAGATGTACACACATTTTTTATAATACTTATATTATATTCAAATGAATATCAAGTAAATGTACGGAAGAAATTTGAAGCCACTTGAAACCATGTCTACTCTCGAGACGTACTCACTTTTTAAGGTTGCATTTGGACCGTAGGATATGAATTTAAGGAAAGGATTTGGGAAAATGATTTAAAATTACTCCATCTAAAATGGGTTCCAACAAAATTACTATGGTGGCAATTTGGGTCAACTAGTCATGTTCATGTTCAATTTTGGGTCGGGTTTTAGATTATGTTCAAAATACATAAAAATTAAGTAAAATACAAGATAATTTGTTTTAAGACAAACAATAACATCGTGTCAAATTCGTGTTGGTCGGGTTCATTCGGGTTTATCATATTCGGGTTTCTCTCAAGAACTTTGGTTCGGGTTAGGGTCGAAGTTATCGATCGTGTCATGGATTGTCATCCCTAAAAATTACTCAAAAAATAATTCAAATTAGGAACTTGAGGATTTGAAACTCATGACGCTCAAACAAGTTCAATAAAATTTGATATTATGAATTTCAAATCATTAACCTCAAATCCATCAGCCCAAATGAAACATTAGTGATTGCAAGTCTAAATAAATTTTATTGTAAGTTCTATTTTGTAAAGTTGCTTTTCAGTCTATGATGATTCATGACGAGAGTATAAGAGGATACGAGTATATATAGAAATTTTACAAATTGAAGAGTTTTAATTTATAAACTCAAACAAACAAGCAATATGGACTAAATATCGATATTTAACATTATATATATTTTCATCGTACAAGCTAAATAACAAAATGATATCATTTTATTCATTCACATAAAGAAAAAAATAATCCCCTAAACATCATTAGTTTTTTTATATACTTTTATACAGATAATTAATACAGACCAATTTACTGCTACAAGTTACATAATTCGTAATAAATATTGCCCCAATATCATAATACGTACTTAGATATTTAACCCTTGGTAAATAAAAAACACAGGGTTTGGGGCCTGCTGATATATTTGTTAGGTATTATTTTGTTGCCTATTTTGCTAATTATAGAGTTCTTGCTTGTCGGGCTCTTTCCAAAATCTGGCTGGGAGCCCATTTTGAGGAACTGGGAATGGGCTATACTGTACCGTATCTTGGGAGCCCACAACTTCCCACCTGCAGATAAAAATAGAAATGTTAATCTCAAATTAAATAAAGTTAACACCTAATTTTAATTTAATACTATGATATATTTGCATAAAGGAATTACATATTTTTACATTGATTATATTCTGTTAAATTATTTTCAATTTTTCATAAAAATTATGAGTAAATATTTTTTTATTTCTCATTTTCGTACCTCAATTTATTTACGAGATGATGGATCAAAATGAGCATCTCAAGTTTGGCAAGTTCATTTCCTGGACAGGAATGGGCTCCAGTGCCAAATGGCAGATATGTATTGGGCTTTGGAGCAACCTGTATCCCACATCCACCACAACAAAATTAAATAAAATACCGCCTCAATAAAGGGAAAAATAATTATAAATGATCATCATTTATTTAGCTTTTGGTACTTCTCTAGAAAGGTATCGAATTGCGGATTTAGATATTCTATTTCAAAATGGTATTTCATCTTCTATTTCACTTTCACGGTTAGAATCACGTGTATAATATATTAAAAACACATAATATAGGCTTGATTTATGGTTGAAATTAATATGATAACTTTTATAAACGTGACAATCATCCGCATACGATGGAATAGGAAATAAAACACTATTTTGGAATAGAAGATTCCGTCCGATGGAATAAAAATAAAAATATAAAAAATGATCCTTAATGGAGTATTTAGCATACCTCAAACCTATATGGGTCAAAATTTTGAGGTTCACTAAAAATTCAGGATTGTGGTGAATATTTCTGAACAATGGCATAACCTTCCAGCCTTTTGGAATAAGATAACCTGCCACAAAAAATAAAATTTTATTATTTTCATTATATTTCTTCAGAAATTAACAAAAATTGTCTGAAAACCCTTAATTAATTAAGCTTGGAAATGTGAAAATCTTACCATTATATTCAACATCAACCACAGCTTCTCTGAAAGTGAAGGACACAATGCTTGCCATTCTTAAGCTCTCTAATATTACCTGCCATAGTAAATATGTTAATTATGAGGACAATTTTATCTTAAATACTACCACCCAAAAAATGTATTATCTATTTCGGATGGGATCTTCTATTCTATAAAAGTTTTTACTCATATTCCACCATGACAGATGATTGTCACATATACATAAATTACCATATTAAAAATACATAATTTAGGCTTCAAAATTAATATGGCAACTTATGTATAAGTTAATTATCCGTGCGGTAGAATATGAAATGAAACACTTTTGTGGAATAAAAGATCTCATCCGATATTCGGATCAAAATAGGAAGTACACACATACTGAAAAAAATACAATACCTTATAAGTAAGTGGCATATTTCTAGTTTGAGTCCATGTCACGCTCCTATTTCCTTTCTCATTTGATAAGTAAATTGCTTTCTGTTCAGCCTATAATAATTACCAAGAGACAAAAATAAAAAATTAAGCAAGATCATACTAAATTAACTATCCATAACCCAAAAAATTAAATACAATTAGTTACCTTAACAGCTTCTAAAAGCTTTTGATCATCATGAAGATACTTGAGGATCCATGTTAATGCACTAGCTGTTGTATCTTGAGAAGCAAATAATATTCCAATTATATTATCCGCAACTTGATCATTATTTAAACTCAGCCCCTTATCATTTTTAAAATTGAGAAGATGGCCCAAAAGATCATTCTCCAACAATTTCTTCTCCTTCCTCTCACAAATTATCTCCTGAAGAATCTGGCTTAGCCTTTTTTCTTGCCTGATCAATTAATTAATTTAAGATTTTTAGCAATAATTTTATATTGTTTCATATAAATAGGCTAATAAATAAATGGGATAATTACGAAAAAACCCTGAAAACCCACATTTATAAAAAATACAATTATCCCTTTAAATCTAAGACATAATCAAACCTGAGGGGATTTTTGTAATTTTAAAACATCTTTGGGTTTTTTGTAATTAGCCCAAACCTCAGGGATGTTTTTGTAATTATCCCTAAAACTATTTGATTTGTTGTTGCTTATAAATTTCTTACCATAATTGCTTTGTGATATGCTGTTCCTGGTATGTTTGTGGGGAAAGAATTATAGCCCTTGTCCACTATGGAATAGTTCTCCTTTAGCTCTTCCTTTTGTCTTTTCTCCAAATGACCAAAAATAGCTAAAATTCCCACTTCAAAGGAGAACTGTAGAAGACCATGACATGTATCAGAAAACTGTTTTTAGCCCTTGGAGGGCCCCATTTATACAAACAAGAAAAACAAATATTCTCATTTAATTTTACTAATGCCAAGAATAGGCAACAAAATAATAATCCCATTTCAAATTACACTAAATCCATCTATATCTTTCAAAATTACAAATACCTCTTTATATTCACCTGACTACGGACTATTTAACGCCGCTATAGTTACCTAGTTTACTAAATTTAGCTACGGAAAATCCTAAGGAGGCATTACCATCTGTTTCTCCCGGTCGGACAGTGGCCGATGGGACCCCGTGTGTCCGAATTCTAACTTAGAGGCATTCGGTCATAATCCATCACACCGTAGCTTCGTGACACTAACTTTTCAATCAAGACGATTACCAATTGTACGAATCAACGGTTTCTTTTTCAAAAATTGTAATTCAATAGGAAATATTTGTTAAGAAAATACAAACTGACCTAACAGTATCTATAATTCCGAAAATAATTGAGTTTTTCTGTAATTAGACCAAACGGAAAGCGTACCTTTTGTTACTAATTATACATCCCTTTAAAACATAAAACCCTATAAAATTCAAACATATACTTACCTTCTTCATTCCTTGGAATGTGTTAACCACCTTCCCATTATCCCATGACTCCAAAGTAGAAATAGCTATGGCTTCTAACCCTGGAATTAGTTTCTTAATAGCCTCTGGAGATAATGAGCTCTGTACAATCTTCCTCAGATGATTATGGTACTCCCCTTGATGAAAAACAGGGCAGATGGACCAATCATCTTCTCTTTACTCTTCGGATATGTCGGCTTAAATAAATCTGCATTATTTACTAGCACAAATCTTGATGCCTCTGGGCTAGCCAACATAATACAAGGACACCCAAGAATGTGTGTTTTAAATATTTCCCCATATCTGAAAAAAGAAAAAGAAAAATCAAGTAAGGCCATGTATGGCAGTATTTCCAACAACCATTTGTTTTTTCTAACTATCCGGAAATTGGGATTATGTTTGTTTAGGGAAGTAGTCAGTGGAACGAGGTCATTTCCAGTTTTCATAGAAAATTCTTTCGTAAACGTAACCCAATAATTCTTCACAACAATCACGTAAAATTATAAAAACACACTTCAAAAACTATAACCAGACAAGTTTTATGTCAAAAATACACTTCAAAACTATAAACAAAGATAATTTCGTTTTCAAATATAAATTTTTGACAACAAACCGCACATATTCTCGTTCTCACGTGAAAACTAATAAAGTTTGAAAATTCATTTTTCAATACTGAAATTAGAAATTGACTTTGTAATGCATCCATACAACGTCTAAGTACGAAGGACTCGAGTAAGAGATGTTTTAAGTATAAAATCAATAACCTTTTTTGCTTGTCAGAAAAGAAGATATTTGGGTCATTGTAATATAATTGAAGTGTTTCTCCTATGTAAGGCCAACCCATTGAGCCTGGAGGCAATTTTAGTGATAATTGTTTGTGTTTTCTGTTGGGTTTTTTGGATAAATGGTAATAGAGAAGTGTGGAGAGAAATAGGAGGATGTAAATAATTGTAGTGGGTAATGTATCCATAAAAATGGGTTCTTGGGACACTTGAATATGAGCTAATTGAGGAGAATATGTGGGTTTTTTTAGTGTATTTTTTTGGAATGAATGAGGAGTATGAGAAGGTTTAATTGTATATATAGAGGTAGAGAAGGGGGTTGGATAGTGACAGATGATGTTTAAGGCAAAGGGTTTACCAAAATGTTAGGGATGTCCTTGCAACCTATATTAATTATGATGGTGGTTTTATTTATGCACATGAAGATGTTGATATGGGGTAAGTAGATGCTACCCACTTGCAGGTATCTATCCAATCAGTTATCTATACCGCGATCAACACATACACACACACATCCACATGGGTGTGTGTTAATCCAATGGTATAACCCAGGTTAGGTAGCTACCCAAGAGAAAGATCGACTAACCCATTGATATGGACCACTTTTGATTACCAACAATTAATGCAAATGAAGTGAAATATATATGGTGAGAGAGCTTACTTTAAGGAGATGATAAGCTTTTTTTTTTTTTTTTTTCTTTTCTTTTGTTGGACTACTAATATAGTCTTGAATAATCTGACATATATATTTGGTCAAGTATTAAGTTCAAGTTGTATTTTTTTCAATAAGTTGGGAGTAGTGATTGGAGGTGAGTTGATCAATTTCAAAGAATTGAGTTCGAACCCTGGTTAACACCCTTACAAAGAATGAGTGGTACCACTTGATCTACAAGCTCGTGGTTAATTTCAAGTTGTATTCGAATTGGAGAGAATTATATTTTATAAAAATTTATTAAGTGCATTTTTGGAAGCACTTTTGGGATAGAAGTTCATCTTGTTAGGGATAGTGCCCTTAAAGCAATTGTGAATTGTTTTTGATTATCAATAAAAGCGACATTTATTTTCGAACTCTTTTGCATATTGTATGTATTTTCTTGAACATCATGAAAATTCCTCGTTTATTTATTGTAGCCATAATCTTAGTATATAAGAGTTATATACAAGAGGATTAAGAATATGAATAATAAACTAAAATTAAGTCTACAATGATGAAATTAATTAAAGTATGGGATCTTTAATTAAAACATCATTAATGCGGAGAACATTTTGAATGTGATTTTGTCTTTATCCCGGGCCGATGTGAGACATCTTAGTGGGGGCATTTATATATGATTTGATCATATAGACTTGGATCGATTTAATTCGAATTTTCCATACAAATTTCGTTGTAGAAATGGAAAATCGAATTAAATCACTAGATGATCATATATGGATAAATCTTAATCCCGAGTGATTATAGACTGCTTATTTATTTGGTGTGATTCTTAATTTGCTCGTTTAAGTTTGTCCTACGATATTCCCAACACTTGCATTTAGATTCACATTTGAATTAAATAGTCGGGAATATAATTAAATTCATGAGATATGGAATCCATTCCTTTTTGCGAGAAGTAGAAAGACGATTATCTCATTTGTTAATTCCGAACCGAATGGTTTGAGATCTCTAATTTATAATCGATTATAAATTAACCATTCACTAGTGAATTAATGGTAAATGAGGATAAGAGGTAATTGAAGAGGTTTAACGGATACTACCTAGCTTCAATTACGAATGTCTATGGAGGAATAATCTATATGTAATGATTATATCAGAATTTCGCTCAATTAAGTGAGAGTAAGATATTCTATAATTACAAGAGTACAATTCGAATTTATAGTGGAGTAATATCGAATTAATAAGTCGAATAATTTAATTAAAGAGTTAATTATTTATTCGATTTATTGAGCTTATAATTATGGGTCCATGGTCCCGGTTCGCTTTCCTAGAGTAAACGGGTTAGAAATAATATTTTTTTGTTCTAAGGGTTTTTGAAAAATAGTTTTTCAAAATATTTGGGCTAATATATTAATATTAGTTAATTAGGGAATATATGATATTCTACGCTTTTGGTTTGTATTTGGAATTAAATAAATATAAGATATTTATAATATTAATATAATTATTAATTTGATAATTATATTGATAATTATCAATTAGAGTTTGACTCTATCTAGAATTATGAATCCTAGATTAGATAGGAAATTGAATCTTATTTTAAACCCATCAATCCAGCCATAAAAAGAGACTACATCTCACAATTGTAGAACAACAATTTTCGGCCCCTCCTAGCGGTTAATAGCAATTTTTGGATTCAATTGAAAAAGGAATCTTGGCCAACAAAATTGTGGAATTTGGCCGTCCACTTGCCATTTATATTTGGAAAAGTTTCTTTTACTTGTTAACACCTCCTTTTTGCAATTGATCAGTTAATTGGCCAAGAAAAATAAGGCTGTTTTTGAAGCATATTATTTGGGCCAAAATTAACACGTTTTTTTTTTGTGTAACAAGATTACCCCAAGGTTATTTTCGTGTTCTCATATTGTGAGATTTTATGGTTTAATTTTTACCTAATTCAATTCCTCCTATCAGGTTAGTCAAATCATACGATCTCGTGAGTTGAGTACATCGTAAAAATAAAAGTTAGGAACTTAGAATTATTATTTGGGTGCCACACACTACCATTGATAGGGAGGATCAATTGGAAGACCGCGGTGTCTACGAGCCGGGGATTCGAAGGATTGACGGAGAAAAAGCGAAGAACAAGAAAATCGTCGAAAGAGGTAAATTTTCTTTTCTTCCTTTAGTTTGAATAAATTTAATAAATATGATCTTATGTTCTTATATCTAAAACTCGATTTTTTGAAATCCCACGCTGCGCTTCGCTCGATTTGATCGGTGCCGGATCTTATTTGGTCCGGATTAGATCCGGACCGAATAATTTCCAACACATCTATGAAACGGACTTTTTATAAAAATACTTATAAGTATTTTTAAAGCGTTCCGGAGAAATACATTTTAATGTACATTCAGCATATCTGCAGCAAATGAAATTCAAAAGTCATAAATTAACATTTTAATAAAATGAACTTTTGGAGGAGTGGCGTATTCTATATAAGCCCATTTAAAAATAATCACTAAACAATTTTTTTTTTCCTTCTTCGGCCTTCTATATACCTAAAAGTCCATTTTTAAATTGGCTCCAAACATACATTAAGTTTGTGTGGATAATTTAAGTATAATAGATTTTAAATTCTTGAACTTACATCTTGAGTAATTCTTTGTAATCCTCATTGTATAAATTCTGATAGATAGATACATAGTCATTTTAAATTAATTCTTTAAATAACCCCTCTATCGATCCCTTCCAAATGCACCCTAAATCACTGTTAACTAGCATTCTCCACCATTCAAAGAAACCTTTTTTATTACTTCTACGATTTCCCATCAAGGTATGGTTTATTTAGGTTGATCACGACTTCTTACAAGATTACGGGTACGAATTAACTTGTCATAATCTTTTGCATGTGAACCATATATAAATCTTTATGATATGGAAATTTTAAATTTTAGTTGTAAGTAATCATGCATCTATCTGGACGCTAGAAGCACAAAATATTTTTTCAATTCATAAACCTGAAAGTAACTATATACAAGTAGCATGCATATCTGATATACAATACAAATGAAATAGAAAATTTTAATAGGTAACTTGAGGTGGGTAAGATTATATCATTATAATCTTATTAAATCCTGTACATAGAGGACATTTCAATGATTCACTTTCTTTAATTCATAATCTTTTCGTTTAAATTGTTATCTAGTGTGTTGGGTGTTCATGTGACAAAGCTTAAATTTCATGCAGAGTCGAGTTAATATTAATATAAAAACAAAAATACAATAGATCAATTCTAAAAACAAAACTATATATAAATAAGTACTATTTTTTATAAAGTCGAGGTATTAATTCAACTACATCTAAATAATAAAACATAGTTGCATCAATATATCGTAACATTTATTCTATTCTTCATATTTAGAAATCGTAGCATAGTTTCATTTGTAATATTTTGAAATGTATCTTTTTCAATGTATGTTACGAACACCACAAGATTGTACTGCTCAGATTATCATTCACCATTTGTAAGGGTGTTGACCAGGGATTCGAATCCAGTGACTCCCAACTCGCTCCCTACAACCAAGACTCCCAACTTATTAAAGAAAATGTATGTTACCGAACAATAATTCAATAGTTCATTCTTATTTGGTTGCGTAGTAAATAAACAACCAACTATTAAATAGCTCAAATTTATGGTGGGGCAAAAGAAAATGTACAAATTAAAATCTTGAGAAAAGAAAAAAAAATGATGAATTTAGAATTAAAGATTTTTTTTTTAGATTCTCCAAATGGAAAGGGAAAAAGAAGAATGCAAGAATTGAAGATTCTGTTTTGTACTCTTCAAGAAGAACCTTTTTTTTTTTTCTATTTTCTGTAAAAAAATATAGATTATTATAAGTCGAAATTATCCAAATCCCCATGGAAATTTTCAAAATTCCAAGCCCCCCCATTGTAGCTTCTGTCTCTTGTTAAATATAAGATTTTAATTTCTATGGGTTTTTACTTTGGGCTTTATTATTTAACCATTGCCTAACGGATTGCTTAAATTTTGGTCCCGTCAGTGTCACAGTCTTAATTATCTTTATAACACGTTGGAACGATAATTTATTTGTGAAGACTGACCGAATAAACTAAACTATTTATACTAATTATACTATACGTAAAAGTAATAACAACATATATATTTACATATAATAATTAATATATCTAACTTAAGCTTGACTATGGGAGTCGGGAGTGTTTGCAATTACTAAAAAAAAAGCATTTGTTGGTTCTTGGCTGAAAAAAATTATTTTTTAATGTTTGCAAACGTCAACTTATGCTTATGATTTTGCTTTATTTAATTAGAATCTAAAAGTAAGGAGATGAGTGTTTTAGATTTTGTTTCTAGTTTGTAAAATGAAACAAAATAAGCACTCTTCTAACTTTTGCACCAAACACTCTCAACTTCTTATTCACAACTTCTAATTGACTAATTCTACATTTCAAACACTACCAACTTTGATTCCTTTTACTTCTACTTCAATAAACCGCTTATTCTAAAAGCACAAGTTTTTGTAAACAGTTAAATATGGGTATGAATTAACTTGTATAACGGTTTGCGAACCAAAAAATCTTTATGGTAAAGGAAATTAATTCTCTTTTACTAATAAACTAATGGAGCTATATGCATGGATGGATGTAGGAATTTATACTTGGGTCTAAACCTAATAATATTATGTTACATGTATACTTTAGGGAAGAGGGCAGCCGAGTAGAATTGAAAATTGGGTGGTGGTAAGATTTTTTGTTTACACTTATATATAATATATTAATTTACTAAATAGTATATATATATATATATACAAGGTGGGGGAAGCAGTTGCCACCACCACCACCAGGCATTAAGTGTATAGTTTTATATTTCATTTTATACAGGGCGTAGAAACTTACTCGAGCACTTAATCCAAAAAAAATTCCCCCCTAACTCAACAATTTTTTCTATTTTTTTTCATTTTTTTCCATAAAAAAAACGGGACAAAAAAATTTAGACTGCATGGGGGGTGGGGGAGGCCCCCTTGGCTACGCCCCTGATCTTATATCGTATATTTTATATAAGTATAATGAGTATATATAAAATGTTTAAAAAAATACTTTTAAAATTACTTATACACACCTATCTAATATGATATACAAAATGCAACGTGAAATTGAACTCTATGATCATAAGGTGGAAGCAAGTGCATATAATTGGTGGGAGATGAAATAGATAAGGACTAGAAAGATATGTGATGTGATATCACTTCAATTCATGAACTTGGATTCAATTATTGGGGATCAACTTTTGCTATTGTAAGGACAATTGATCTGGATTCGATCTCATATTAATGTGTATATCTCTCCCATATTATTCTCATTAAATAAAATAAATTCAATTATTGAGTAAGATTATTGTTGGCGGCCCAAGTCATTACTGACTCTAGGTTGTCTCGACGAATTAAAATTTAACTCAACACTTAAGGCAAGTTGTCTTTTCAAGAATAAAAGTTGTCTTTTAGAAAACGGTAGAGGTAAAATATATAGAGGGTTTTAGGAGAGTTGTTATCATATGTTGTAGAATGAAATATTTAGAGGTGGTATTGTTATCGTTTCTTTCATCATATATGAAAAGGTCAGAATTTCTACCCAAATGAGTGCGTGCGGGTAATGAAGAGCATATATCGTTTTTGAAAATAAATTTTTTAAAAAAAAGAACATAGCTGGATATAAAATTAAATATTTTTGAGATGATGAGTGGTTATATCTAAATTAATATATAGATATAAAATTTAGTCAAAATTGCTTTTCAAAAGACAAAGAGAATGTTTGCTAGGGCTAATTTTTTCACACTTTAGATTAATCAAAATAAAAAGAAAAATGAAAAGAAAAACTGAAAAGGCTAGAATAAAAGAGTTAATAGTAATCTTGAAAGCCGGCGCGCCTGCACGGACTACAGTGGAACCGCAGTGCAATCCAGCACACACGCCCCCTTTTAATCTCTCACACATTCTAGATCCAACGGCCACCACGTCACGTCAAAGAAATCAGATCATGGACCAACGTCGGTGATGTACGGATGTGAACCTTCGCGAGTGTGGGACATCCCTGTACAGTATTCCTCTGTGGCGTCGGCTCCATTGTCCAGCCTGTACTCCCCCTATCTGATGAATCTTGAACGACACGTGTTCTCTGGTCCATGATCTAGGACGAGAAGGACATGGTATTGTGTGGTCGAGATTACAGGAGAGAGTTTATTGGTTGCCTGATTTAGCAACATGTCGGCTGCCTGATTTTGCGGATTATGGCTAACGGATGCCCACTTCCAATGGGGAAATTTAACATGATCAGTTGGATATTCTTTTCAGTCATCTAACATCATACCTTTTTATATTTAAATCAAAAAGAGTAATAAGTTTGTCCGGAATTTTGTTTAGAAAATTCAGATGAGTCATTATTTGATGATACACGCTATAAATGAGGTCAAGTTTTTGGTATGTGAAATTGATTCAACGGATCGCCTATGTTAAATTCGAGACCACACATAAAACGCACTCCAATATGGGAGAGAGGCCAACATCACCAAGTAAGGTTCCATCCTAAAACCAATGGTGATAGGAGAGATATATATCAATGACTTATAAAGTGGAATTTCTTCTCTTACTTAATCAACGCGACAACTCAAAAGCCGATATATCTCAACAAGTTAGATTTGTTTAGATTTGTATATGTCTATGATTTATACGATTTTTAACTATTATTCATTTGATGTTGTAATCAGTTATAAGTTTCTTCTAATAAATGAATAAAAGTTATTTTAATTCTAAACAAAATAAAAATAATTACTAGTGCTTACTACTCCAGTACTCCCCATGGCATATATCCATCTATCCATTGCTATAATGCTTGTATATATGGTCCATAAATACTCATTGCTGATCTCTGAACATGCAAATAATATTATTATTTATAAATGATACATATTTCGAAGGAGAATATATATGGACTGGGAGGTGGGGGCCGGGGTAAGGGTAGTAACTGAGACACGGCACGTCGCTTAAATTTCAATAGGATTCTTAAGGATACGACTGTGACGTAATTTTAACACGCGCGCCGTTAATTATATCTTTAGGTCACACTTTCATTTTTTTTTATTTTTTATTTTTGGCTTTTCAATGAGAACATAGTAAAAATTTCAATGAATAATAAATTAAGAAATACAACTTATTATAAATTTATAATGATGTTACGAAGTCGATGCTAAAGTTGAGAATAACAAATAGGCTTGATAAAACTATATTTCATCACAACTGAATAGGCATCATTAACGCATGATAGGTCGTCATATAAATAATCCGGTTTATGGGCACCGTTAAATCTATAATGAAAACCCCCAATGCTCTCTTCTCTCTCCTCTAGCACCTAAGGACGCATTTGTCCTTATGGTCGCTCCTCCTCGGACTAATTTTCCGGCTATGACATGACCGGATTTGTCATTTCTACGACACCATCTTGTTCTCCGAATGATTTTACACAGTGACGAAGTCAGGAATTTCAGGTAGGGCGGCCCAACTAATATTAATATAAAAAGAATCTGTCGAATTTTTGGTCACTTCTATATAATAAAAATAGTTTTAACCATGTTTTTTATAGCTATTTTTAGTTCAAAATTTCGGTTTGCCTTTGTTTGTTTTTTTTTATTCTAGGACCGGTCCACAATTCTAAGGTACAAAAAGTATCGCATCGCTTTTTTGAAATATAATTAAGTACCTCATCCGAGAACACAAGAAGAGTATGACCATGTCAAATTAAATAAAAAACATGTTTTCAAAAATATGACTATTTTTAATTTTTACAAAACATAAGTGGACAATTGTCCACTACCACGTATAAAAATGAAAAGCAATACATCAAATTTAAAATAAGTAGAAGTTTTGATTAAGTCATTGTATTAATTCAATCACATCTTAATATTCAACAATAAATAACAAAATGCAATTACATCAATATACCAAAAAAAGGACAAATAGAGGCACAAAATAATAATGCAAAAATTCAAGTTAATGTTTATGATGAAGCAGTGTACAAAAGTTTAAGAAAAGGGAAAAATGATCAAGACTCATATATTTCAAGATTCGAAAAATGAAAGTAGGAAAGAGGAATGCAATATATTTGAAGACTTTTTTTTTTTTCATTTTTCTATTTTTTTAATTACAATATAAAATGACCAAAATACCCCTACTTTTTTTTTTTTTCAAAATTTTAGGGGCCCAATGCCCCCTTGGCCCCCACATGGCTTCGTCCATGATTTTACATCTATGTGTCTGGTTCCGTCTTCCCTTTTGGATCATGTTGCAACGGCTACTACCTTAGATGTCTCTCAACTTTTATCGGGTCGCCACCAAAACGTCATCCAACTCTCCTACAATGATCAAGGACATCCTCATGGGCTTCAAATGTCCCCACTAATTTGTTGCACCAACCGCCCCTCCTCTCGTCCCATGGAGATGGCGGTCCCCTCAAGTAGTTGGAAAAGGTTGTTCTTGTTAGATAAATGTTTTTATCAAGATTTCGATGATTATGTTTAAATGAGTTTTTATACCAAAACAATAATAATAAATGTTGTCCAAATACTCATAAATGATTTAAAATATTTTTGCTAATTTTTGGAGTATTTCTTTGAATTTATTTTTCGATAAAAATGGACAACACTTTTTGATTTATTTTGTTTAAATTGGTTTTTACACCAAAACTATGTTTATAAATGTTGTCAAAATACTCCCAAGTGATTTAAAATGTTTTTACTAATTTTTTGGAGTATTTCTTGAAGTTTATTTTTGATAAAAGTCGGACAACATTTAATATTGAGTCGACGGTCGCTCAAAGCATCGACCGATACCAAGAAAAAAAAACAAAAATGTAACATGTTGGACTTGAAAATTGGAGCAGGGGACGATCAAGCAGGGGGCCGAATTTGCCGCACCCTAGGCGACGGCCGCACTTCACCCGACCGGCCGACCTTCCTAACGACTGCACTGGATCGCACTAATTTTTTTCAAACGATCGAAATCTTCAACAGGTAACCGGTCCGCTCTATGCTATTTTGTGACAAAGAAAAGTTATCTTTGTTTGGAATTTTTTACAAAGAAGATTTACTTTTGATTTTTGTACAATATTTCTACATATTGTGATCTTCTTTTGTAGACAAAAGTGAAGATAGAGGAGCCTATGTTGGTGAAGACTTCCCTATAAATAGATGATGAATTGAAGACACAACATACAACATATACAAGCAAAATACACAACAAGAAATCGCAAATTGTTCAAGCTTTCATTTTTACATTTGTTGTAATAGCTTTAAGTACTTTCACTTGCACATCTTTGAGGTCTAGGCTTTTTGATTCTTGATTACACTTGCACTCAATCTTTGTATTGGTTTCATAGAGTTGTAATCTTGAATTTTGTCCATCATTCAACACAAGACATCCTGTGAGTATTCTTGTGGTAAGAATACACTTGGGTGATCTAGGTGATAGGTGTTTGAAGAGTGTGGTACTCTTCAAAGGTAGTGAAGGAAGATTGTGGTAATCTCCTTGAAGGTGTTGTAAGAGGATTGTGGTGATCCTCAAGGTGTTGTATTAATTGTGGTAATTAATAAAATATTTTTTCTTTTTGAAATCCATCCCTGAGATCTTTGGGGTGGTAGAGGATTAGGCCCTAGGTGGGTTGAACCTCTTTAAAACAACGAGTGTTGTTTAATTTCACATTTACATTCTTGTCATTTACTTGTTCATTCGAAAAAGAGGGCGATTTGCCAAAAAATCGGCATAATCTATTCACCCCCTCTAGATTATCGTGAGCCACTTAGACTAACAAGTGGTATCGAGCCAAAATCTTTGGCTAGCTAGCCTGCTCCGAGTAAAGAGGAAAGATCCATGGCTACGAATGAAGCTTATCTCACCATCGCGCCTCCACCAACAAGCCACCACTATTCGACGCCAACAACTACGCATTTTGGAAAGACCGCATGGAGTGCTTTCTACAAGGGTGCAGATTTGATATTTGAAATGTGGTCATTGAAGGAGTTGCTCAACCAACAACAAAATTGTAGGATGGTACCACGACTCCCAAGCCGTTCAAGGAATACGATGAAAATGACAAGAAGGTTTTTCTTTAAACGGTAAGGCCTTAAACATTTTACATTGCTCTCTTTACCACCACCGAATATAATCGCATAAGAGGCATACGGTCGGCACATGAAGTTAGGGAAAAATTAGAAACCATCTATGAGGGCACAAAGAAAGTGAAGCAAGCAAGAAAAACAATGCTTGTGAAAGACTTTGAAAATTTCAATATGCATGATGGTGAAAGCATATCAAAAATGGTGGAAAGGCTTGACAACATTGTCAATCCTCTTGTGGCTCTTGGAAAGGTCATCTCCGAAGAAGATAAGGTGACCAAAGTCTTAAATGCCCTTCCCGCTCATGGTCCGAAAAGGTGACGGTAATCACTTTAAGCTCAAAATCTTGAGACACTCAAGTTTGATGAGCTCATTGGGAACCTCCTTATTTATGAAGTATATCTCAAGGAGAGGAAAATTCTCAACCATCCACCTCTAAACCGGTACACAAAATATTATTAAAGGTTTAGCATCTTCTTCTAATAATGTTTATTATACTAGTGATGAGGATGATGAAGAAACGGCGACTCTTAGAAAATTTGAAAAATTTGTAAACAAAAATAAAGCAAGAAAACCAAGAGACAATTCTTGTTTCAAATGCGGAAAATCCGGCACTACATAGCCGATTGCCCAAAATTAGCGGAAGAGGAACAAAAGAAGAAAAGCCTTTTCCAAAAAAGAAGCGGGCGTTAAATGCGGACGTCAAAACTTGGGATGAATTACTTGAAACAACCAACGAGGAAGGAGAATCCGAACATGGTCTTATGGCCATAGACGATGAAAATACCGAGGTACGCTCTAATGCTTCATCTTCTTCCCTAGTTGATGAATTACAATGTGATTTTGATGAATTGCAAAATGAGTTTCAAAATTTGATTGTTAATACAAGAATTTGAAAAAGGAGCATAAAGAGCTTAAACTAGAAAAAGATAAATTATTTACTTCTTATGATTCTCTTGATAAGGCTCATGCTATTACTCTCACTATGGTCCGTACTCTTGAAACCGAAAAACAAAAGCTCATAAATGATATTGAAAATCTAAAAAAGGATGTGCATCGATTCAATTTAAGTAAGGATAAAGTCACAAAAATTTTAGATGCACAAAGAGGTGAGCATTCTAAATTAGGACTTGGTTACAAACCTTTTCAAAATGCTTTTTTACGAAAAAGACCAAGGTCCAACCTTTGATACGTGCTAGTAGTCCTCGTATTATTACTTGTTTTTTTATTGTGGTAAGAATGGACACTATGCTAGCAATTGTAAATTGAAGAATAATTTTAGTTATTATTGGAGACCTAAAGGTCTCAAGGCTAACCCCATGGACCCCAAAATTATAGGGTACCTAAAAATAATTCCTTTGTAGGTTATAGGGGCTATAACAACAATGGAAGATTCAAAATGGCTCGTGGACAGCGGATGTTCACGCCATATGACCGGAAAGAGAGAACTTTTACCAACAAAGAAGCTCCAAGAAGAGGGTATGGTCATGTTCGCAATGGCAAATGAAGAATTCTTGGAAATGGAGAAACCGGTAACTCTTCTTTTTCTCTTAGTAATGTTCTCTTTAGTAGAAGGGCTTAAGTTCAATTCGATAAGTGTTAGCCAACTTTGTGATTCAAATTATAATGTTGTTTTTAATAAAGAAAAATGCTTTATTTCCAAAAATGATAAAATTATTTGTGAAGCAATTAGAAAATGCAATCTTTACAAAATTTGTACAAGTGATTTGGTTAGTCAAAATGTTTCTTGTCTTGTCGCCAATAATGATTTAACTAGTTTATGGCATAGGCGACTTGGACATGTTGGATACAAAATTTGCAAACTATTTACAAAAACCAACATGTAAAAGGACTACCCAAATTGAATTTTGAAAATCTTGGCTTATGTGACACTTGTCAAAAGAACAAATTAGTTAAGAGTAGTTTTAAGCCCAAAAATAAAATTTCCACTACCAAACCCCTACAAATGCTTCATCTTGATTTGTATGGGGATATTGGTACGGCAAGTCTAAGTGGAAAACATTACACTTTTGTTATAGTTGATGATTTTTCTAGATATACTTGGGCTCTATTCCTTACAAATAAAAGCGATGCCGTTAATGAGTTTGTTAAGTTGTGTAGACTCATTGAAAATGAAAAGGAAGATACTATTAAGTATATTCAAGTGATCGAGGTGGAGAATTTAACGGTGAATTTAGAGTCTTTTGTGAAACCAAGGGATATAGTCATAATTTTTCGGCTCCAAGGACACCTCAACAAAATGGAGTAGCCGAAAGGAAGAATCGGACACTTCAAGAAATGAGTCGGTCCATGCTAAATGAATTTTCACTTCCAAAATATTTTTGGGCCGAAGCCGTAAGTACCGCTTGCTATGTCATTAATCGAGTTTATATTCGCCCTAAAATGAATAAAACTCCATATGAGCTTTGGAAAGGAAGAACTCCAAATATTAGTTATTTCAAAATATTTGGATGTAAATGTTTTATTTTGAATACTAAGGATCAATTAGACAAACTTGATCCTAAGGCCGATGAAGGAATATTTATGGGGTATTCAACCAAGAGCAAATCATATCGGGTCTACAATAAGACTAGTGGGGTTGTTGAAGAATCCATCCATATCAAATTCAATGAAGCTTCGGGTGTTGAAAGGATACCCAATAATGAAAGTGATAAAGAGAATATTGTTGAACCCCATTGTTCAAGATGAAACTCAAAATGATCAACCTTCAAGCTCAAATGTTCCTCAAGAAGATAAAGGTGATACTTCAAATCTTCCCGTAGCATTGAAATTTAAGGAGATCACCCAAAAGATCTTATTATTGGTGATTCCCTTGATAAAGTAATGACTCGAGGAAAATTTATCGAGAAAGCTCTTATATCTCAAAAAGAGCCTAAAAATGCTAAGGAAGCCATTGAAGATGAGGATTGGTTTTTAGAAATGCAAGAGGAGTTGAATCAATTTGAAAGGAATGGTGTATGGTAATTAGTATCTTGTCCTCCATCTCAAACAATTATTGGCACAAAATGGGTATTCCGGAAATGCTTGATGACCAAGGCAATATTGTTCAAATAAAGCAAGGTTAGTAGCTCAAGGTTATTGTCAAGAAGAAGGTATTGATTATGATGAAACATTTGCACCGTAGCACGTTTTGAAGCTATTCGTATTTTACTTGCCTATTCTTGTTATAAAAATTTCAAACTTTACCAAATGGATGTTAAATCCGTTTTCTTAAATGGTATTATTCAAGAAGAAGTCTATGTAAAACAACCTCCGGGGTTTAAAATTTTTCTAGGCCTAATGATGTTTATAAACTTAAAAAGGCCTTGTATGGTTTGAAACAAGCACCCGTGCATGGTATGATAGACTTAGCTCTTTTCTTTTGCAAAATGGTTTTACAAGAGGTAAAATTGATACTACTCTCTTTGTTTTTCAAAAAGGGAAAGATTGCTTATTAGTGCAAATTTATGTTGATGATATTATTTTTGGTGCTACTAATGAATCCTTGTGCAAGAAAGTTTCTAAGTTAATGCAAGGTGAATTTGAAATGAGCATGATGGGGAGCTCAACGTCTTCCTTCGACTTCAAATTAAGCAATGCCAAGAAGGAATTTATATTTCTCAATCAAAATATACAAAGGAGCTTTTGAAGAAATTTGGCATTGAAGAAGGAAGAAGAATCTCTACCCCAATGGCAACAATGAAAAAGACAAGTCGGTTGATGAATCCAAATATCGAGGTATGATTGGCGTTTACTTTATTTAACCGCAAGGCATCGGATATTCTTCATGCCGTATGCCTATGTGCTCGTTTTCAAAGCAATCCCAAAGAATCTCATATGAGTGATGTTAAAAGGATTTTTCGATATTTGAAAGACACTATTCAATATGGTTTATTCTATCCAAAGAATGAAATTTTTTTCTTAAAGGTTATAGTGATTCGGATTATGCGGGAAATATTGATGATCGGAAAAGTACTTCCGGATCATGTCAATTTCTAGGTGATTGCCTAGTTTCTTGGTCTTCAAAGAAACAAAATTGTGTTTCACTTTCAACGGCCGGCCGAATATATTTCCGCGACATTTTGTTGTACACATCTTCTTTAGATGAAACAAACCTTAGCGGATTATAAATATTCTTTTGAAAGTGTTCCTATCTTTTGTGATAATATATCCGCTATAAATATTGCTCAAAACCCGGTTCATCATAACCGTATTTAAACATATTGAGATTCGCATCATTTTCTAAGGGATTGTGTTTCAAAACGAAAAGTTGAGATATCTTTGTACCATCTCAAGATCAATTAGCATACATTTTTACAAAACCGCTATCTTCCGAGACTTTTGCGTCAATACGAGCTCGGTTAGGCATAATGCATATTGAAAATCAGAAAATCGGATTTTTTGTTAAAAACTCGGATTTTTTGTTAAAAACTCGGATTTTTTGTTAAAAACTCGGATTTTTTTGTTAAAAACTCGGATTTTGGAAAAACAGAAAGAACACTAGGCTGGTTGGGGAAAGGCCGACCGGCCGCCCATGACGCCGACGGCCGCCCACCCCCAACCGTCGCCCCTCACCATTTTATGGTTTAAATCGTTTATGTTTTTTTGACCATTTTGGCTCATTTTGTCCATTTTTCGTCCCCTACGCACTTTTCACACAAATTTCACTTCAAATTTGTTTTATTGCATACATTTTATATTTTGGACTTCATGAGGCTCGATTATCATCATCATTGTTCATCTTTACCGATTAGATGGTAAGAATTTCTCCTTTTAATCTCAATTGGGTTGAACCCTTGAGAATGTGCTTGTATCTTGATATATTATTGAAATTCTTGTATTAATATGTTGTTTATGATGATTGATGATGAATGTATATTGTGGTTTTGAAATTGGTGATGAAATTTTTGGCTTAAACGAATCACAAATGCGTTATATTTCTCTTGTTTTATTCGACGACGCCAAGTGTTCGACAAAAATACTTCAATGAAAAATTCACCTACATGATTCTCTTGATTTGAAAAGTCTTATAAGTTTATAGAGATCATGTTTTATCAATCAAATGAGCTTTTACAAATCAAATGAGCAATTTTTTCCTTTTTATTCGAATTTAGCTTAAATGCTCAATATGCTCGATAAATCTATAAAATTGCGGCACTTTGATATAATTGTATGATGTTTTTATCGTGCTAACATTATTTTTGATGATTCCAAAGGGGAGAACCAAGAAAATGCTCATAAGCTCAAAGAAGCGTAAATAAGCTCTTAAGAAAAGCTATAAGCTAAAGCTCTTAAAAGCCAAAAGCTATGGATTATACTTGGTCCATGTGATGTATTATGGACTTTTATACTTGACTTATGATGTTTTTGTGACAGGGGAGCTTATAAGCTCATGATATTCAAGCTTAAGTTGTAAAAGCTAAGCTTTAAGCTTTTAGTTGTTGCTTGTATACTTGTTCTTGATATGCATATTGATAGGTGGAGCGTGTGCAAAAATGATTTTGAAATTGTACTTATGATAAATCTTGCTTGTAATGGTTTGATGTTTTAGACCGGAAAATTGGTTTTGTTTTAAAATCAACTTCCTAAAATTGTTTTGGTTTGTAATCATAAAAAAGGGGAGTTTGTTAGATAAATGTTTTTATCAGATTTTGATGATTATGTTTAAATGAGTTTTTATACCAAAACAATGATAATAAATGTTGTCCAAATACTCCTAAATGATTTAAAATGTTTTTGCTAATTTTTGGAGTATTTCTTAGAATTTATTTTTCGATAATAATGGACAACACTTTTTGATGGTTTTGTTTAAATTGGTTTTTACACCAAAACTATGTTTATAAATGTTGTCAAAATACTCCCAAGTGATTTAAAATGTTTTTACTAATTTTTGGAGTATTTCTTGAAGTTTATTTTTGATAAAAATCGGACAACATTTAATATTGGAGGTCGACCGATCGCTCAAAGCATCGTCAAGATCAAGAAAAGAAAACACGAAACAGTAACATACTTGGACTTGAAAATCGGTTAGTGGGGACCGGTCAAGCGGGGGCCGACCGGCCGCACTCCTAGGGCGACCGCACCCGTCGGCCGACCGGTCGACCCCGACGACTGCACTGGATCGCACTAATTTTTTTCAAACGATCGAAATCTTCAACAGGCAACCGGTCGCCTCTATGCTATTTTGTGACAAAGAAAGTTATCTTTGTTTGAAATTTTTTACAACAAGATTTACTTTTGATTTTTGTACAATATTTCTACATCTTGTGATCTTCTTTTTGTAGACAAAAGTGAAGATAGAGGAGTCTATGTTGGGAGCCTATGTTGGTGAAGACTTCCCTATAAATAGATGATGAAATTGAAGACACAACATACAACATATACAAGCAAAATACACAACAAGAAATGCAAATTGTTCAAGCTTTCATTTTTACATTCTTATTGTAATAGCCTAAGTACTTTCACTTGCACATCTTTGAGGTCTAGGCTTTTTGATTCTTGATTACACTTGCACTCAATCTTTGTATTGGTTTCATAGAGTTGTAATCTTGAATTTTGTCCATCATTCAACACAAGACATCCTGTGAGTATTCTTGTGGTAAGAATACACTGGGTGATCTAGGTGATAGGTGTTTGAAGAGTGTGGTACTCTTCAAAGGTGGTGAAGGAAGATTGTGATAATCTCCTTGAAGGTGTTGTAAGAGGATTATGGTGATCTTCAAGGTGTTGTATTAATTGTGGTAATTAATAAAATATTTTTTTCTTTTTGAAATCCATCCCAGGAGATCTTTGGGGTGGTAGAGGATTAGGCCCAGGTGGGTTGAACCTCTTTAAATCAACGAGTGTTGTTTAATTTCCGCATTTACATTCTTGTCATTTACTTGTTCATTCGAAAAAGAGGGCGATTTGCAAAAAAATCGGCATAATCTATTCACCCTCTAGATTATCGTAGCTACTGGACTAACATTATCTAACAACTATGATTGTACCCTCTCTCATCTTCTCCTATGGTGCCATGGTCCGGGTGATTGCGGTCCCCCCTGTTGTGGTCCTTTCTCCATTAACTATAATTTCTTCTACTTCCTCTTCTCGGGTTTATCCCATGTTGTCGCTCCCGGGTCTCTTGGTCGACAAGTTAATGTCCTACAAATTACCGGTAATCCCAAATCTTATTCTACTATGGTTTCTCGGTAAACCAAATTTTATCCTCGAGCCTGTTAAAAACGGGATTATTACTCGATTACTATTGATGAACATATTTATCAAAGAATGGGTTAAGGAATTTTCATTTTCGTTAATGGGAGGATGGTTTTGGGTAAAGGAACTAAGCCTTGGACATTGATGCCACTTCAAAACGGCTTATGGAATTATGGAATATTACAAATCCTTGGCAATTAATTCCTCTCGGTAAAGGATACTTTTGTCTAAAATTTTCTAATGTTGTGGATCGTTCTAGAGCTCAAGTTCGAGTTACTTGGTCTGTTAATCCGGGTTTTATTAAATTGTCCCCGTGGGTACCGACTTTAATTCTTACAAAGTTACTACGCTCCATCGCTAGTGTTTGGGTTCGTATTTTCGAACTTAGTATTAAATATTGGCATTCTGATTTCATTATGGGAATTGTGAAAGTAATAGGGACCGGTTCAAGTTGATGAGTGTTCGTTGAATGGGTTTTTGGGTTATTTTGTTCGGGTCTTGGTTGATATTAAATTGTTAGGAATTTTAATTCCTACTATTTTTGTTTTTTTAATAAAAATATTTTTAAGTTTTGTCTTTCCTGACTTATTTTGTAACGACCCAATTTTAGGAAATTAAAGTATTCTAAAAAATATTATTAAGAAAACACAAATTTATAAATTAAAGTGATCCCAATAATTATCAGAAAATTTTTAATTCTTAAGAAAAAAAATATAATGATAATAGTAATAATAATAATAATAATGATAATTACATCTTCCAAATTAAATATCCAACAGTTATGCTAAGCATAACCGAAAAAATTAAAGACATAAATCCAGAATTTAGTCCGATCATAATTATTTCAAATATAAATATAGCATGATTTATTCCACCATCCACAACATCATATCTTCAGCCGGATTCCTCAACCTGAAAGTCATGATAATAATAGGGTGAGCTTTATCTCGCTCAAGAGGAATATATCTCACAATATTTAATATAACATGAAAAACATTCACATAATTACAAAATTAAATTCATTAATTTCCTCTTTTTCCTCTCGATCGCCGCCGATTCTGCATATAGCATTCGGGTTCACCTCAAGATACTTTTGATCCCGGACCTTTTCATGGCCCCTGACTTATATGAATTTATTTCCTCTTGACATATATTGCAATCAATAAAAATACAATTATGAAACATTAAATAAAGACAAAAAATATAGAAATCCCTACCTTAATAATAGCAGATATTTGATGTAGAATAATGAACAATAAAACTTTTAGTCCTCGACCCCTTCGTTTTCTATATTTGCTCACTAAAAATATAATCTCATCAAAATATAATTTTAGAAACCACACTCAAACTTTGCTCACAATTTTATAAAATTCTCTCTCAATAATTTGCATTATTTAGCTATGTTGCTCTTAGAAATTTTTGATAAAATGCTTAAAACATACATCCTTGTTTATAGGCCTAAACAAGATCTAATAGAATTATTTTTTTATTACATGATTAAAGCACTAAATTAATGGGGTGGTTGGCTCAAATTTCTTTTTATATGGGTTAAGTTATTGTCTAGATAGTAATCCACTATAGATTTCTTGATTTACAAAGTAATCTTTATTTATTTATTATTTTTTTTCTCTGCTATCACATATTTCCAAACTTAGAGTTTTAATAAACATGGGAAAGATTTATGTTGGATTCCTACTCACTATAGGATTCGAGTTTCTAGATGTATTAGGATTCCTTATAGATATTATCTTATTTCCTAACTTATAGAATCCTACCCCTTCTATATTTGTGTATTCTTTGTTTCCATGTGCTTGTAGGATTCTTGGACATCAAGGAATCAACATCTATATAAAGAAAGGAACGACCATCAACTTTTTACACACCTTGAACCACGAAATTACAGAGTAATAAAAGAGAGATACAATCGAGAGAGAAGCAATAAGATTCAGAGTGCAATAGAGTTACGCAGTCAGAGTGTTGTTCGAAGTGTCTGTAACATCGAGAAGAACACTCTATCCAGTTTCGAGTCATGTTGAGTTATTTTCATCCATACATTGTTTTATTAGGTTTCATAGAATATTCTGAGAGTATTTTGGACGAAGTGAATTACTTAGAATAGATCTACTCAGTTGGAGTTTGTTTTTCTAGACTAGTTGAATCATTCATGATCGGGTTGTACTACAGATAATTTCAACTAGTGATTTTGTCATAATTAACACATCTACAAAGGTTATTCTTAACTTGTAAATAAATTTTACTTTGTGCGTTCTTTTTCGATGCTTGTTCCATAGAGTGTTACAACATCTCGTGTGACACTTTCTCTGACATTTGTTGAAATGAACGTTTTGGAACCTCAAAAACTTTCAATTAGTATCACACGGCCACACTTGATTTCACTAAGTGTTGATCCTACGTTCGTACTATGGAATGGAAAATCGATGGGCTTATGTTAGTCCTCCGATCTTTGAAGGAACGAACTACTCTATTTGGAATATAAAGATGTGTGCGTTTATCAAATCAATTGATGAGAAAGCTTGGCGTGCGGTTCTGACTGGATGGACTCCTCCGAAAATTGAAGATAAAGATGGGGACTTCATAAATCAGGATGAAATCAACTGGTCCAATGATGATATCCAACTGGTCCAATGATGATTTGGTGCAGTAGATTTTAATAACTTCAAAATAATTTGCAATTATACTGCAGCTAAAGATGCGTGGGATGCTTTACAAAAGCATTGTGAAGGATCTGCAAGTGTTCAACTTTCCAAGTTGCGACATCTGAACGTCAGGTTTGAGAACTTGAAGATGGAGGAGGACGAAGACATCACGCCGTATCATGGGAAGACTATGCGATATTGCTAATGAATCTCAGTCTCTTGGTGAACCTATTTCGAACTCAAGACTGGTTAGTAAGATGATGCGGTCCTTACCTGAAAGATTCGACGTCAAAATTGCCGTTGTGGAAGAGCTGTCAAATATCACAACATTGCGGCTAGATGAGTTGGCTGGGATTCTCAAAACTTGGAAACTCAACTTCGTCAACAAAAGGAGACCACAAGGTAAAGGCATCGCTCTACAGGTATTACTCGATGAACCTAACGAATTAGCTCAGTTGACTAAAGAAATTGAGGAATCTGAATTAGGAGAAGAATCAATGGCTTTGTTTGCTAACAAATTTAGTAGAATCATGAAAAACAAAAGCAAAAATCAATTTCCTTCAAAAGCCAAAAGCCTGAAGCTCCCAAATATCCTCAAAGAAACACACCTGATAAAAATCAAGATAGATCCGGAAATCAATTTGATATTGAAAAGGTAAAGTGTAGAGCTTGTTCAGGTTTTGGTCATTATGCTAATGAATGTGCTAACACCTTGAGAAAAAGAGGTATGAATTTCTCTGTTACCTTAAGTGATGATGAGTCCGAAAAAGAAAACACAGGCCAAGACGATGAAAACCTTGTGTTTATGGCGATTATTGAAAAACCAAGGGCTCTGCAGATCAATCCTTTAGGTGTCGCTCACGGTGTCGCACGGAATGTTCCAACACCTACCAGGTACACTTTATCCGACACTTCTGATATTTTTTGCTTAACATCTACCTCTGTAGTTGAAACAGATAATCAGGGTGCTGAAGACTCCGATGGTGAAGAACAAAATATCGTTGAAGCCTACTAGGAGTTGTATCATGAATGGAGCAAACGTATTCAACAGATTGGAAATCTTTCAAAGGAGAATGAAAAGCTCACCAAAGAGAATGAAGAACTGAAGAAAACTTCAAACCGTTTGGAAGTACTCTTGACTAGGAGAGATGAAGAACTGGAAAAGGTCAAATCTAAACTCGACAAATCTCTTGAAACATTAAAACGATTGAATACTGGTAAAGCCAAGCTTGATGAAATTCTGTCTCTTGGAAGTGATAGTAAGAATGGCTTAGGGTAATAAAACCCCTGTTTTTGTCAAAGAAAAGGGAAATATTGAACCCTCGACTTCATCAGTTGAAAAATCTAAATCTTTTAATACAAAAGGACGTAAATGGAGGCATTACGTTTGTCACTATTGCTACAAACCTGGACACATTAGACATTACTGCTACAAGTTAAAATCTGATTTAAAACGGTCTTCTGGTTCAGTGTCACCAACAATGTCTCACAACTCGGTAACACTTCCAGTAACACCTCCAATAACACCTCACGATTTCAAAAATCTGTATGGGTTCGCAAAATTGAATTAACTTGTAATGTTGTTTATACCTCTTTAAGATCTAACACTGCAGGATCTTGGTACTTTGATCGTGAACATTTGATAGTGGGTGTTCACGACACATGATAGGTACTATTGAGTATTTGACTAACTATGAACGATTTGAAGGAGGTATGGTAAAATATGGTGGAGGTGCTCGTGGATTGATTATTGGTACGAGTACTTTGAATGCGAAAGGTTTGCCTAAGCTTCAAAACGTTCTACACGTCGAAGGGCTTACAACAAACCTTCCCAGTATAAGCAATCTGTGTGATGAAAATATGCATGTGAGGTTTGATAAAGAATACTACAAAGTTTATGATAACACTAACACTTGTGTTTTGACAGGATTAAGATCTGTAGATAATTGTTATCAATTTGGTGGTGTACATGCATATCATAGTGTGAATTTAAATAAAACTGAGTTGTGGCATCACAAGTTAGGTCATGCTAACTTTCGTATGATTGATAAATTGGTTAAGTATGAGACTGTGAGAGGTATGCCAAAATTGAATACGAAACTAGGGTAAACAAACTAGGGTGTCGCACACAAGTGTCACAACACGGTGTTTTGAACTACTTCACATGGATCTTATGGGTCCTATTGAGGTTGAGAGTGCTGGTGGTAAGAATTACTCCTTTGTATGCGTAGATGATTTTTCTCGTTACACTTGGATAAATTTCTTACGTGAAAAATCTGATGTTTTTGAATCTTTTCGAAAGTTGCATAAAAGGATGTGTAATCTATACAACACCACTGTTGCTAGGATTAGAACAGATCATGGTAAGAAATTTGAGAACTCATCTTTTTCAGCCTTTTGTAATAGAAAGAGTATTTCACATGAATTCTCTGCACCCAAAACCCCACAACAAAATGGGGTAGCAGAAAGAACGAATCGAACATTACAAGAAATGACACGAGTCATGCTAAGTTCCAAGAATTTGACAAAACGTTTTTGGCCGAGGCCCCGAATCTGCGTGTCACATTGCTTATCGAGTATAGTTGAGGTTAGGTAGTACTATGACTCTATATGAGATCCTTTTAGGCAAAAAACCCAACCTTAAGTATTTTCATATTTTTGGATGTGTGTGCTATGTGCTAAATAATAGAGATCAACTTGCCAAGTTCGATTCTAAAAGTGATAAAAGTCTATTTCTCGGGTACTCTGTTAATAGTCATGCATACAGAATATTTAATCTCCAAACAAGGACTATTATGGAAACTGTGAATGTTGTCTTCGATGATTATCTTGAACTTGCGGGGAAAATCTGAAGAAGATGATGTCTCTGATCTTATCGAATTAAATAAAATAGCTCAAGTTGTGCCTGAACAGGACGTCACAACAGATGATGCTCCTAGTGTTACAAGAGATGAGGGAACATCTGGAACAACACTTGCTGAGACACCTTTAGCTACTAACTCGTAAACTCACTCGGGTTTCGAACATGATCTTGAATCTGAATCATGTATTAGATGACTACGAAACTGACCGGAAGTAGGGATATACCAAGCAAAATTAAGAAAACAACATCCTACTACTCAGGTAATAGGTGAAGTTTCTTGAAGGAATTGATTTAGGAGGAAAGAAAAGGTAAATTATCGTGATATGGTAAGATCTGCGTATTTGTCTCCTATCATCTTGTGGTAAGAACTTGCTATTTTATTTATAACATTGAACAGAAGAATATCTTTGAAGCTTTGAAAGATGAATTTCGGATAAATGTCTTGCAAGAGGAACTTAATCAATTTGTTAAAAATAATGTGTGGTATTTAGTTCCCGGACTAAGAATGTGAATGTGATTGGCACAAAATGGATTTTTAAGAATAAAACTAATGAGTTAGGCAAAATTGTGCGCAATAAGGAACGTCTAGTTGCACAAGGGTATACATAGGTTGAAGGGTGAACTTTGATGAAACATTTTTTCCTCGTAGCCCATATTGAGTATATTCAATTGTTACTTGCTATAGCCTGTCACTTGGGAATTACCCTTCACCAAATGGATGTTAAAAGTGCTTTTTAAATGGGATTTTAAATGAAGATGCTTTTGTTGAACAACCTAAAGGATTTGAGGACTCTTCTACGCCTAACCATGTGTATAAGCTTAAAAAGGCACTCTATGGTCTAAATATCTTCTTCAAATTGGTTTTAAAAGAGGTGTAGTGGATAAAACTCTTTTCATTCAAAGGTCAGTAAAAATACCATGATTGCTCAAATCGTAGATGATATTATTTTTGGGTCTTCATCCCAAAAGTTGTTAAATGAATTTATTGAATGCATGTCTTCTACTTTCGAAATAAGCATGGTTGGTGAATTGAGTTTCTTCTTGGGTTTGCAAATCAAACGATCGATCTTTAGGATTTTTCTTTCAAAGTAAGTATGCTAAAAATTTAGTAAAGAAATTCAACTTAGATAGTGCATCTCACTTAAAAACTCATATGGGATCGAGTCAAAAATGAGTCGTGAGATTTTTCTTTGGAAGTGTCGATCACACCTTATATAGGAGCATGATATGAAGTCTCGCTATATTTAAGCGCGATCGTCCGATATTATGTACAGTGTGGGTTTATGTGCTAGATATCAAACCAAACCCAAAATCACTCACCTAAAAGCTTTAAAAAGAATTATTCGTTATGTTGGTGGAACTATCTTGATTTAGGGATTTGGTACACCAAAGATAAAAACACAAATCTTGTTGGATTAAGGGATTCATTGGGGCGGGGTGATGTTTGATTGGCATGTGTTTTGCATGTATTTTGAGCTTAATTGTAGCTAGAATTAGTTGTGCGTGTGGCCGAAGAGAATGATGCAACCACATGAATTGTGATGTGTTGTTCTTGATTTGCCTTTCATTACTCCCATTTGTGCATTGTCTTATTTATAAAGCGTTGACCGGGACTGTCAACAGTTTAAGTTTGGGGGTTTGATTGGTATGTGTTTTGCATGTATTTTGGGCTTAATTGTAGCTAGAATTAGTTGTTATGCATGCATTACTTGAGTGAAAAGGGCTTTATTTCTGTAAAGTGGAAAATGTATTACGCTTTGCTCGTTTTGTAGGAATTAATTGATATTTGTAGTATTTTGGCGACAATTCGGAGCATTGCGGTAACAAACCGCCAATAATCAAGCTAATGTGTTATGTTTGTAGGAATCAGCCTACGGCATCCCGCACGGGCTGGTCATGAGTGGAGCGCACGGCCCGTGCATCCTTTCAGCGAATGAATGATCCTACGGCACCGCACGGGCAGGTCGTGCACGAGGAGCACGGCGTGCATGCATGGCGGGAAAAATAGGGTTTGGCAGTTCTAATCGAGTTTTGACCCAAACGGAGTATAAATACAGACGAGGCGGCCCCAAACAAAGACATGCTGATTTTTGCCCTAGAAAGCTAGAGAAAAGAGCAACCTTCTACCGAAGGATTGGAGAGATTGATCGAGGTCACAACCACGCGTTTGAGGATTGAAGATAGATCGAAAGATCATCGACATCCCTGAGTTTTCTCATTCCATCATATCATTTACTTTCGATTAGTTAGATATGAACTTGAATAAATTGTCTATGAATTATTTATTTCCCATGTCTGGCTAAACATCTTGTGATTCCTGGGTTTGGGATTAGGTTAATGGATATTTTTGTTGATGTTTAATTGCAATTGAAGTTATTATTTTCAGACCCTATTCGAGTAATTTGTTTTATTACTTGTTTTATCAAATGGCCATTGGTTTAACTTGCTTTGATGTATTGATTCATAATTCGAGAGATGAGTTTCAATACTAGATCTGTGTGTACTTGACATGAATATTTGCAAGATTGAGAAGTCTGTGAATATTTGTGAGGATATTTGATCTTTTGTGCTTTTGGGAGTTGGATATCTTTTGTTGAGTAGAGATGCAAACATAGATAATGCAATCAATGTTTTTACATACATCTCGAGAGATAGGGTAAAATATTTTTTTTGATTGTCTTATAGGGAAGAATAATAATAACTTTGTTTATGATTAATCTGATGACAAAAAGGGATATTAACTGAAACCATAACCCAGGAATCCATTCATCTCCTTGATCTTTCAATCAACTTTTACTTTGTCTTTTTAAGATAAATTATTGTCTTGTTTTCACAAACCAAATTACTCAATTTCGATCGTGCGGATAAAAATAAGATTATTACAATCCCAATACTTAGTACATTAATTTATTAGTCTCTGTGGATTCGACCTTGCTAACCCTAATCTATAAATTACACCGTACACTTGCGGTGAAGCTAAAAATAAGGCGAACAATGTTGATGATAGAAAAAGCACCACTGGTGGTTACTTTTATCATGGAAATAATTTAGTGTCTTGGTGCATCGTAAGCAAGCAAAAATGTACGTGTCTCTTTCAATGCGCTAAATCGAATATGTGGCGGTTGGAAGTTGTTGTTCTCAAATGATATGGATGAACCAAATGATAGAAGATTATGGTATTACCGCGTGTGACATCTTAACCATTTATTGTGATAACTCTAGTGCGATTGAATATCAAAAAACCTGTTCAACATTCTCGCACTAAACACATTAACATTAGACACCATTTTATTCGAGATTTGGTTGAGAAAAATATTATTCGCATTGAGTATATTAGTACTGAAAATCAGTTGGCAGACATATTCACCAAAAACGTTAGATTTTGAGAATTTTTCAAATTTGCGAAAATCTTTTGGTCTGTGTGTGCTCTAAAATATTCCACGAAATGTTACAGCATTGCACATATCACTTGTTGTAACATCTGCACACACTGCATATTCTTTCTCCTCCCTTTTATTCTCTTTTCTTTTTTAGACATCCTGCACTATAGGAACATATTTGCATGTCTGGAACAGTGTGTTGTGGTTTTGAACTAGTGACTATTGGACTTCACTTGGAAAGATGATGTGAGTTGATCTTTCCAAATGCGTATTTTATTCTTGTACTTTCCCAGTTGATGAGTAAAAAAATTACAAATCATGGCTAGAGGCCTTTGACCCTCTATGTGAAAGCTATTCCTTGTGACCAATTTCCACGTATGTTTAAAAGTGTTTAAGAGGCATGATCAATGTGAAAAATAGCTACCTTTGGACTAGTGTGAAAGCTACCCACATTCAAGCTAAATCGTCATGTTTCTCTTAAGAAAAACTCAAAAATTCCTTATCTTTGGGTACTCGGATGGCAATTCATTGAATCAGAAGTACAGTGTCTTTCAAAATGTTGCAACATTTGGAACAACAACGATTGTGATGATCCATTTGCACTTTGCGTGCGTTTTTATTATTTTTACTTAGGCATTTGTTTTATTTCGCATGCTTGGTGATTTTGAATCGAATGATTTTTGGTAACAATGGAAGATATGTGATATTTATTTTTATCTCTAAAATCTTGGATTTCTTAGTATCCTATGAAAAGTGGAGTTGGATGCATTATGGAGACTTGGGTTATTGATTGAAATCTTGCAAGAATTATATATATCTTTGGTTAATTTGTCCCTAGTTTGTAGAATTCTAAAATCCTTAATTATTTGATTTTTCCAAAATCTGGTGGGTTATTCGATTTTTTTCAAATTCGGTATCCTCTTTTCCGATATATTTTCCTAGTTTCTAGGGGATTGTGTTGTGATGTGATTGAAACTCTTATGAATTACTACTCTATATATGCCTACACCTCTACCATTTCTCTCACGCATTCCAACTTTCTCATACTCTCTCTCTTTTTTTTTTTTTTTTTTCTTTCTCTCATAATCATCTTTGCAGCTCTCACATTTTTCGTAGCCATGGATAAAATTGTTACAGGTCTCCAGAAGTTGTTTGGAAGCCCTCACAAGTCACAAGTCGCCCTCACCGTCACCTTCGAAATCTAACACTCCGACTCCATCGCCCGAGAAGAAGCTTTCCTCCCCTGAGAAACCCACATCCTCTCAAGCGTCTGAAAGTTCTCTCAGAAAACCTCCCATGGATGCCTCTAAGGATTCCTTACCCAAAACTCCTCCCCGCCGCTCGAATGTTGAGGAATCCGTCCCCTCTGAAGTTCCTGCACCTACTACCACACCGATTCCCTCACCTGACCAAGAACAGGGGAACCTCGCTTTGGTAATCTATGAAAAACCTCCATCTCTTGTCCATGCAATCGCACCAGGGGAAGAACGAAATGTGATCGATGTTGAAGAAACTCCTGATCTCACTTTTATTCAAAGATTTTCACGGTCCGATTGGTCGTCCGGCTGGTACTCCTATTCTGCGCTGTTCCAAATGTCGAGGTGTTATTCACCCAAGTGTTTTCAAGAGACTTCACCTACGAGGAGGTTGCTAAGAAGCACATATCGAGATATAGGTGAAGGATCACGCACAGGGGAGACGATTTGGACATACCCACTTTTCCGATACATTTTCCGGTGACTCGGCGGAGAAGATGACTTTCAGTTTGGTGTGTCCCCGACGAACACAACCACATCGTAATATGGTACTGTCCGAAGAAGATGAGCATGCTGATAAAGACGAGCAGGAACATGTTATAGTTGAACCCGACGGAGAAAATTCCCCATTTGGTGATGATGTTCCTTTGGCTCAGGTACTGATGGATATAATGACTCATCTAGCTGTGGAAGCCAGTGCGACTACCTCTAAGAAACCCTCTGCTGATGAACCCATGGGGACAGACCAACCCAGACAATGATACGATGACCCCGAAAGTGATTTGAAGATGTTGAAAAAAGTGTTGGAACATTCGAACCCACATCCGACTCGAGAATATGATCTCTCCGATGAAGGGCGCAAGTTTATTGATGAAAAAGTCCGCGATCACACTTCATTTGAAAGGTACAACTTGAACAATTTTTTTATTCGTCGGTCTCTTGTTAGCACCATTGATACTGATGTACCATATATTGAAAAGGTTGTTTACGAGTTTTATGCTAATTTGACTTATGATGTGAGAAACAAGCATTCGTGAAATTTGGGAAGGTGTTTGTTCGTAATAGACTTTATGATTTTAGTCCTTGATGATTAATGATTTTTGGGACTTGATTGTGAGGAAGGTCGTCGGATCGTGGATTTTAATTTGGTTTTGAAAGTTTTGATCGGGAATAGAATGACAAGATGGCCTCGCACATCCTAAGAAGGTTTCTTCTTCTGCTCTTACTTCCCTTTATGGAGTTTTGTTCAAAATTGCCATATCCAACTGGGTCCCATCATCCCATACATCTAGTGTTACAGGGGAACATGCTAGGGTAATCTATTTGATTGATAAAGGGCTACCTTTCAATTTTGGCCAACTAGTGGTTGATCAAGTTTTGAGACATGCAGAGTCATCTTCAGATTCGGTGCTTTGCCATTTCCAATACCATTTATTTGATCTTGTGCTCGAGGTTTTGATAAATTGCCCGACATGATTTTTGTGCCTCACAAGCTTGTGGATAAAAAAAAGCGGGAAGTTGACCCGCCCTTATACTTTTTGGATGATGTAACAAAGCTCAGGGGGAAAATTGCAAAATTTGTCCTGTAATTATAAGACGGTAGCAAAAAGGTCCTGTAAAAATCACATTTCGCAAAAAAGTCCTCGTAACTATAGCAAACTCTCGATTTTGGTCCCGCAAAATGCATGACTTGCAAAATAGTCTGTAATATATAGAAATATCAATTTTGGTACTAATTTCTTTGAATTTCGATTACGTGAGCAAAGACATGTAGTTCCCAATTACAAGTGATATTAGGACCAAAATTCCCGAATGGAAATGGGAACTTACTACGATGGACTTCGTAACGGATTTTCCGAGGACTAGAGGAGGTTATGATACCATATAGGTTGTGGTGGACAGACTCACCAAATCACTCACTTCCGCCAATGAAGAAAATGGATAGCTACAGAAGTTGGCACAAATCTATATCCAGAGATTGTAAGGTTGCACGAGTACCACCGACATTGTTTCCCGATCGAGATCCAAGGTTTGTCTCGAGATTTTGGAAGTGTTTGCACGGGAACTAGGGACGAAACTAAGTTTTAGTACGTCCGCTCACCCGCAAAACCGACGGACAATTAGAACGCACGATTCAAACACTCGAGGATATGTTAAGAGCTTGTGCGCTAGATTTTCGGGGGAGTTGGGACATTCATTTGCCATTAGCAGAGTTCACTTATAATAACTTGTTGCTATCGGCGACGATAGGAATGGTGCCTTACGAGACACATCGTATGGGAGAAAGTGCGGATCCCCGCTACACCGGGAAATTGATGACCAGTGGACCCGAAAAGAGAGAAGCAACCCCATCAACCATTCCCCGAGTAGATCTCGATACAAGAAATCGTAGACAAGGTCAAGGTTAATAAATGAGGGGATCCAGGACACTCGTAGTCTGCAGAAGAGCTATGCGGATAAAAGGAGAAGGGATTTGGAGTTCGAGGTAGGAGATGAAGTGTTTCTTAGACTTTCACCACGAAAGAGAATGATTCACTCAAAGAAAGGAAGAAAGCTAAGTCCGAGGTACATTGGTCCGTACAAGATACTCAAAAGAATCGGGAATTTGGCCTATCGTTGGAATTACCACCTCCTATCGCCGGAATGCATGACGTGTTTCATGTCTCAGTTGAGGAAATATCAACCCGACTTTAACACGTTATCACAGGAGAAATTCTTCCAAGAATGGAGAACCCTGTCATACATCGGAAAGTTCATGCGAATCATTGATAAACAAATACGACAATTAAGGAAAAGAGAGATTCCAATGGTTAAAGTTGTATGGCAAACCCACGAGGGATGAGGATGCCACATGGGAAATGGAGGAAGATATGAGAAGACAACATCCAGGAATTATTCGAGAGGAATTTGGGGACCAAATTCTCTTAAGGAGGGAGGATGTGAAACCCCAAAATTTTTGATTAATCAAATTGTAATAGTTCGGATATTGTATCATGCGATTAAACGTCACAATTTGATATTAATAAAATGTAGTTTAATTTCTTTTATTATTAGTATTTTATTAATGTATTCTATCTCCTAACTTACTAATTGCTAATTCTAACTATCCTTAATGATATATTATTAACATAACTTATATATGTTGTATAGCTTATTTAAAACCAAACCATAGGATTATTGGTAACCTTATCACTAGAGTAGAAATATGACCAATAACTTATATATAAGAGAGACTCGTGATAAGAGGAATTTGTTATGTGATGATAGGAATCAAATATCACACAAAAAGAAAAAAAAAAAAGGAAAATTAGATGGATGGATGGATGAGGTGGACGTCCATTAAGGGAGGGGCGCATTAAGATTTTTTGTCTTCTTCCTCTAGTCTTCTTCTTCCTTTTGTCCTCTTTCTAGCATGTAATCCCCCAAAACCCAAGACAATATTTCATTAATCAAGGCAAGCATGCATACCAATTTCAAGAAAACAAAATGATGCTAGCCTAAAATAGAGGGGATGTATTGGACGGTCATTAAGTTATTGTGGGGGGAGACTTCATTTCACTCTATTCCTTCCCAAAAAAAAAACATAGATAATTTTACCAAAGAGAAGAACATCTTCTTCCTCTTCTTCCAAATGGCCAAAAATGAGTAAGGTAAGAATTTTTCTCAACAACTTTCCTTCAAAATTTCAAGCCTTATCCTCTTCACCTCTAACTTGAAACTCCACCCTTTGTAGCTTGAAGGCGGAGGGCCGAGAATTTGAAGGCATTAAGCTTAGAGATTGAGGCTTAGAAAGCTTTCAAGAAGGCTAATAATCAAGGGTAAGGACTTATAAACTACACTCTTCCTTACTCTCTCTTTTTCCATTTTTTTTTCTTTCATTTTCTTGACACCAAAACACCTTATAGGGGCTATTTTAAGAGTCTTGAGGGACTAGAGGGGACTTACAAAGGCTAGAAGCAACTTTTAACAAGCACAAAGAAAAGGTGGGTGAATTCTTTAAAACTCATGTCTTTAATTGCATAAACTAGCATGTTTTTTTGTGTGTATGTTATGTTGTTATATTTCTGGAAATTAGATGATATATTTATTTCTGGAATTTTGAAAAATATATATATATATATCTAGGTGTGTGCAAACTCATGTTAAAAGTGTTTTTATTTAGATAAGATAGCTTTTGTATGCTTATATTATTTCTTGTGGCATAAATGTTGTATTTTATTTTATAATATATATTTCTGGAAATTTTTAGTCTCTTATATTTCTGAAAATTCTGAAATATATATATTTGTGTAGAAAACTAAGCCAAAAGTGATTTTTTAGAAATAGCTTTTGTGAGTTTTTAGGCCTTTTATTATATATGAGCTCAAATAACCTAGATTATGAGAAAAATACTTTTAACATACCATAACAATAATCTGGACATGAGGACTTGTGAACAAAATCGGGTTTGGGCCCTTTTTGCAAATAAGACAAAATATAGGGCCAAAAATGAAAAATACCAAAAACTTTGGGACCACTGTAAAATTTCGAAATTTGCACTGAAATTACTGTAATATTAATAAAAATAATAATTGGGACCCTCCGGTCAAACAAATACGAATATACGAATTTTAGACACTTAAATGAAATTTTCCAACCTTTAAGGGGGCTAAACTGTAAATTTCAAAAATCTGAAAAGTTACTGTCCCAAGAAATTTATGAAATTACTTTAATTAGTATTCTGGACCTTTAGTCCAAATTTCACGAAAAATGGGCTTGAAACGAGCCCTTAACAATAAAAATTGCCTTTGGGGTTAAAAATGGAATTTTCAGAAAATCGGTACTAAACCTGGAAATTTTTCAAAATCTTTTTTAACCTACATACTTACTACCTCAAAAAAATTATTAGACTTGGAATCTCGTTAAAACCTTTTCCGATTTAAGAGATATCCATTTTTAAATGTATCGGGTCAAATAATAAATTTGGGGAAAACTGGGGCTGACCTGCAATTTTCGAAAATTTGACCCCGAGACCCAGAAAATATGATTCCTTAGAGTAATTAGAAAAATTAGGGATTGACCTTGCCCTTTTCCGAGTCCGGGATCACAATTTATGGAATTTTTAAAAACTCACATAAATTCTTCTCTTTAATTAAAATATTTTATTCTAAAATAGAAATTTACCAAGGTCATAGTAATTATTTTATCTTCTAAAATTCAGTATTTATAAAATATTAAATATTTTATTTAATTAATTTTTTTATTTATAAATTATTATCCGAATATTATTGAGGATTTTCATAACGACTAATTGTCATGATAATAAGGCGACTACCTCGCCGCATAATCAACCTTATTAAGAACTTCGACATAATACATCGAATCAAAGATTAGAACCGGCTAGATTACCCTCCGATATCTATGCCGTGTCAATGTTTGATCGATTGAATATCGGACGCTTGAACTCGCCGCGTCCCATTGATTAATCGCCGGGTTGGCGTCACATTTTCCGTGCGCAACCATCCGATCTGATCGACGGATTTGTGGAATGGATAAGTCGCGTATGGGATGGGTAGCTTGGCTACGATCTCATACGGCCTCCATCGCCCAACTCCCAACCTCGAGCCGGACGGAGAGAGTCCGGCGGTTGATTGGGTCGTAGGAATTTGGGTATAATCTTGATTATGACGTTCTCCGAGCTTAGCTGGCTCCACTGTGGAGACGTCGTGCCAACTGGGATAGCGGCTTCAGCCCTATCGACAAGAGGGATAAGGTGTACTGTTTGGGGAGATTATGTTTGATCGACACTTCTCTGCCGTATAAGGTGGTCCGGTTGGCGTCACACTTTCATGCGCAACCAACCGATATAAATTGACGGATCGACTACTAGGTTGGCATCACACTTTCGTGCGCAACCAACCGATCTAAAATTTGATGATCGCTAAATAATATTAATAAAACTATTAAGTATATGAAAATGTCATCGCACGTTTCTTGCATCAAAACTCATGAAATGATTTTACTGCATAAAATATAAGCCCCACTTGCACACACACCTACCACACCCATCGAGAAATTTTGTCTCACTCCCGCCTATTTTTCCCAACCAGAGGATGAGACCTGCTAGGAGGAAGAGGAAGGCGGCGAAGACTTTGATGCTACCGACTAATCCTATATATTATCGGACCTTGAGTCAACTAAATTTTATTTATGTTATTTTGATGAACGAACAATTGTGAAATTTGTAATACCCGGGCGTAGGACCCGTAGAACCATTTTGAATAATGATGTACCGTTATTATTTCCATTGCGATATTTTGACTTAGATTATTTGACTTTATGTATGATTTGGGATTTTCTGTTATGATTGAATTACTTTTTGCGAATGAATAATGGTTTACTTTGGGTCGGATTAAGTAAACCGCCTAAGTTCATTTGATCGTGTCACGGCTCCGAGTTGGGCGTGACATAAAGAAAGGAATGGCCATCAACTTTTTACACACCTTGAACCATGAAATTACAAAGCAATAAAAGAGAGATACAATCGAGAGAGAAGCAACAAGATTCAGAGTGCAATAGAGTTACGTAGTCAGAGTGTTGTTCGAAGTGCCTGCAACATCGAGAAGAACACTCTATCCAGTTTCGAGTCTTGTTGAGTTATTTTCGTCCATACACTGTTTTATTAGGTTTCATAGAATATTGTGCGAGTATTTTGGATGAAGTGATTTACTTAGAATAGATCTACTCAAAGAGGAGTTTGTTTTTCCTAGACTAGTTGAATCATTCATGATCGAGTTGTACTACTAGAAAATTTCAACTAGTGATTTCGTCATAGCTGACACTTCTATAAGTTATTCTTAACTTGTAGATAAATTTTACTTCGTGTGTTTTTTTCCGTTGCTTATGCCGTAGAGTGTTACAACATCTCGTGTGACACTTTCTCTGATATTTGCTGAAACGAACATTTTGGGACCTTAAAAACTTTCAATATTGATATGTCTAAACATCTTCAAGATTATGTAATGGTTGAAAGGATGGGTCATTGCTCATTTGTTTCTCTCAGTTACGAGAAATTATCGGAATATTGTGTTAATTGCTGCATTACGGGGCATTCTTGGCGCGTCATGTTGTCGGGTTGTGAGGCTTAATCCAACTAAATAACCTATTGTTCGACCTTCCCTCTAGAGGACGATCCTGGGTTAGAAAGGTTCAGCTAGTTAATGTTCTACAGGATAAAGGCAAGGATGTTGGCACCCTTAGGGACGTTGCGGCCTCCCTTAAGCCTGTTGGCGCCGTTGTTGAGACGGTGGTTAATCTCCTAGACATGTTGATGTTTCTTCTCATGTTGTCGCTTTGGGGAATTCTTTTGCTGTTTAGAGGATGCGAATAATTTAGTGGACGACAATGAGGATCTAAAGACATGGCTTCTAATTCTGTGGATGACTCTTCGGTTGCGACGCAAGGGCATGTCAGTCCATCTTTGGGTTCGCCTTCACCATTGGAAGATTTGACTACTTTAGATAGATATGCAGAATTAGATCACACCACATTCAATACTGCATGGCCGTCAGTGGGTTTCAAAGCAATGGTTGCATCAGCAGGGAAGTGTTGGCCTGATATGGTAGATAAAGAAGAACAAGACAAATCGAAAGCTTTAAAGACGAAGCTAAGCGACTCCTCAAGCACTACTCCGTTTGTTACTCACTCATGTGCTCTCAAAAGCTATGAAAACTATGAAAATTGTGGACGATGATCCTGGGCCGACATTCCACAAGATACATTAGACCATCAAGACGATACTCGACCGCGTGCAAAAACAACAAATGACAATATCACTCGGAATCCTCGAGAAGGCACAAACGCCCTTCACTTAAATTGTGTTTTAAAGTTATTTGTATTGTTTTTTCTGAAAAATTGTATTGTTTTTCCTTTACTACCCGATTGACTTGTGATCATGACTTTTTTCTTTCTTTTTATATATTTTCATTTATTTAAAAATAATAACACATTAACACTCTCTTGTTTTGTATATTGATGATAAAATTGTTTGATCGATGATAAAAACACATAAACCCTAATAGATAAGATCACATAAATGGAAAATATCATAATTTTTAAGCTCAATTTGTTAGGTGGACACCCACCTTTCCGAAAAGTTAACTAACTAGAATTCAAGCCACATTATATAAAAATGTCGATGCGGTCTTATATATTAAAATGGTATTTCATTTTATATTTCACCATATGCATGATTGTCAAATGTATAAAATTATCATTTTAGTTTTCAAACATAAACTGAGGGTTTTTATAAGGGGTGATAGTCTTTTTTTTATACACTTTGTAAGTAATTGTACGCTCTGAAATATGAGATAAAACACCTTTTTGGAATAGAAGATCCACAAGATGCATAAAAATTTCAAAGGAATCAAGCATAAAGTTGCAAGAAATTTAAAATCAGCACGACTCTTCTTGTGTTGTGCTTCAAGAATCAAGAAGCACATTCATTTTCTACCTATTTCAAATATGCAATAATTAATTACACATGTGTGTTAACCACTAGTGACAAAAAAAGATGGTGGATTTGGCGATTTGCCTAGTCATCTATAAAATTTTGACCATATCCCTGATAAGTAGTGAAAGGGGAAAAAATTAAAGTGTTCAGATTTCTTCGTATGTGGCTTGTACTTATGGCCTAGCTTGATTCTTTTAAATCATATGCAAAGATTCTTGCTCGTGAAATGTAAAGAAAAGTCAATGAATTCCTCATATATACTTTTAGCTTTATCCAGGATCAAATTGGTATAGCACACTTGCATGCCTCTCAGTTCTCTAAAGATGTTCATATCTATCCAATAATGATGATGATGCAGATTGAGATCTACAAAAGGAAATAATATTGCTTTCCTATATAAGTGCATCTATTAATTGATTGATGTTCTTATTCACTACTGTAGTGAAGAGTATCATAGTTGTACGGCATCATCTCATGGCACTTAGGTTTATGGGAAAGTTGAAAATTGGTCCGGTAATTTGGCCTCCTTAGACTTTTGTGGGCTAAGTTGTCAAAATTTGGTCGAGTTCGGAAACTTTAAAAGTTTGGGGCATTTAGTCCGATTTTTGCTAGAAAGTGTCAATTTTGCCGAAAATTATTGATTTGGATCGGAATTAGGGGTGGTACAGTTCAGAACCGTTGCCTCACGGTTCCGTTCCAAAACCAGAATCGACGGTTCGATTCGGTTTGGAACTTGATTTCTACTGTTCCGGTCCGATTTTAAACGGAACCGTTTATTTATCTTTTGATAATTTTTTATTTTTTAAAATGGTTTATTAATTTCAGATTATTAAAAAAGATAAAATGAAGAAAAAACTTGGAGTTAATATTCAATTAAGTTTTGTACTTAATATTTATAATAATATTAAATTATATATATACTATTATAGTATAGAGGAATCAAAGTTCTAGTTCGCTTACAACATTTGGTTTAAAACGTGTCTCATATAGTTACGAATATAAAACATTATGATAAACATTTAACATTTCTTCTAGCATATTTTTACCAAAAAAAAAAAAAAAAATTATTGGTTTTAACCTTGAAACCCGCGGTTTTAAGCCCCGGTTCACTACGGTTCAACCAAGGAATCGAATTAGCCTACACGGTTCAAGGTTCCGATTTTCGAACCGTTGACCACGATTTCGATATTATTTGGCATCCCTAATTGGAATATTGATGACATGGACAATAAATTGGGGATGTTTTTAAAATTTGGAAAGAAAATAGCCGCATGTTCATTTTTTTTTTTTTTTTGAGAAAAGCGGCATGTTCATTGATTGTATCTTTACAAGCCCAATCCAGCACTCCTATTAATAAATGAACAAAAAATCTTTTATTTTTCCACGTGGGATATGAAATCTTTTAAAACACTTCTCTTGTACAACACATACACACACTAGCTCTTTAACTACAATGGGATGGTTTAGATTCAAGTTTTTTAACTTGAACTTGATTGTTGCTTTTATGGAAAATTCAATAGTTGCAAGTTTAACTTTTGGGTTCAACTCTGTATAAATTAATTTAATAGGATCTGAAGTTTATCCCTAAAAACAAACCGGTATAGACAAACAAAGCTTGGAAGCCAAAAATGGTGCCAATATATATGCCATCGTTATAATAAATTGTAGAATCTTGAATTTGTACAATATGGACTTTAGACAATATTTGTAGTCTAAAGTTGAAAATTCTTTTCACATGTGCAACTACTAAATAAATTTGGTAGGTGAATTTTGGCTATAAATATGCCATAGTTTTACATGTAAATTACACACAACAATATCAAAGAGAAATAGAAAGAATTACTTTCTCTCTACAATATTTTCTCTCTCTAATATTTATTTCTTAATATTTTGATAATTCTATAATAATTCTCTTGTGTTCTTAAATTGTTGTTCTATAACACGTTATCAGCACGAGTCTCTACCCGATTGTTAAAGTTTTTGGTGAGTACGGTAAGTTTTATTCATTTCTTAATTTAAAATATTATTATGGCTAACCTCGCAAAACTCGATTTTATTGCTCTTGATATTGCTGGAAAAAATTATATGTCATGGGCTTTAGATGCTGAAATTCATCTAGACGCTAAAGGTTTGGGTGATACTATAAAAGAAGGAAATAATGCATCCGTGACAAGATAAAGCTAAAGCTATGATTTTTCTCCGTCATCATCCGGATAAAAATTTAAAAATAGAATACCTTACGGTAAAAAGATCCATCTATCCTTTGGAAAAATATGAAGGAAAGGTATGACCACCTGAAGTTGGTTATACTTCCAAAGGCCCGATATGACTGGATAAAATTAAGGTTTCAAGATTTCAAATCCGTAAGTGACTATAATTCCATGTTATTTAAAATTTCTTCAAAATTGAAATTATGTGGAGATAGATACGGATGGAGATATGATCGAAAAAGACACTTTCTACTTTTCATGCTCGGGTTTGCTCTGCGGCAGAAGAATACCGAGAAAAAGGTTTCACAAAGTATTTCGACTTGATTTCGTGCCTTTGGCCCGAACAAAATAATAAATTATTAATAAAAATCACGAATCCGACTCATGGTTCTACTCCATTCCCTGAAGTGAATGCGACTAGAGCTCAAAATGTTAATAATTTTAGAGGTCGTGGGAGAGGCCGTGGTCGTGGAAGATTTACTCCATATAATCGTGACAATCAGAATAATTCAAATCACGGAAATACAAGTAACAACCTGAAGTGGAAAGAAATGATAAGAAGGAAAAAGAAAGTGATAAATCCAGAGAATGGTGGAGAGAAGTGTTACCGATGCGGAATAAAAGGTCATCGGTCACGTTGTCGTAAACGGCCAAACATTTGGTGAGCTTTATCAAGCATCAATTCGCAAGCAAGATAAAAATGTGAAGCAAATTTCACTTCCGATCATCCGAAGATGATAATTTTGATGACTTGAATGTGGATATTACACATCCGGATGTGGCTTATTTCTTTGAGCATCCGAAGGGAGGATTGATCACTTAATTGGTGATGGAAATGTTTAATCAATAATATGTATGCTTTAAATTAGTTTCAAGTAATTCTGTTGGTATTGTAAAAGTGAGAATATTTTGATTGTGCTTATATGTATTTTCCTGGAAAGATATATTTCCAGGTTAAAATTTTTATATGAATGATATTTTTATCACAATATTTGTGTTTATTATTCAATCACAAAAATATCATTATAATTCCACTAAATCATTCACAAATTTCAAATTCAAAATTTATCCCCCCAACGGCTAACTAACGGCTATGAACAGTATTTTTTATCTATAAATATACCAACATTTCATTCAACAAATTCACACATATTTCTCATCTCTCTAAAAACTTCACATTTCTTTCATTCCAAGAAAATGGTTAACTTAATTGTAGTTTATCTCATTACATTGGTTTTCTTGAACATTATCTTACTTTTGGTTTGGGAATATCCTCCTGAGCATTTTTGGCTTATGATTAATCTTCATATCTTCATGGTTTTTCCTTTGTTAGCATGGGCAATTATTTTTAACATGTAATAGTTAGATGATTATGTATGTCTATCTCATTTATGATTTCGAATAAAATCTTTTATATTTAAATTTTTATTGTGCCTCGATGTTATTATTTAATGTTTCATGATGATCGATTTTTTTATAAATATGAAATCATAAACATAATTGTATAATATTAATTCAATAATGTTATATTAGGTGTATATGGGAAACACCGAGAAGAAAGATTATTGTCTACTTGTGATTGCAACAACGCACTCAATATTAACGAGTAAATCATATTTCTCGAGTGTAAAATGCAAGGCACAAGTTACAACTATATCCGGGTCCTGTTGAAATTATTGATGGCTCAGGGAATGCAACATTAATATTGCTTAATGGTACAATCCTCGCAGATTGAAAATGCATTATTATCTAGTAGATCAAAAAGAAATCTACTAAGTTTTAAAGATGTGCGTGATAATGGATATCATTTAGAGACACTAAATGACCATGATAAAGAGTGTCTATGTATCACATCATATAAAATGGGCAAGAAGAACGTCCACGAGAAATTCAAGCGACAATTTCTCGGATTGTATTATATTCCAATTAAAGCTTTGAATCCTACGCCACCATGCCTTGGAAGTGGTGAATCCTAATATAATGGGTTATGGCATGATCGCCAGGACACCCGGGGAACACCGTGATGCGTAGGATTATTGAGCATACCAATGGACATCCATTGAAAGGTACAAAAATGTTGATTTGAAAGATTATTTCTGTGAATCGTGTTCACAAGGAAAACTCATTACTAGACCTTCAATGGAAAAGGTTGGTTATGAATCACCATCATTTTTACAGCGTATTCATGGTGATATTTGTGGATCAATACATCCAGCAAATGGACCGTTTAGATATTTTATGGTCTTAATAGATGCATCATGCAGATGGTCACACGTATGCTTATTATCTACTAGAAATGTTGCATTTGCTCGATTACTAGCGCAAATTATTAAACTCGAGCACATTTCCCGATTATCCTATTAAGAATATAAGAATGGATAATCTTGGGAGAGTTTACATCAAAAAGTTTTGATGAATATTGCGCAAAGATCGAATTAATGTTGAACATCCAAAGAGCACATGTTCATACTCGAGAATGGGATGGCGAGAATCCCCGATTAAACGAGTTCAGTCATTGCTCGTACATTATTAATGAGATCAAAGCTCACTAGTATAGCATGGGGTCATGCAAGATTACATGCATCAAGACTTATCGATTACGCCCTCGCTTATCATATGCATTCCCCATGCAATTAACTCTTGGTTTTGAGCCAAATATTTCACACCTACGTCTTTTGGGTGTCTTTGTTCAGAGTCCGATTCCATCTCCTCAAAGGACAAAAATGGGTCCACAACGTAGACTTGGTATATACGTTGGATTTGATTCTCCATCAATTATTCGATATTTGGAACCAATAACGGAGATTTATTTACCGCTCGTTTTGCGGATTGTCATTTTGATGAAACAACATTTCCGTCAATGGGAAATGATAAAGATGTGTTGCAAAAGCCGATTGAGAATCTCTCCTGGAATGAACAAAGTTTATCCTATTTGGACCCGCGTGCACTCCTAAATGTGAAAGTGAGGTGAGTAGAATCATTCATTTACGAATATTGCCAATAAACTTCCCGATGCATTTAATGATGCTAGTAAAGTTACAAGGTCTCATATTAGGTTGCGAATGTTCCAACAGATTATTGTTCCGAAGAACATAAGAAAATGAATGATAATATCCCACGTCAAAAACGTGGTAGACCTATTGGCTCAAAAGATACTATTCCTCGAAAAAGAAAAGGAAAATTGATACTAATGAGCAAGCTCCAGATGAATCTGTAGAGCCTAATATCTCGTAAAAATATTGATTAAAAATTCTGATAGCACCGAGAACCCCTTGAGCTATTGTAATGAGGTATGGGATCGAAATGAAATAATCATTAATGATAAATTTGCATTCTCGGTTGCTCAAGAAATCATTGATGATGATTATGATAGTGAACCACATTCAATAATAGAATGCCGTCAAAGGCCCGATTGGCCCGAGTGGGAGGAAGCAATAAAATCGAGTTAGCTTCCCGGAGAAACGAAATGTATTTGGGAAAATTACTCGAACTCAGACAATGTAAAGCCCATAGGATACAAATGGGTATTTGTTCGAAAAAGAAATGAGAAAAATGAGGTCGTGAGATATAAAGCCCGATTGGTAGCTCAAGGATTTTCTCGAGACCGGGATAGATTATGATGAGACATATTCACCTGTGATGGATACAATCACGTTCCGTTTTCTCATTGGTATGGTTGTCCATGAAAGTTTGGATATGCGTCTAATGGACGTAGTAACGGCATATCTATATGGTTCATTGGATTCTGATATTTATATGAAAATCCCTGATGGATATAAAATGTCAAAGTCAGACACTCCTCGTGAGATATACTCGATCAAACTGCAAAGATCGTTGTATGGGTTAAAGCAATCTGGTCGCATGTGGTATCATAGGCTGAATGAATACCTTTCTAGAGAAGGTTACAAAAATAATCCTATTTGTCCATGCGTTTTTATTAAAAGATCAGATACCGGATTTGCTATCATAGTTGTATATGTCGATGACATGAATTTGATTGGCACTCCCGAAGAGTTATCTAATGCTGCTGAATATCTAAAGAAAGAGTTTGAGGTTAAAGATCTTGGGAAAACCAAACTCTGTCTTGGTCTTGAGCTAGATCATAAAGATAATGGAATACTTGTCCACCAATCTGCTTATACAAAAAGATTGCTCAAACGGTTTAATATGGAAAATAATCATTCCTTGAGTACCCCTATGGTCGTACGAAGTTTAGATCCAAATAAAGATCCATTTCGACCAAAGGAGTCCAATGAAGAGATTTTAGGTCCTGAAGTACCTTATCTAAATGCTATTGGAGCATTAATGTATTTAGCACAATGCACAAGACCAGATATCGCTTTTGCTGTCAATCTACTTGCGCGATTCAGTTCTGAACCAACTAGAAGACACTGGAATGGTATTAAACATATTTTTCGATACCTCAGTGGTACTATAGATTTGGGGTTATTCTACTCAAAGGAATCCACTAACTCTGGATTAGTTGGTTATACTGATGCGGATATAGATCGATCCACACAAAGCTCGGTCCACAATCGGTTATGTATTTTGCTATAATGGTACATCAAACTATATCATGGCGATCTACCAAACAAACATTAGTGGCTACTTCTTCTAATCACTCGAGATAATTGCTCTTCATGAAGGCCGGGCAAAGAATGCATTTGGTTAAGATCTGTTATATCTCATATTCGAAATAGTTGTCAGTTGAAGCCGGTTACAGACATCGCCACTATTATTTATGAGGATAATGCAGCATGTATAGCACAAGTAAGAGGAGGTTACATAAAAGGTGATAGGACCAAGCATATTTCACCAAAGTTTTTTCATACACATGAACTCCAGAAAAATGGAGAGGTGGATATTCAGCAGATTCGCTCCTGCCACAATCTTGCTGATTTATTTACAAAATCCTTGCCGACGTCAACATTCGAGAAACTAGTTTACGGCATTGGAATGAGAAGAGTCAATATGAAGCAAGATTAATGGATCAAGTTATGCAGCTAATATTCTACATTTCAGGGGGAGCGAATATATTGTGCGTTGTACTCTTTTTCCCTTTTGTCTGGTTTTTATCCCATTGGGTTTTTCCAGCTTAAGGTTTTTAACGAGGCAGCTTATGCACAAGTCAGGATTTGAGAATGTACTCTTTTTTCCTTATGTCCGAATTTTTTCCCACAGGGTTTTTCCGACGTGAGGTTTTTAACGAGGCATACTCATTCAACTTACTACAGTGCTACGTCCAAGGGGGAGTGTTATAATAAATTGTAGAATCTTGAATTTGTACAATATGGACTTTAGCACAATATTTGTAGTCTAAAGTTGAAAATTCTTTTCACATGTGCAACTACTAAATAAATTTGGTAGGTGAATTTTGGCTATAAATATGCCATAGTTTTACATGTAAATTACACACAACAATATCAAAGAGAAATAAAAGAATTACTTTCTCTCTACAATATTTTCTCTCTCTAATATTTATTTCTTAATATTTTGATAATTCTATAATAATTCTCTTGTGTTCTTAAATTGTTGTTCTATAACAGCCACATATATATATATAGCCAAACAAGGATAATATCGTGTCCCGTTTGATTCCCTCTCTTGCAAAAATGCGGCCAAAAGGGAACTCCATTTTCCACTTGGTAATGAATTGCTGCAAAATGACGTGGCCCCTTAAATTTTTACATTTTAGATTTTATGGGAAGTTTGAAAGTGATGATTTTTAAAAACATTCTCTTATCTAATTGAAATAATCTTGATGTGATTAGTTAGTTACTATGTATAATCGATTTTGGCCAATCAATATATAAGGAGTATTTACAATCACCGATAAGGGCAAAAGATTGTATGGGCCGACTGGCCCATAGATTAGTCGACATTGTTAAGTATTAAGATCTTGGGCCGATCCGAGGAAGCTTACAAAGGGGACTAACCTTCTAAGGCTTATGAGTATTGGGTCGACCCTCGAGCCCATACATAGGTGAGAGGCCTATCATATTTGGGCCGATTGTTAAGGCCTTAGTACGAGTGGGTCCGCAGGGATGTTTATCGGGTCGACGTGTATGGTCCGTTGTATTAAGCCGACCGCCAAGCTTCCCGCACGGCTAAGGCGATTTGTTGTTGACCCGTTGTATTCTACAAGGACTTTGGGGCAGTTGATTCACTCGGCCCAAAAGATGTATGAGGCACTAAGGATGCTTGGAGATTTAAAGGGCTTTACACCAATACATTGGGTGAGGTGTTTTGAAACAGTCGGAGCTATGGTCTTACGGGCGTAAAATTAGGGTTTTTAAGAGATCCGATCCTAATCTAATGATGACTCGACACCAAATCAGAACGGAATCCCGGATTTTACTTTAAACCCTAATCCTAGCTAAGGTATAAAAGGCCCAAGCCCAGTGTTCATTCTAACCTAATCTCATTTTCTTTTTGTTACATTGCTTTTTCTCTCTCTAACCTTTACTTCCTTTCCAAGACACCGACTTAAGCATCGGAGAGGGTACGCCGGGAGCCCCCTCCGCCCTTGTGCGGAGTTTTACGGAGGACTTCGTCTTGGAAGGTGATCGGCAAGAGAGAGGTCATTTTTGGGAGCAACCAAGTGGCGCGTCTGTGGGAAATCTTGAGCAGAGACGTGAGATTCGAGTTTTAGCTATGGAGGATGTTAGGAGAAACTTGGAAGATGATCTGAACCGTACGTCGCCGGGAGATACTCCGGCGTAGTCACGCAGAGAGATGTTCGACCTCCACCTCCACCACCCCGGTGGACGGTGGAGGCAGCGGAGTGCGAGGCAGGAATGGATGAAGACGCCTATGTCCTGGGGGAGTATAGATTTGGGCCCAATGTTTTTGAACGGTTGGGTGGTTTCATCACGAGGTCGTGGAACAAACGGTGGAAAGACGCTGAGGGAGATGCTTCCGCCACCGGCTCCGCCTGTGGTCCCACCGGTGCCTCCCCCTCCTGCGGTCCCCCCTCCGGTGGTTCCTCCTCCTGTGGTCCACCCAGAGGTCGGAGAGAGAGGTCGGCGGCCAGTTGGCGCAGAAGAGGTGCATTCATCAAGGGCGGAGCATGTGTCTGCTGAGGACCAGGATTGGTCGGAACGGATGGACGACCTCCACCGTGAGGTGCGAGATATTCGGAGGAGGGTGGCCGGAGTGCAGGAGCGGCTGCAGATTCGGATGAGGAGGGGAAATCCTTTCTCGAGAGGAGTTGATGGCGGATGAGCTCCCAGCCTCATACCGAGCTCGAAGCCGAATATGATGGTACCACAGATCTGTGGGACCATCTTTGTCGTTTTGAGAATGCTGCTTTGCTACACAGGTTCACGGATGGCGTGATGTGTAGAGTTTTTCCTACCACTTTGACGAAATCGCTTTCAAAGAATGGTTTAGCTTGACTTGCTCCTCGGGCTCCATTCGAAACTTTGATGACTTCATTTCGGCTTTCCTTAATCAATTCACGAGTTGCGAAAGTACGAAAAGGCGTTTCCGACTCTTGTTTAGCATCAAACGAGAGAGAAGGGGAGGGACTTCTGAGCTATATTCAGAGGTTTACCGCGGCAAAGTTGGAGGTGCCATCGGCCGACCCGAAATTTTGGCCAATGCCCTAGCTCAGGGCCCGAAGGATGGGGAGTTCTTTGAATCATTAGTAATAGAGCCTGCTAAGACATTCGACAAGTCATAGTTAGCTCGGGCGGAGAAATATATTAACCGGGAAGAGGCGAGAAAAATGAAGAGAGAGGAAGGAGAGAAGAGAAGAGACAAGAGGGAGGATCGGGAAGATGAGGGACATCGGAAGAAGTCGAGTGTCCGAGGCAATGGGAGGAAGGCCGAGGTTTGAGAAATATTACGCTTTGGTCATCCCTCGGCGAGGTCTTGGTAGCTATTGAGAGGCATCCCGACCTGAGGTGGCCAAAGGCACATGCCGAGGCACCAGTAAAGGCGAAATGTAAGGAATTTTGTAGATTTCACAATGAGTATGGACACACAACAGATCGGTGCACACACGAGGGATGAGATCGAGTGGCTCATTCAAGCGAAGGTCATCTCGGGAATTTGTGTACATTGACAAAAGGAGGAAAAAAGGGGAGTATAAGAGGGATAACCGGGGATATCACCAACCTCGGCGGGAGCCGGAGCGTAGGGGGGAGGGAAGGGAGGAGCTACCTCCACCTCCGCCCCCACCTCGGCGAGAGGTCATTCAGATGATTGTTGGAGGACCGGCGGAAGGTGATTCGAGGCGAGCTCGGAAAAATTATGTGAGAGCAAAGCAAAGACAGATTGGGCACAAGAGCAATTGAAGGTGGAGCAGGTCGGGGCGGCCGAGTATCCAATTTGGACCAGAGGATTGCAAGGGTATCGTGACACCTCACAACGATGCTCTTGTGATCACAAATGACGATCTCTAATTATGATGTGCAACGGGTATTTGTGGATACACGGAGCTGTGAGATATCCGTTTCTATGATTTCTATAAGAAGATGGACCTCCAGGTCGGCTTGGAGACGGTGGACACGGCGTTGGTCGGATTCGCTGGAGGGGTGATCCAACCAATAGGTATGATTACTTTACCTGTCTCTTTGGGTAAGGAGCCTAATCGTAAAACTAGAATGATTCGATTTTTGATAGTTGATGCACCGCCCTCCTATAATGTCATGTTGGGTAGACCGGCACTAAATGCTTTCCAAGCCGTGGTGTCGGTATACCATCCTGAAAATGAAGTTTCTGTGGGAGGAAGTAGGTGAGGTCGGTGGTGATCGTATATGGCTAGGAAATTGTATGTAGAAAGTATTCGGAAGCGAAAAGGTGAGTGCTTTTGATGATGATAGAAACAAAGACAAGTTGATTAGGTTGGACGAACCGGTGGAGCATGTCCAACCTAATGACGAAATGATGATGGTCGAGGTGGTGCCAGGTGACCCCGATAAGGTCACCAAGGTCGGGAAGGAGTTGCACGATGAATTGGGGATGAGCTCGTGGAGTTTTGAGGAGTAATGTGGATGTATTTGCTTGGACGGAAGACCTGGTGGGGATTGATCCGAGCATTCTTGAACATAGGCTTAATGTTAATCCGTCATATAAGCCGGTGAAGCAAAAGAAAAGGAATTTCGGCCCTAAGAAGGATGTTATAATTCGGGCGGAGGTGCAAAGGTTGTTAAAAGCATGGCACATCAAAGAAATCCGATTTCGAGAATGTCCGAGAGAGGCTTCTCTATGCTTTTTTGAGGTGTTTGAGTGGAGAAGAGGTACGTATGTCCGAGAGAGATGCACGAAGGTTGTTGCGGGAATCACATGGGAGCAAGGATTTTGATGAAGAAGGTCCTTAGAGAGCGGGGTATTTTTGGCCTTACGAAGGGGGAAGCGAGAAAAGTTGGTGAGAGCATGTGAAAAATGTCGATCCATGCGCCTTTGGTACATCGACCAGCGGAGGAGCTCATGACAATGAGGTCGGCATGTCTTTTTGCAAAGTGGGGAATTGATATTTTTGGTCCTTTTCCTCCCCCTTCCAGTCGAGGAAATTCTTAATTGTGGCAATCGACTATTTTAGCAAGTGGGTGGAGGCAGAGCCTCTTGCTAAGATAAATGAGGATGCAGTGATGAAATTTATTTGGCAAAACATAGTGTGTCGGTATGGAACACCTCGGGTCTTGATATCAGATAATGGAACGCAGTTCGCGGGGGCAGAAATCCGAGCTTGGTGTGAGGAATTGAAGATCAAGCAAAATTTCACATCGGTGGCCCATCCACAGGCCAATGGGCAGGTGGAAGTGACTAATAGAATTCTTGTCCAAGGATTGAAAGCTCGGCTCGAGAAGGCAGGAGGAGCGTGGGTTCGAGAGCTCGTCTTTGTGGACTTATCGAACTAATCCGAAGGAGGAATCGGGCGAGCTCGTTCAAACTTGGTGTATGGTATGGATGTTGTGATACCGGCAGAGATCGGGATGGAAACGATCGGGTTGAATTTTGATGAGAATGCTAATGAGATGTTGATACGAGAGGCGTTGGATACTATAAATGAGAAAAGGAGATGGCATTTTTACAATGGAAGGGACACGAGGAAGGATCAAGGCGACTATGACAAGAAAGTGAAGAAAAGGGCTTCGTGTCGGTGACTTGGTTTTGAGAAGGTCGATGCTAGCAAGAATAAAGGGAAACTAGATACGATTGGGAAGGACCACCGGATAGTGAAGGTCTTTGGCAGGAGATGCGCATTTAACCGGAAGAGCTCGGGGTCGAAAACTCCCGAGGGCTTGGAATAGTTGCAATTTGAAGAAATATCATTCCTAGAGTAGAGGAATATCCGATGTAATTAATTTACTCGTTTTGAATGAAATGATCTCACGCCCTAAAATTGTGTGTTCGGAAAATGGAAATGATAAAAAGTGACAAGTATTTGGAGCTCGGCTCGAGCTAGTCTCCAAATACTTGGGGCCTGAGGCCATGCAAGGAGCTCGGCTCGAGCCGACCTTCCTTTGAAGAGTGACAAGTATTTGGAGCTCACCGAGCTAGTCTCCAAATACTTGGGGCCACGAGGCCATGCGAGGAGCTCGGCTCGAGCCTACCTTTGAAGAACTTGACAAGTATTTGGAGCTCGGCTCGAGCTAGTCTCCAAATACTTGGGGCCACGAGGCCATGCAAGGAGCTCTCGGCTCGAGCGCCTTCCTTGAAGAGTGACAAGTATTTGGAGCTCACCGAGCTAGTCTCCAAATACTTGGGGCCACGAGGCCATGCGAGGAGCTCGGCTCGAGCGCCTACCTTGAAGAACTTGACAAGTATTTGGAGCTCACTCGAGTTAGTCTCCAAATACTTGGGGCCACGAGGCCATGCGAGGAGCTCACTCGAGCTAGTTTCCTTTGAAGAAATTGACAAGTATTTGGAGACTAGCTCGAGTGAGCTCCAAATACTTGGGGCCACGGGGGAGCACAATAGGCCAATCTTACAAATATATATATATAATCTGACCCAAGTTGTACTTTACAAGCCCGAACTATGATGAAAGTAAATAATAGACAAGGGATCGAGAAAATGAAAGTGCGAAGAAATTTCATTAATCATTCAAAATAATTACAAGTGCATAATGAAAAATTACAAAAGTATGACTAAACTCTAGCAAAAGAGGAGGAACATTTTCGGTGTTCGTGTCGTCCATGGAGATTGTCACGTCATCTATGAGAGCGAGATCAGGATCATCATCCGGGATTTCGAACTTGAGAAGGGCCCGCGAGGAAGGCGAGGGGTTGGCTGATCTCCGGGAACCTGAGAAGGACCTCCTGAGCTGGAGGCAGGGTGGAGGATGAATGGAGTAGATAGGGATTCTATGAACACCTCCACAGGAGCAAGATTAAGATGCTCCGCCTCTTGAGAACACGAAGCCCTTGGGGTCGGGCAAGACCTTCCCGGGACCTCGCGATCGAAGGGCTCGAGTGATACCGTGTTCCCCGAGCCAAGCTCACTGGTAAAAAGCAAAGCCGTAGTACTCCATGGCGATACAAAAAGAACTTTAATAAATTCCCGGAGCTCGAAGGCTTGCTTCACCCTCTCCCGAATAGCCTGAACTATTGAAGAGCCTTCGGGAGAGGTGAGGAAACTTTGGCGACAGCTTCGATGCCCTCGGCTTGATCGACATCACAAGACAAATGGCGGATCCGGAGATCACTCACTCGGTCTTGAGATCGCATTATCGATCTCCAGCTTTATCTTGGCCTCTACAGAGGCCATGGTAGCCTTATTGACCTCCTCCCGTCCTTGTACCGGCGGTTCTCCTCTAGGAGTTTAGTCTCCGAGCTTTCAATTTGAATGACCTCCTTCTTAGAATTATTGAGCTCGGTAATATTGGAGAGATCACCAAAACCGACCCGAGCTCGTGAGATCGGTGCGGCTAGCGCTGTGCCTCGGCTTTCGAGTGGTTCAAGCAAAATGAGCTCACCACTCAAAGATCACTAAGCTTTCCAAGGCGGTTTGGTCGTGTTTGGCGATTGCCTTGGACATATTGGATGGCAAAAGTTCCATCGTTGTTCTTGAGATGGAATTGCCTATGAAAAATGTTTGGTTGGGTGTATGAATGGGAGTGCGTGAGAGAAGGAAGAAGCGGAGATAGGAGATGGGGTGGTCTTCGCCTTCTTGGCGCCTCCTGTCTTTGATCGACACCGACCTCTTGGGAGGAGGAGGAGGTCGGATAGAAGGTTGAACCCCGGGCTGTGAGATCGGCCATCACTACGGCGGTGTGTCGAGTCACCGAAGTGGTGGAGGCCGACCTCCCGGGGCTCGGGGCGGCATACCTGGATGAAGGAGGAGTGAGCGGGGAGCAATTGGTTGCTCCTCGTCATCCATTTCAAGAACCATCCGTGCCATGAACATATCCGCACAAAGAGGAAAGATTAGCTAATGAGTAAAGAGTAAAACAAATCAACTACAAAAACGACAATTACCGATGTCACAGGCAAGGGGGCACGATGGGGCTCGGCTCAAGAGTACGAGGAGTGAGGGGTTATGAGGCGAGAAAGGTCATACTTGACCAAGGTAAGTTTATTTATTTGAGCTTGAAGATCGGAGACCGATCTCCGGGGTTGTGTTTGCGTTGGAGGGAAGGGTCCAGTCCAAGCAATAGAAACCCCAAGCTCGAGGGGAAGAAATGAAGAAATATTTATCCTTCCGAATTTGTTGGAGGAATGATACTTGCTTAAAAATCGAGCATCACCTCGGGAGGTGATGTAGAAAAGACCTTTAGTGGTCGAACTCTTTATTTGAAACAGGGCAAAAATAGTTCCGAGTGGGCTCTATTTCTAAATACTTAGTCGAATGATGAATCCGGCCAAGATACGGAAGGAGTTCTGAGCTAGTTGGTTAAGGGTACTCGGGAGAACTCGGACACCCCTGCCCATGAACAGGATGGATGGGAAATGAGGTCGCCCTCTATCCGACCGCAAAGCAAAGAAGGCAAGGCATTAGGGGAGGTCGGTTAGGTCGGTCAGAGTGCAGCAGCAGAGAGAGTCCGAAAGTAGAAGGAATTTGGGCTGTTTCTTTTAATGGTTTGAAGATTGGAGGTCGATAGGGTGGTCTCCCGAAATCGTGAGGATATACAGCAAGAGGACCCGAGCACGGAGCTCGGATCTCTACCGGATTCGGTGGCATCGGGGATCCGATGGATGGACTCCGGTGAGGGAGAGTGGTGGTGGGGTGGAACGTCGTTATCGCCCATCGCTCTAAATCGGCGACGACCGGGTCCGATGGCGTCGAGTGAGAAGAAGAGGATGCCATATTGAAGAAAAAGAAAAAATTGAAGAGAATGGGGATTACTTACTGGATGGAAATAGAGGAAAAGTGGCCTGGAGCCTAAGTCGTTGAAACTCCGGAGCCGGGAGGATTCCGCGGGGAGAAGGAGTCTGGCTTGAAGAAGATGCTCTGGAATTTGGGAATTGTAAAAGTGGTGAATGAAGAAGAAGCTAGGCTTTTATAAGAGGAGAGAGAAGACAAAGAGGTGCCTCGATTTTTGAGAAGACTTTTGATGGTTTACGAGGCATCGGAGCCGAAAAGACGTCTCATCAATCACATCCGCGTGTCGTACTCGAGAGGCCAAAGGGCGGCATGAATTTCAAAAGCAAAAGTCGGCGGGAATGTGAAAAGCACAAACCCTAAATATTAGGTCATTTCGACTATCAAGAACTATGGTTGAGGTGCGAGATCAATCCATAGTTGGGGGAGGAATTGATAAGGGCAAAAGATTGTATGGGCCGACTGGCCAGCTTTGAATTGGGGCCGAATCGCAAGGCCCATAGATTGGTGACACATTGTTAAGTATTATATCGGGCCGATCCGGGAAGTTTACAAGCAGGGGGACTAACCTTCTAAGGCTTATGAGTATTGGGTCGACCCATCGAGCCCATACATAGGTGAGAGGCCTATCATATGGGCCGACTGTTAAGCGCCCGAGTACGAGAGTGGGTCCGTAGGGATGTTTATCGGGCCGGCTTGTGTAAGGTCCGTTGTATTAAACCGCCGAAGCCTCGCACGGCTAAGGCAATTTGTTGTTGACTCGTTGTATTCTACAAGGACTTTGGGGGTACTGATTCGGCTCGGCCCAAAAAGATGTATATGAGGCACTAAGGATGCCTTGGAGATTTAAAGGGCTTTACACCAATACATTGGGCGAGGTATTTTGAAACAGTCGGAGCTATGGTCTTACGTCATAAAATTAGGGTTTTTAAGAGATTCGATCCTAATCTAATGATGACTCGACACCAAATCGTAACGGAATCCCGGAGTTTACTAAACCCTAATCCTAGCTAAGGTATAAAGGCCCAAGCTCGGGTTCATTCTAACCTAATCTCATTTTCTTCTTGTTACATTGATTTTTTCTCTCTCTAGCCTTTACTTCCTTTCCAAGATTTCGACTTAAGCATCGGAGAGGCACGGGAGCCCCCCTCGGCCCCCCCTTTGTGCGATTTTACGGAGGACTTCGTGTCTTGGAAGGTGATCGGCAAGGAGAGGTCGTTTTAGAAGCAGCAATCACAATCAAAAAAAAATGTTTCTTTTCGGCTTAAAAATATTTTTAAGTGTTTGCGTAAAGTATCAACTTATGTTTCGATTCTACTTCATTTAATTAGAATCCAAAACAATGAGAGAGGTATTTTAGATTGAGTTTCTGCCTCTAGTTTGAATTTTACAAATAAATACGTATTTTTACAGTTTTTTTCACCAAACACTCTCAACTTTTCATTTTCCACTTTTGATTCTATTTTTTTCTTTTTTAAAAACCAGAATATCCCCACACTAGTCGGGGCACAAACCCCACATTTCCTTCGGACTATATGGGACATCGGAGGAAGGTCCTAATCTCTGGCGGAGGAGGGAAAACCTCCTCCCCCACTCCGCGATAGTCAATGTTTGAGCCAAAGACTGAGGTGCAATTGCAACCTCAAGGTCATTAGGCCAACCTTGAGGGTTACTTTTGATTCTATTATCAAACACTATAAAATTCTAATTCTCAACTACTCGCCGTCCTCGCTTTTACTTTTGTTATAATAAATCACTTCTTCTAAAAGATAAATTTTGGAAACACTCCCATAATTACGTCATCTTTTTTATAGCATAGTATCAAAACCAATAAATATTTAAAACTTCATAACCCCAACTATAATATGGTCCCTTTTTGGACTCTAATTGTTTTCTTTCATGTCTCATCAAAATCATCGTAAGTATAAAAGCATGTGGAGGAGTACTAAAGGCATAAACCTTGATTGTAACATATGTGACTGTGAAAATGTTAGGGACCTGGGGAGGCAGATTTTGCAACCACCTCGCTTTCACATTCTTACCAATATCTTTAATAATTTGCCACAACCCTCAACCTCCTTATTTATAACAAACACCAATAAATCCTAAACTCATTCTCTTGCATGGACTTGTATATTGATTTTGGGCGGAACCAGGGATTCGATCATTGAGAAGGGCCAATAGTTGAAAGATCAAATATTTATTTTATATTGTGATAAAATTCATAATATATTATGTATTTGCATCAAATACATGACAAATTAAGCATCCTAATATACATAATTGCAATCCAAAATTAACATAATTTTCCTTTCTACAGAAAATTTTAGGGGCAAATGGAATTATGCCCAAAATTTGTTATAAAAAATGAAAATATAAAATGTTGTCGCATGTAAGTCCGCCCCTGTATATTGATATGATAATCTCGAATGCCATGTTGGGAATCTCCACGTGAGCTCATGTGTGCATCACAAAAAGCCGTTAAGAGAATTGGAGTTATTTGGCAAAAATTCTCTGATGCTAGAGTCAATTCCAAAGAGAATTGAAGTATAAATAACTAAAAACTCAACAACACAATATACAAATGGTTGTGTGGATGGCTTTTGAAGGTAGTTGTCGATTTTTAATGGAAAGTTTGTTTCCTGGTGTTATTGGTTCATGAGCCATGTGGTGCTTCTAGGTCTAGAAGTCAAAGAATTCATAATATTAAAAAAAAAAAAAAAAAGGACTTGCATCCTTGTGATCCAAAACCAAAATAAACTACAAAAACTCCGAGGGGCATAGGCTCAATGGTAAAGGATCGGGTAATGTGATGTCAGACGTCATTTGCAGACTCCGATGTGGAAATTTGAATCTCTCTAGTAACAGGGCGATTGAGGATTTTTGTGTGCATTTCGATCTAAGAAGATTAGCTCGTGACCCTAACTTGTTGAGACGTATCCTCGATACACCTCATCCACAAAGCTCTAGAGAGGCGGGCGGAGAGAAGCTCTCGGGGATGGGCTTCATCATTTTAAAATAAATTACAAAACAGTGAAAAATATTTATATAGTGTAACTAGAAATCCTAACCATAAAAAAATAAAACTAAATAGGGAAAAATTACCTATTCTAACAATATATTATTATAATTTAACACTAGGCACATAATTTTTACTATCCCAACTGAGCCCTTTTAATTAAACCTTTTGAGCCTTTAGTATTTGGTCCACATGGCACCATATATATAAGGATAATTACAAAAACTACCATGAGTTGTAGCCTAATTATAAAGAACTCCTGTTAATTTATACATGTATCTATGTGTAAGGGGTGTGGGGGGGGAGGAGGGGGTTGAGTTTTTCGTTCATTCTCTTTTTAGGGCGTAATTGTGTTGTCTTAATCTCATAAGTTTAGTGTGACTATTTGTTAGCCCTTGAAACCGACGAATGAATGAATTTTTCTTGCATAATTAGTTGGGGTTTGAAAAACAAGGATGTTGGGCTATATTATTGAGCAAGATTTGATATATGTGTATGGGTTTTTGTGGTTCACTTTTGTGCCACTATATCTTGACAGACCAGAAAGGAATCTTAAATGTGTTCGGATGAAACAAAGGTCAAAGAACACAAGTCATAAGTGACAACATTTGTGTCTCGTTGCTGTTGGGAAAAGAGGAATTGCTTAATGTACTCCTCTCTTTTAACTCTTCTTTTTAACTACTTTGAACAAATAATTTGATATCGTCTACAAAGTAGTGGAACTAAAATTTGATAGGATGAGATCACATACATTTTAAATCTTTATTTCTATTCTCATGTGTATACATATACACGTGCGCGTACACACACACGTATATAGAGAGAGAGAGAGTTGTGCCAAGAAATTTTAAGGCTTTAGGCAAAATTTTAGAAGGGATCTAGTTTATTGTAATATTAAAAATTAATCCTTATTTTAATTTCTGGCTTTTGAAATGCAAAATCACTTTGATCTCCAATAAAACTGAGACACTAGTAACAATCATATTTATCGTAAATAATATTCTATAAATTAATATTATGACATAGTTTAAAACTTCTATTACAGTAATAATTTTTATTGTTATTTTTTTGAGAATTTTTTTTTTATTGTTAATTAGCACTTCTTTCATTACCTTCAATTCAGAAAATAATTAATATCAACATGATTACCTGCACTTAAAATTTTGTAAGGTTAATACAATTTTCAATTCACCCATCATCCAAAATTTTAAGCATTTTAGGGCATCATATAAAAGCAAAAAATATTTTCATATTTTAAAAAATGTTCAAATCGACTTTCTATAGAAAAAATAAATTGATCTAGAATAAATTTAAAATAATTAATATGAAAGAATAGTTGAATATATACGCACATATATGTAACTAAACTAATTAAACTATTGAGTTCACTAAATTTGGAGCCTCCGACATAAGTCACTAATTTTGGAGCCTTAGGCACCTGTCTCAATGTCTTAAAGCCTTCCGCGACTCTGTCTATATATGTGTTGGGGGGGAGGGGGGTATGTATGTGCGCACTGGTGGAACTAGGGGGGCATACTGCCCCCACCACTTTTGTTTTTCAAAATTAGTATTATTAAGAAAATAATATAAGTTAGAATTTATACGATTTTTCTTTTGAGTTTTCTTTTAAGACATCCCATTTTTGTGTATTGGCCCATTCCAATACCGTGTGTTGGCTCTGTTACTCTCTATGCATATATGTGTATGTGGAATGTGTGAATAATATTTAGAGAATTAAGTAAATATTAAGTTTCGTATTCTTTTTTTTTTTAGGAGATTCTCTTGAAGTTGGGTTTTCTCACAAGTTTGGACCGAGAGTGAATCAGTCTCACTTGGCCCTCTCCGTCTTCGGCTCTTTTGTAAACGAAGCCCTTCAAGAAGACAGTTTAGCCCACTATCATTGGGCCAGTCCGTAAACAAGGTAGTATAAGTTAATAAGATTCTAATATGATTGGATTTAAATTGATTCTGAATTTTGAGTCTTTGACCCAAGCAATTATAGCACAAGTGGAGATAAAGTTGGATGAAATTATAACAGTTCGGCCAACTATCTTTTGGGCCGGTCGGAAAACATGGACTGAAAACATGGTATTTTATGAAGGGAAAAATTTTAAAGTAGTGGGTACTCTTTCCTATCCACTAAGATAACAAACTTCTTTTTCTACCCAAATTGGCCAAATTACTCCTCCTTTAAGTTGGTGTTTTGAATTTTGAAATTTAAGTCATAATTATACCATTCAAAACCGTATAGGAAACCGTATAAAAATCAATGAGAAAGCAAAAGTGAAAAAACAAAACAAAAGTAAAAGCAAAAGTAACCCATTTCGTGCCCATTGATTCGGTCAAAAGAAAGAAAAATACAAAATCCCCATTTCGTGCCCCATCGTCTTCAAGAAGAAGAAGAAATACCCAACCCCCATTTCGTGCCCATATCGGTCAAGAAGAAGAAGAAAATACCCATCCCCATTTTCGTGCCCAATATCGTGCGAGAAGAGAAGAACATGGATTCAATCGTGACGTCGACGCCGTCCGCCTCCACCTCCACCGCCATCGCCTCTCGCACCTCCTCCGTAGCCGCCGCTCGCCCATTTCGAACATGTAAGGATATATATGAGCATATCGTTCCCGGTACCTCTTATGTTCGAAAATATACTTGGGTTTTAAGTTTTGAACTCTATTTATGTTAGATTCATGGATTTAGGATTTTAGTGTTCGATTTTGGTGTAGTATGGTGTATAAATTGGTGTATATAACTTGATAATGTGAATATGGTGTATAAATTTGTGTGTTGGGTTATTGTTGGTGCTACAACTTTAAGGTTGCAAACCCAAGTGCGGGGTTTTCTCAAGTAATAAATTTCTGGAGTCCGAGGTCGATCCATGAGGAAGTTGATGGAAGTTTACGAGGATATTTCTTATTTAAAGGATGAGTAAATGGGGTTTTTTTACTAGTAAGAATATTTTTTTTTTTTAGTTACAAGAAATTTAATTAATAGAAATGTTGAGGATTAGGGATCCACTCTTGATTTCGGATAAAGGAATGATTATATTTTCTTACCTCTTAGATTGCCACTATTGGAATCCATACACAAAGAAGGTTCCAATGGGAAGATATTATACATATAAATCATGTAATGAGGTAATCATGTTATATCATCAATTAGAATTTATCTTATAACATCAACACTTGTTTATGGGATCAAGTATTTATGTATTCTTTTGTCTACAACAAATCAAGGTATCCACATTAGTAGTCGGTTGAAATAAAACCAGACATTTAACTAAATGGAACCAAGTATTTGTTGTGCCAATAGATATACATAAATCAAGAAACACCACCAAACAAAAATGTATAAGCTAAAAACAAATTGATGATACAAACAATGAAATTTAATATGAATCTACAATCATTCCTTATCCTTCATCAAGAGTTTCACCCCATTTCCTCAATAAAATAAACTTAGAATAACATGAAAAAAATAGAGAAAACAAAAGATTGAAGAAAAACTAAAGCAAACATTTTATAAAATACTAAAAATCTTACTATAATTTAAGAAAAGCAAGAGAAAAATTCTTTTAAACTTTGTAGCTCTAACTTTCTCTACATAAAACTTGCTCTTGGCTAATGCTAATGCCCTCTATTTATAGCAAACTAAAAATCAATTTAAAATTATTTTATTCTTTATTATTATTACAAGTATGAAAATAAGGAAATCAACATCAACTTTGCCACCTTCTTTGATTGGTCATTTTGTCCATTATATCAGCCATCTTTGCTCAATTTTCTTCCACAAATCATTTATCATAGCTTGAATTTCCAACTGATTTCATTGAATTCCAACAACCATGGGCCAAGATATGGTTGAATAATTGAGATGTGGTTGGCATACGGGATTGACTAGTGCAGCAGCTTCTTGGATTTTTATAAATTCACCCAATACAAATCTGACTTTGGGGTCTTCTTCAATGTTGTAGCTCTATGATTTGTACATACTCAGTAAAAATTTCAGATACAAATACCTTATATTTTTCGAGTTATGTCCAAAATACTAAACTTGGTCAAGTCTGGAAATTAAATGAGCACCCTTCAACCTTCATTTTATGATGAATTTTTTTATCCAAGAAAATATCATTTCGAACTTTGATTTTTGGTTTCAATCTCTCTCAAAACTTGTAAATGAATGGATTGTGAATCCACATCTTCAATAATCATCCCAAAATCATGTCGGAAATGAAAGCTATGCTCGTTGATCAAACCCGCACTAAAAAATGCTTCCAAATACAATTCTATGTTGATTTCTATTTTATTCCTAACATATTAATAATACTATAAATTCATTTTATTAATAACATTAATAAGGTAAAATAATAATATAAGCCTAAAATAATTATACATTTTTAACGTTCATCGGTTGGATTTTGGTGTAGCGATCGTGCGACACAATTTGATGTAGAAGACGGTGCGGCCACGATATATGGCGCATTTTGTGCCGCATATCGTGCCCAAATATATCGTGCCCTAAGATTAATTGGGGACGATATCGTGCCCGGTATAATTAGCATGATATCGTGCCCTAGCTATATTTGGGCACGATATCGTCTAGGTATAATTAGCACGATATCGTGTTCTATGTATATTTGGGCACGATATCGTGCCCAGGTTAATTTGGGCACGATATCGTGTCGTAGTTTTGTTTAGTGTTATTTTAAAATCATGTCTATATCGTGCCTCACCTTTATCGCTTCTTTAATTTTTGTACCTTATCACTATATTTCTTCAATTTTTCAACAATTCATCTTGCTAAATTGCAATTAATTATTGTTGTAGGTCGGTCCATGATGGAGGAGACCCTTTTATCATCGAGAGAGGTCCATATCACGGGATACGTTCGGCCAAGTATAATTCGGATAATCAAAGATGAGTTGGGGAGATCGGTGGTGGTTTACATAGGCGGTTTGACGGTCGGTTTTCGACCATTTTGTTGATTTTGGGTATGACGGATTTAGTTGTAATGCGACACTTCATCCATTGGTTGCGATAGAGGTGTGTGTCTTAGGATGCTCCGGAATTGGAGTGTTGGTTCCACGTCGGAGAAGCGACTATTACATTCTCTCGGCATGAGTTTGTTATGATATCCAGGTTTGCAATTTTTAGGGTCCACATTTGACCCTAACGGTGTTTTGAGGTACCCGAGACCTGGTATATATAGACGGTATTGGCCTAGGGGTGATCGTGTTCCGCCGTGCGATTCGCGATCTATTTGTCGCCGGCACCTTCCGTGACTCACAGACGATGCCCAAAAGGTGGCGAAGGTGTTATTTGCCTTTTATATGACATTTGTGTTTCGATGGCCGATGCGATGAGAAGCAGATTGTATTGTGGTTTTGGCCAAAGGAAGATGCACGATGGGAGGCTTTCCCTCGGGGGGAAATACTCCTTTGAGATATTGATGCATTATATTCGGCAATGCGTGATGTTCTCCGCCACCTGGCCGATATCTAAGGGACGATCCACCTCGATATCGTTCACCTACTTATCATTTTTATGGGGTCACTTGTGTCTTGCTAGTACATATATTTTTTATTTTATTTATATTTGTACCTACTCTTTCAAATATTTAAAAAATCTTATTTTCACACTTATCAATATTCGAGTGATTTGGGCGGTCGGCGATACCTCGCCCGGGTAATGCAGGCGCTCGAGTATTCGACACCCGATTTACTGGAAGTGCCTCCGTTGGAGGTTTTCGAAGACCACCGTTGACATGATATATTTTTCTTTGACACGGTATGCATTAACATTGTTTATTTATTTATTTTTAATTAATAAATTATTTTTTATTAATTTATTTATATATTTATTTCTGAGGCTTTAGTGTGTGCATGAGATATTGGATCCGAGCCAGGAGGAGCTCCAAGAGATATATATGGAGCGAGTCGATGATCCGATTAGTTTGTTAGGTCCCCCGAGTTCATCCCGGGAGAACCGATTTTTAAAGGCGAGAGAGGCGGGGAAGAGTAGTAGAGGCGGGGGGAGGGGTAGCCGATTCAAAGACCGACACTACTACTCCTACGATTTAGAGGCGGAGAAGCGGCGTAGGGCAGACGATGGTCCATCATCCCATTGGGTGATGATCCTTTAGATGGCGGGACAGATGATACATCGGTGGGCGGCGGATCTGCACGGGTTGATCCATCGTCCATGATGAGTATGCACATGTTGATCCATCGTCCATGAGGAGTATGCGCGCGATGATCCATCATCCGTTGGGATACTCGTGTTGATCCATCTGTCGTGGGAAGACAGATATGATGGAAGCGATGCGGGGTGTTATGTATGAGGAGATTAGGCGATTCGAGAGATGCATGGAGGAGCGGTTCGCTCGATTGGAGTCACGCGAGTCGATGATGCCGTTTCTCGATTAGAGTGTCGCATCATCTCGTAGGAAGGTTCTCGCTTGCACGCACACCTAGATCGGGGAGATAGGTCGGGTTAGGACCTTATTCGGGAGATTAGGCGTCTGTTCCGTATATTGATCAAGACGATGACTTCGTGCATGTCGTCGAGAGATATCCGAGCCGATCATCATCGCAGCGAGATGCCACCGTCGACTACCCTTCCCGGCAGTGTCGACTCCTCCACCTCCTCCGACAAAGTGTCGAATACCCTCCGACCATGTCGACTCTTCCTCCTCCTCCTCCCGGCCATGTCGAGTCCTCCTCTTCCCGGCATTGTCGACTTCTCCTCCTTTCTCCGGCCATGTCGACTCCTCCTCTTCCTCCTCCGATAGTGTCGACTCTTCTTCTTCCTCCTCCCGGCATTGTCGACTCCTCCTCATCCTCCCCAGTGTCGACTCATCATCCTCTTCGGCAGCAAAGGCCGACTCTTTTCTCCTTCTCCTCCCGCCATGTTGACTCCTCATCCCAAGCGGTGTCAACTCCTCTCCTCCTCCTCCGGCCATGTCGACTCCTCATCCTCCTCCTCCTCCGGCATTGTCAACTCTTCGCCATTGTTAACTCTATTATGCTTGTGTTAGCACATTCTCCGTAACCACGAGTGTCGGTCACGATTTCGAGGCTATTGTGTCGTCTCTCTTCGAGCTCCTCTCCGACACTCATGGTCTCGGTCCACAAGCGCCCTCTCCGGCTTGCCCTCACCGCTACTCCCTTCATCCAGGTTCGGGATAGGCGGCCGTCGCGCCTCATTCGCGGCTATTCGGGATCTAGGTCTCGCAGTTTTAAGCGGGACCAGCGAGAGGAGTATACCCGCTTTCTTAGAGTCTAATGATATTAAATATTTTTGCATTTGTCTTGTCATCTTAGTATTAACATCTTATATTAGTGCAATGTCTTAATATTTGAGGTCCATTGCGGAAGGAACGTGGGGCTAATGTACCTTATTGGGCCATCATTTTTAAGGAAATGGCGGATCCAGAAGGTTGAGTTGGAGAATGATGTAAGTTTCTTAAATTTTTGTATTATTTAGTTGTTGAATATTTTATTTATTTCATATTGATTAATATCGATTTCTTTCATTTACGTACATCATATAAATGCATATTTGTCCATACTATAGTCCGATCCCGGTTTCTTGGGGTTGAGCCTCATGAGAAGCAAGTGGGAACTTATAGGATTGTATCATGACATTTTCGATTAGTTTATTTATTATGTGTCTCGCATTTTCCGTAAACTTAATAAATGATACTTGTTAACTTATAAACATTTTTCAGTGTGTAGGATTCCATGCGCTTATATGGAATCGTATGTATGGTACGGATCCTACGACCACAATATATGACCCAGCGGACTATGGAGGTGATTCCTCCCGGACGGGAGAGTGGATGAGTTGGTTAGGTTGTCGGCCACGGATCTCCAGGATGGGGTAATCCTGGTTCGTGGAGTCTGCCGCATCAGCAGTACACTTGAATTTATTTATTTTTTTGGCTAGTTTATTCATTTTTTCATTCAAAATTCTTGATTATTTCTGATTTTGTTTTTTTCCCAGTGTACATGATCGTGAATTTATCGGGCCATTTTGTCATGTGCGATTGGATCTCCGTAAAGCCAAAGTATATATGTATGACTGTACATACGATACACAAATGATACTTTTGCCAATCGGGTAGCCAGCACGCGTCCACTCCGTCGTATGCTCCCATGTGTACTCATTCGCTACTGGCTACTACTCGACAACATACATCACGGGAGTCCGTCGCCGCAAGTGGGACCTTGTCCCCGCGCGCGAAAGATTGTTATTTGCGTAACGACACCACCAGTTGTGGTGTATTTGTCATATATTCCATCATTAATTGTATCACGAAGAAGATTAATAGGAAGCATGTGCGGGAGTTGATTCCCCAGGATAAGGAAGATGATGTCACAAAAGGTTTAAAGACAAGACAAATAGTAGTACTTTGGAGTTGTAGTACATTTTTATTGTATATCTTGTAAATATTTTGAGTTATTTAAATTAAATATTCATTTTGCATATTTTTTCTTAATTTGTTTTAAAAAACAAGAATTTGATTACTTTAAATTAAGAGGGGCACGATATATCGTGGCTAATTATATTGGGCATGATATATCGTACACAATATAAGAGGGCACAAATAACTCCGACTTGATTAACGTATATTTAAATGACTACCGAGATTCGCTCTTAGTGTGTTTTTCTAACATAGTGTTGATTGAAATAATTTTTGCCTAATTTTCATCATCCGAACGACTCGGGCATCTTCTACGGGTATGATCATCCGCTCGGCATATTCCACATTTCTTCTTACTTTGTGCACTTGTCTCGAAGGACCCTACGTGTCATTTGAGACACTTTCGCGCTCATCAAGCGGCAATAACATAGTGCATTTGACGCAATTGTGGCCAAAGACCCCCACACCTTGAACAAATTTGACTCTTACGTGAACGATTACTTGATGATTCAATAGCGAGTGAACTCTACTTTGTCAGACGACGCCGCTTGTCTCGGGTTATTTGGAGGGTTGCATACTAATTCTCGTACCTCTTGTGGTAGAACCCATTCACTCGGATCGGAACTGGTAAAACTTCATCCGCCCACATTTGTTGAACATTTTCATTTTTATAATAATGGGCAACAAATGAATAGATATTGAGGTTCGCTTTTTCTCGCACAAATAAACAAACAATTATGTGAAAATATTGAAGCGAATTATGTAAAAATATTGATATAAATTTTAAATTTGTTTATACCTAATTATTTGCAGATGCATGGGCAAGGCATCAATTCATATTCAAATTCTCGGCAGGTTGCACGTTCTTTGGGATAAGTCAACCAAATAGGTCTTTGTTCCATCTTTCACTTTGTACTTCACATTACTAAGACTTGTACATCCATTCTACGACCTATCTCAATTGCATCACTTAATCTTTTGGTTCTTCAAGTGTTAGCTCTTGATCTCTTTCATTAGCGGCGATCGTTGTTCATAAAACTACTTTTCAATAATAGTCCAAGCACACTCAAGCCACAGAACAAACAGTAACTTTTCGGCCCATAATAACCGACTATTGAAGCTCTCGGTGAGTTTGATGTCATGAACCCATAACGCCGACATGACACTTAACTCGAGACCATCTGTCTTCCCCGCACGCCCTAACTTCTTAAACGCACTTTGTCTCACTAGCAACTTTTATGTTTTCAAAATACTTATCATAATCTTCACGGCGGTGTGAATATCTTGCATTCCTAAACATTGCTACTATATGTTGACCGTATTGAGCCAAATTACTCGCAAAAGATAAGTGCCCATGTGATGCTTCCGGGTATCTTGCTTTTATGAAATTATCGATACTCTTGTCTTTGATCGAAATAATCGGTAGATCACGGGGCAATTATAAGCATCTCAACCATTGTCTCAAACACCATATCCAGGATTCGTCATTTTCAACATCCCCAATTCCAACCGCAAGTGGGAAAATCATTTTCATTACCATCTTTTGTTACGCCACAAACAATATTCCCGATTTGCCTTTAAGGTGTGTTCCATCAATCACAAAACTGGTCGGGCATTGTTCGAATCCAGTGATTGATGCATGCAAAGCAAAAACACGCATACTTGAATCTATTAAAATTATCGACTTCCATCTAGTTCTCCGGGGATTCGTTAAATTCAACATGTGTAAGTATGAATTAGATTGAATGACTTGTTGCTATCTCCATATATCAACCCAAAGGCATGATGCTTAACACTCAACGCAACATTATAACTCATTTTAAGCCCATGTCGCGATTCCAACTCCGCTATCATATCTCGCACGAGAGAATGTTCCATTAGTAATATAGATGCAAAATACTCACCTACTACTTTAGAATGCACCCGCCTTTAGATGTATTGTCATTCAAATTTAACCCACATCCATGGTGCTTGTCAAACTTTCCTACTCTCCAAATACCATCCTTTCCATATGCACGCATTCGAAAAGGGCATCGTTCATACTTGCATATTGCATGAAAACGAGTCTTATCCGAGCGTTCAACTCGATACTCGACTTGATTTTCAAGGTGATACATGCTTAGTGCGATCTTCAATTTAGTTTTGCTCATGTATGTTGCTCCTTGGCGCAATGTCCCACCGGATGCTTCCAATCTAACGGGTTCTTCGGGAGGAATTGAAACGCGTGCGAGTGTGGGAATCACCCAATTTTTGTCATGTGGGCACTATTGTTTTCGTCCATATTGTCTCTATGGATATCGATGTATGTTAGCACCTCGTGATTTCTTACATTGCATCTTGGTTTTGATTTTCTCGAAATACTTTCTCCGCTCTCACGTCTCCACTCACAAAATCCTCAAATTCAAGACGTTGTTTGGTCATTTTCAAATTGATTATTAGCTTCAACATCGCACCAACATCACCCCGATGCGTTCTCACCAAAATCATCCGGGTTGTTATTACAATCGGCATCACCGAAAGATTTGTAGTTTTCACCATAATCAACTTCATTATTGTCACTACCAACATCAAGATCGGTATTATCACGATTAACATCGGTAGTATCACAACCCATATCGGGATAATAGCCATTTTCATTGCTTGGCCTTATCAGTCCCAGGCAATTGATATTTGGAACATTAATCGTAGGTGATAGTGGGACGCGGATGATCAATAATGGAACATTGTTCATATGCATAAAAGGTGCTCGCTAGGCCTTACTACTACATGGTATATAGATTGATGTGCGGTACACCGTTGAAAACCAAGATGGTGCATGTAGTTGTAATTAGGCCCAATGATTGTTGAAAAATCATTCGACTAGCCATTAGTTGCATAAAACTTCCACCAATAGCTTGTTGACCTTCAACGTTCTCAACTCGATTATGCCCGAATGACTTCCCAATACATTATGTGAACTAGTCTCACCCATCCTTTTTCTTGTCGGTGTTACAAAAACAACGGTAACTCCGGTGTTCTCAAACGCACTTTCAATGTCATCGTCGTTTTTCAACTTTAACTTCCCAAGTTTGTTTCCGAAATATCTATAATAGCATGCATTACACAATCGTATAAGCCCCTATCAACTTCAACAACACCATAAACCTCCTCCAATATTTCACTATAATTCATTTTGTCCAGGTTTAATACGTACAACTTCTTCTTCATCATTTTTATATTCTAAACATTCCCAATGACCACCAAATCGAATAACAACATAGCCGAGTTCATCAACATACAAGAAATATAGAAAAAATATTAAAGATATGCAAGCATACATAAAAAAATGGCCTATTTTTTTCGAGCACGATATATCGTGCCCAATTTTAAAATAGGCACGATATATCGTGCCTATTTGTACCGAGGCACAATATATCGTGCCTAATATATCGTGCCTCGATGCAAAAGCAGGCACTATATCGTGCCCATATTAGGCACGATATCTCGCGTGCCTATTTTTGCATCGGAGGCACGATATATCGTGCTTGATATTAAAGCGCGATATATCGTGCCTCAAAAGACAAAATAGGCACGATATATTATTGACTGCTGTGCTTCATAGATGCAAAACATTTTCCCTTCCACAATACATCTCACATATTTTGCAAATATATTGGTCTTGAACAATTTAAACAAGGTTAAGTAATTAGGAGGAGAAGAACATTACCTTGTTATTTGATTTTTGGTGCGATTTTGGTGATGAAAGATCACAAAAAAACTTAACTTGATATTTTGTGAAGAAGAAGAGAGAGAAAAATGAAGAAGCAAAATAGAAGGGGAGGGAAACATATGTATGGGAGTATTTAATTGCAAGAGAGAGAAATACACATCTACCTACTTTAAGCCACTTGCGTTTAAAGTCTCAAGGGTATTGTGGTAAAAAGAACCCTAAAAGTCGGTAGAAAACTAATATTTTTATCCTACATGTCAAAAACTCTCTCACCTATCCCAAGTGGGTAATTTGCCATATTTGCTCTTTTATGAATTAATGAGATGTTTATGAAAGTTCTTAGATGCTGTATACAAACCATTAATAGACATCTTTTCATTAAACAAAAGGAACGTAAAGAAAGAATTTAGACTTTCCTACCTTATTTAATTAAAATTATAACAAATAACCACAAAAACTTGATTTAATATCAATTTGAGTTGGATGAAAAATACTAAAAATAATTAGTTGCATGAATACAGTTCTTAGATGTATATATTGGCCTATAAATAATATTTATTTTTTAATTATACTTAACTATATCGAAACAAAATTCTTCTAACAAAAATAACAATAGTAAAATTTAGTTTTGGTTACTATTTAAAAATATAACAATATGTAAATAAATGAAAAAACTACCTTTATAGTTGCAATGCATACGAATAGTACTATCAAAAAGAAAGAGAAAAAATTGAATTGACTTTTCAAAAGAAAAAAATTATTGAACTGGACAGAGAGCGAGACATTAGTAAGTCTTGTTAGGGTGGTAATTTGAGTCTCAAAAGGTTTGTGGGTCATATTAAAACATGATAATTATTTAAATTTGTCAAATTCGAACATGATCCGTTTAATTATTTTTTGGTCGGATGGGTCAACCCCAAACACAACCTATTTAATACGGGCAACCCGAACACGACCCAAAAATGGCATGTATAATTTTCAGTCTTGAATAAATTTTTTATTTAATATGATAAAATGAGAATTTTGAGTTATTTATATATAGAATATTAAAAATAAGGCTGAATTTTCTTTTGAAACGGGTTTAGTGTGTCATTTCGCGTCAAGGACTCATTTATTATTCGGTTTAAATGGGTCCAGCGTGATTATGATCGAATAATAAATGGATCAATCTTAACCCATTTATATCGTGTTATATTCGCGTCGTGTTTTCGTATCGTTTAAAAATTGTCACAATATGACTAATACAAAAGGTAAATTTAAAACTAAGAATTTGTTCTAAGAGGACAAACAAAATAAAACCATAGGCGCCACATGTTTTGAAATTGCAACTTGACCACAAATGACATATTTGCCATTGTTATTACAACATTAAAATAATGAGGCGGATCGGTAGATCCGTAGATGTTTTTGCCTCTTGAGCCTTGACCTTTCACTTTTCAATGAGGCCACCCATCATCCTCTTCGTCATGTATTTATTATTTTCTTTTCAATGCAATTGTTCCTCTTTAATTTTTTGGTTTGATTTTTGTAGAGTACATGTCCTAGTTGACCAAAAGGGTATGCATTAATTGTGAATATGATAAGGACAGTGGCTGTTAATTTATTAAGCCGAAAGGTACCAAGACAAATATTAAGGTTATGTTTGGTTAGTGATTAAGTGTAATCGAGAGAAGTTTTTGGATGTGAATAGAGGAAGAGGAATTTGATGCGATGTAATGAAAATATGTGTATTAGTAGAGAAATGTATAAGAAAACATAATGTAATATCTTATTGGTAATTTTTGACTGGGAAAAGAAATTGGAATATTGGCTTATAAGGGAAGTCAACAAAACGTACTTAAGTATCTAAGGCGTCCATCCAGCGGGTGCGAGTTAAGTATTGTTTTTTGTGGCCCCAATGCGCACATGCACCAAATATGAACTTGACTAACTATATACAATGATAAGTTCATGTTCATGGTTCAAAATGGCCCCATTTATATAATATGTTATTCTTTTTTATTAGATATAATATGTATTTCTTGTTATTTTCATATAATTTTCAATAATTTTACTAAAATATTTATATACAATTAATTTAATTTGCATCATCGTAATAAAAGTTTCAATAAAAATAACCATTAAAGATTTTCCTAATAAATAGAAAAATATCATTAAAACTATGAAAAAACAACCCCAAAAAACAGCCATTAAAACTGCCAAAAAAATCTATGAAAAAAAAAGTGAAGAACTGCATTTCCAAATAAATAAAAAAAAATCTGCCATTAAAGAATTTAAATAAATTAATAAGAAATAAATAAAACATTAAAAAAGAGAAAAGAAAATGAGGTGGCAATGTTGAACCAAGTTCAATATATTGAACCAAAAATATGAACTTTCAACTATGAACCCTCACAACAACCGAGTTCAAGTTCAAAACCACCCCATTGTGGGTGCTCTAACGTCAATTTAATGGTATTGTCCTACACAGTAGAAATCAAGATTATATTCGAAAAAACGTTTATTACGTGAGAGGAATTGGGATTTCACTTGTAAATCAAAGGTCACCTAATTCATAGTGGGGACGAATTTTAAAAGATCAACTTCGTGTTCGGTGGTAGAAGTTGTACTTTTCAAGTAATTGATTCGGGTTTGATCTCGTATGACCGTATAAGTGTGTTTCCTCTATTGTTCCCCCTCAAAAGAAAATTATAAAAACAAAATACGATAAGATAAACCTTTGTCTAATCCCTCATTGCTCTCTGTTTGGCAATTGTATGGTATTCATTGACCTCTACTAGCCATACAAGCAGATTACATCTACCAACACAGGATTTTTTATTTCAAATTGTGTATCATCTTAAATTCTAAATATCATCCCTACACGCCAAGTGTATTAATAACATTACTAATTTATATTTAACATGACATGTATTTAAGACAATCGAAAATACAATATGAAACACGATTTAGAATAAAATCCGACCGATCTACCAACACTTTGTCGTCAGTATCAAATATGGTACATTAAATTTCCTTCTTTGATGGAACATAAAATGTTACACCTAAATTTAATTTTAATTGACTAATCTTACAAAATAATTTATCAAAGAAGTAACAAAAGACCAGCATAATATGATATCATTAGTTATTACAAATTGTCTCTTTATCTTGTGGAGCGGTGGTCACCTGCCAAAAGACCCCAATTCTCCAATTATAGGCTCACATTCATTTATGTTTTTCTTTTATCTCCAAGCGTCGCCACACCGCCACACGCCCATTCTCTATCTCAAATCCCCCAAAAATACACAACATTCCAAAACTAACCCCAAAACTCCCAAAACCTTCACGTGCCCCTAGGGCCGAAAAACAAAATCAAGATACTAGAGTAGATATTCGATTCGAGATTGATCATTAAAAGGCTCGTTTGAACCGATTCGTTAAATAATGAATTAAGTTTGAATACATTTTTTTGTTCGATAATACGTAAAAGCTCAATTTTCGAGCTCGATTTCGATTAGTAAATAGGAACAAAATACGTGTAAAATGTCAAGTTACTCGAGCTCAAATTATATTCAACTTGACTAAAGCTTGTTCGTCGACTCGATTAATAGTCAAACTAAGCTTAAACATAATTTTTAGGCTCGATTAAAATTTTAAACAAGACGATGTTCGGCTCGGCTCGAAGCTGACTCGATCGATTAGTAAAAAAGCAGAACAAAAACGTGTAAAATGTCAAGTTACTCGAGCTCGACTAAAGATCGTTCATCGATTCAATTAATAATCAAACCAAGCCCAAACTAATTTTTGAAGCTCGATTAAAATTCAAAACAAGCAAAAGGTCTTATGTTCGCCATTTCATTCTGACTACACACCCGCACGTGGGCCACCTCACTTCATATATTAACTAACACAAGGGTATTTCCGTCAAACCACCATCAACTATCACCCTTAAGGCTTAAGCATAGAGAAATGACCTTTAGCAATATTCAAGAGTCCAATTATTGTCTTATTGATCTCACACACACTTCTTAAAGTCAATCCCCTTCACCTCTACAAAATGCTCTCACCTCATCTCCTCCTCCCTCCACCACCACCCGCCACCACCACCACCGCCGCCACCGTTATTCCGAGCTTCCCCTGTTATTACATTTACTCAGCATGTCTTCACTTTCCGTCAAGTTCCTGGCGCCATTACTGCCAAACTCCAGTACTAATAGGTTCAAGAGCATCAGACTCCAGGCCACCCCGCCGCAGACGGTGGCGCCGCCGTCATCTGGGTCGGCGGAGGTTGATTCCGCCAGGCTGGAGCCCAGAGTGGAAGAAAAAGATGGGTTTTTGTGCTGAAGGAAAAGTTCAGAACAGGGATAAATCCTCAGGAGAAGGTGAAGATTGAAAAGGAACCAATGAAATTGTTCATGGAAAATGGTATTGAAGATCTTGCTAAAATCCCACTTGAAGAGATTGAGAAATCGAAGCTTACTAAGGATGATATTGATGTGAGGCTCAAATGGCTTGGTCTGTTTCACAGGAGGAAACATCACTGTAAGTTTTTTGAATATCCCGAAGTTTTGTGGATGATCTGTAATTAATTTTTGAGCTTTGACTGAATTTGAAATTTTTGTTTTTTTATTATGGATGTTTAGAGTAGAAGAAAATGGGATCATATGAAAGCAATTGTAGTATGTTTTTTTTTTTTTTTCTTGTTAGCATAAATGGTTGTATAGTTCTAGATGAGAACTAAAAGTTATGAGATCCAATTAGATGGGGAAAAATGGAGCTGAAATGTTTCTTTTTAGGGATAACTACAAAAACTACCCTCGAAGTGTGAGTTAATAACAAAAATATCCTAGAGATTTTTGAAATTACAAAACCCCTTTTTGAGGTTTGTTCCTGTGTTACACTTTACACACTCCATAAGTAAAAACATTTCATAATACCCTTTTACATTTAACACATAATCAAACCTCTTTTTTTCTTTTCTGAGTTTTTTTTTTTTTTTTTTTGGAATTTTTAAAGTTTTCTGGGTTTTTTTAATTATCCCAAACCTCAGGGTTAGCATTTGTAATTATACCTTCTTTTTATGTGCTTATGTTTTGATTGAAATACCCTGCTTTCAAAATTGGTAAATACAATTTGGAGAACTGATTTTTGCAGATCTCACAATGAAACTATAATATGCCATTTAAATCCACTGTTTTAAAAATCTCCGTCTAGTCCCCTATTAGTCCCCGCCTAGATCTTCTAGGTCTCCTTGTCCGCATACGTTATTCTTCCGATTAGCGCCCCGCTTAACAGCGCCCAGGCTCGCTTAGGCACTAGGCCCCAGTCGGCCGCTCGACTAGCGCCTAACGCTTTTTAGAACACTGTTTAGATCAGATGAAATTTACTGCATAAATCATTTTAGGAGCTGTAATTTGTTTGTTGTGAAGGAATTCAAGAGTTTGTTTGATGTTTCCTTAAATCACTAATTCACTATGTTTGTCATCAATTTCCAAAAAAATAAAAGGAAATATAAAAATTTAACCATGTAATGTTCTTCTTAAGTTCCTATTTCTAGTATCTAATCTTAAATTTGTGTCCAATTGGTGATAATAATCAGATGGTCGATTCATGATGAGACTTAAGCTCCCAAACGGCGTAACGACAAGTGCCCAAACTCGATATTTGGCCAGCGTTATCAGGAAATATGGGGAAGATGGATGTGCAGGCGTTACAACACGGCAAAACTGGCAAATACGCGGTGTCGTTTTGCCTGATGTGCCGGAGATTTTGAAAGGGCTCGGACGGGTTGGGTTGACGAGCTTACAAAGTGGGATGGACAATGTGAGGAATCCAGTTGGGAATCCTCTTGCTGGGATTGATCCACATGAAATCGTCGATACAAGGCCGTATACTAACTTGCTATCTCAATACATTACTGCCAATTCGCGCGGCAATCCTGCTTTTACCAACTTGTAAGTTGTGCAAACTTCTAATCTCTTCATTTTATGCCGAATGTAAGGGCTTAATTGTAATTTTAGTCCTATAATTTCTCTGGGTGTGGCGATTTTGGGTCATTCACAATTTTATCCTTTAGGCAAAAACTATCATTTGCTAGCTGATCATATGTATTTTGGGTAGTTTGGCTATATCCAAGGGTATTTTGGGGATTTATGAAATTTTACAACATTCATTTGGGACCAAAATTGCACGAAATCAGTACATGTAGGACTAAAATTGCACCTTATAGAACCCGTAGGACCAGAATTGTACAAAATCAAAATCTTACGAGACAACAATTGCTAAATGCTACCTAAGATATATATAGGACAAAAATTGCTTGTCGAGATCCCATGGCAAATGTTGTGTCTAAGTGAAAGTGTCAATCTTCGTTAAAAAAATTGTAGGGATAATTACAAAAACTACCCTAAAAAAAAAAACTTGTTACTTTCAAAATAACTAATACTCCCTCAACTTTGTTTCTATTGAGAAAATTGCATCATGGAAAGGGGTATTTGTTAGGTAAATTACAAACCTCAAGGGGTATTTGTAATTCGAAAGATAATTGAAGTTTTTCGAATTAGGCTAAAATCCAGGGTAGTATTTGTAATTGTCCCGAAAAATTGTATGTTCTGCTGAAAGATTTGCTTTTCTTTGCTGAAATTCTTGTTGGCATGATTTTTGCAGGCCAAGGAAGTGGAATGTGTGCGTAATAGGATCGCACGATCTTTACGAGCATCCCCACATTAACGACCTTGCTTACATGCCAGCGACGAAAAATGGACGGTTCGGATTTAATCTTCTCGTGGGAGGGTTCTTCAGCCCCAAGAGATGTGCAGAGGCAATCCCTCTTGATGCTTGGGTTCCGGGTGATGATATACTCCCAGTTTGCAAAGCTATACTCGAAGCTTTCAGAGACCTTGGTTCAAGAGGAAACAGGCAGAAAACAAGAATGATGTGGCTGATTGATGAACTTGTGAGTTATACCACCTCTGTTAATTTGCTACCCTTAAGGAATAATTACAGAAACTAATCCTGAGTTTTAGGCTAATTACAAAAATATCCAGTTATCTTTCAAAATTACAAATATCCTGAGTTTTTGTAATTATCCCTTGATATTATTTGAGAGTATAAGTTCAAGAGAACAATCTGATTAAAATGTATTAATAAATCCCATCCCTTTTTGATGTTCCAAACAGGGCATAGAAGGATTCAGAGAAGAAGTTGTGAAAAGAATGCCTCAACAAGATTTGGAGAGAGCATCGTCCGAAGACCTCGTCGACACCCAATGGGAGAGAAGAGACTATTTCGGCGTTCATCCTCAGAAGCAAGAAGGCTACAGCTTCGTCGGCATTCACATCCCGGTCGGCCGCGCCCAGCAGAGGCGACATGGACGAGCTTCGCGCGCGTGGCAGACACGTATGGCTCAGGCGAGCTCCGTCTCACGGTCGAGCAAAACATCATTATCCCAAACATAGAGAACTCGAAACTAGAAGCCCTACTCCAAGAACCCCTCCTCAAGGACCGGTTCTCCCGAGCCGCCAATCCTGATGAAAGGCCTAGTGGCTTGCACGGGCAACCAATTTTGCGGACAGGCGATAATCGAGACGAAAGCGCGTGCCCTAAAGGTCACCGAGGAGGTCGAGCGGCTCGTCTCGGTGACGAGACCGGTGAGGATGCATTGGACCGGGTGCCCAAACACGTGCGGGCAAGTGCAAGTGGCGGATATTGGATTCATGGGATGCCTGACGAGGAACAAGGACGGGAAAGTGGTCGAAGGGGCCGACGTTTTTCTCGGAGGGAGAATTGGGAGTGACTCACATTTGGGAGATGTTTATAAGAAGGGTGTGGCTTGTGATGAATTGGTGCCATTGGTTGTGGAGTTGATGGTAGAGAAGTTTGGGGCTGTTTTGAGAGAAAGGGAAGAAAGTGAAGATTGATGATTTTTGTACTAAAGATGCTAAATAGAGGGATTTGAGCATCATATCTTGTGGAACTTGGATGATTTGGGGCATAATGATGGAAGAATGGGGACTTGGAAGTAGTTTCTTATTTTGTTGGGGTTTTGGTTGTGAATTTGGAAAATACATGGTGTCCGAGAGAGAATAATAGATTCTTTGGTTGTTGGAACTGAGATGAAAGCATTTGTGTACAATAACTGTACTCTCTGATAGAGATATATTTAATTTTTGTTGTTAATTTTGTTGAGAATCTTTTTTCAATTAGAACTTGGAGTTCTTTTTATCGGTAACATCATATTAAGGAAGAGATTAAGGGAGTATTTGCAAACTCTGAATAAAAATGATTTTCAGCTTGTAATGGGAAAAAATATTCCCTCTAACCCAAAAAGATCGGCTACTTTTTCTTTTTGGTAAGATTCTAAATTATGATTGCATTCACTATTGAGAGTATTAATTATGTAAAAATATACTAATTAAATTATTCTTATTTAATTCACTTGGAATGATATACCACCATTTAATGCAAGGGTAACATAAAAGAATATGGAAAAAAATTACAATCTCAATTACTTTTATTATGTTTTTGTCTTAATATGTGTGAGTATTTCTAGTTGCCTATCTTTATTGAAGGAGGATATTCATTTTTTGTATTTAAAACCTAATAATAATGTTTTATCAGAGTTTGTAAACTCCTGCATAAGTTGACTAAAAGAGATATTTAGGCTCGCAAGAATGATGTATCATCCGTTTATTGTCCAGATAAACATGCATACATATATACATTTTATATGAATATGACAACTGAACTGAATGAATCAAAGCTTTTTTGGCAGTTATTTTTAAAGGTGTGTCAGATCACCCATTCATGTGCCCTACACATCATACTAACATAAAATATACTAGCTTTATCGTTTTCTTGCAGGAATATTAATGGCATATTCTTTCCGTTCAAAAAGAAATTACATTACTCTTTTGCTAGAAAATGAAGTTAAATATTTTAAACTTTAGGATAACTTATCATATTGATTCATTCATTATTTTGCGTGTTTTCCAAACTTCGAATGTTTATTGTATCACTATTCTGAAAAAAATAACAAAAGTATTTATTGCTAGACTAAAAAAATAATCAAATTACGAATACGATTGAGTTGTTGGATAGACCGTACAAGTCTTATAGATGCTACATCTGGTGTACATGCATTTGGTATATATCTACCATACAAGTGTCCCACTACTTATAAATTAAAAATACTTGACAATTATTTATGTACAAGTAACACTTGTTATTCATCCATGCGACAAATGTACTACATCTATTATATTATATTATGAATAATATTGTACAACACCAAGGCACAGCTTGGGAACATCTATCTATCTAATGTTTGATTTGTTGGATTTAAAGATGAGAGATTTTGGGGTCTCCTAGGAACCTGTTGGAAACACAGAAGAAAACAAAATGTATTGATGATTAAGTTTTTTCAACAAAAAAAATAAAATAAATAAATAAATAATAATCAGAAGAAGAAGATAGGGTTGAGATAATTCAATTGGCTGTGTTGTCTGTGCAGCCATATATTTCTACTGTCCCCACTTTGGAAGGCTATTGTTTTTTTTGTTTTGGAGTCTAGTCTGGTTCCTCTACTGGTGCAAACTTTTTTTCTCATGTTACCACACCACGAAAAAGAGATTTCGTCGTCATCATCATCAACTGCACCTTATTCCATTGTGTGGAGTCGGTAGTGTAAAGTTTAAAGTGTTAATTAATTGTCTAAAATTAGCTAACACTACAAATTCACACAAAAAGCAAAGTGGCAAAATTTTATGCCGGATGCCCTTCTTGACGCAACCTTCATACGAAGGAAAAATGAGATGAAAGAGATTTCGTGTTGGTAAATTTTGCTAAGATGAGGATGTGCTCTAGCCTCTAGTGATAAGATGATAAAATTTACAAGCATATTAGGGAATTTCCAACACAACTTTATAATACACACTACTACACAAAATATGCAAAAATAATCTTCAACCCAATTTCTAAATCTTACACCAAATTTGGTGTTGTGAATAGTATTACAACAAATTTGGTGTAACACTATTCATTTACACAAAATTTGGTGTAATTCAATATCTCCTATTTGCCCTTCAATTCTCTTCTACTTCAAATTTAAATTCCAATTGTATTCTCATTTTAATATATAATTAATTTATATAACATGGTTTTAATAATTAATTAATATTTTTTATAAATAATAATAATTAAAAATGATTATAATTTAAACCAAAAGTGATACTAATATTTATTGTAATAATTAATTAATGTAGTATTAGTTAAATGTAAATTTTTACTTAATTACATTAATAGTAATAAAATACATATATAAAATAATTTTATAAATAAATAAAGGTGTTTACTATAAAATGAAAAGAATGAATAAAAGTGTAAAATTTGGTGTAATAGGTTGGAAATGGTTTTAATAAAATTACATCAAAATACCAAATTTGGTATACTTTTTAGGGCAATTGACATAAATACCCACCTTTTTTAAGTTAATGTCAGTATTTTACGCTCTTCGGTACAATTTTACCTAAATTTATGCCTTTTTTTTACACAACAATACGCTCCAGCAAAAATTTCCGGACATTTTTACACTTTGTTTCAACATTGTTTCTAACATGTTTAAATATAAAACAACCAAGAAACAATATAGAAACAAACCAGAAACAATATAGAAACACCATATGAGCAAAAAAGAGTTAAAAGTAGGTAAAAAAAATATATTTAAACATCAGAAAACTCATGAAAACAACAAAGAAACATCGGAACAACATTAAAAATGGTATGGAAACAACCCAGAAACAACGTAAAAAATATTTAAAACACCAAATGAATAAAAAGAACTTAAAAATAGGTAAAAATTGTATTTATACATTGAACACTAAATGAAAACAACAAAACAAATTATTAGAACGACATTAAAGAGATTATAGAACAACACGAAACAATAGAAACAATGTACAAAATAATATATGAATAAAAAACATAAAAAATAGGTTAAAGTTATTTTGAAACATCGAAATAACAAAGAAACAACATAGAAACAACAAAGAAACAAATTTAAACGACATCGAAACAACTTATATAACATATAAAACAATGCAGGAACAAAACAAAAACGAAAAAAATAAAATAATCAAAACATATGCAGGAGCATAAAATAAAAAAATTAGGTACAAATGTGTGGTATGGTGACCAAAATCAGATATTCATGTAATTTTCCTACTTTTTACACCAAATTTTGTGCAACGGGTTGGAGATGACCTTATAAATTCCTGAAACTGGTGGACTCCTGACATTTTGGGCCTCATAATAATGCGCATAAACGCCCAATTACAACATAATAATTCTAGCCCATGACAAAAACAAGAAATGCCAAAAGAATAATCAAGGCTAGCATTCAGAAAAATGATTCAAATTCCAAAAAAAAAAAAAAAAAGACTAATGAGAACAGATTGTACCCAAAAAAAAAAAAAAATTGGTCGAATTTGACAGAGATGATAATTAAACAGGAAAAAAGTCAACTAAACTTTCTTAACTTTTGACCACTTTTCATGCTCAACAAAAAGGACTGAAATTATGCTATCCATGTATAGCACAGTGAACAACCCAATTGTATGTACACCATGTTCTAACACAAGAAAATCATTTCTCTCATGACAAGGGCAAAAATAATGTAATAATCTCACCTTTTGCACCTAAACATGGATTAGCACATCGAGTGAGACTAATCGATACAATGTGAGCTCTTGAGAGGGAAAAGAACAAAAGATTAGCAAAAGCGTACCCAAGAGTTAACCCTTCAACAAAATTGAAAGGAAAGAAGAGTATCGACCAACGCCCTGGCTGAGACCCCCGGGCTGCAATTTACGAAGATGCCACCACAACCAAAAGAATGTGGAAATCAAATCTATACAAAAATGACTTCAAACTTGGGACACGGGTGGCTTTCTATGTGATTCCTGAAATCAGAATCTCCTTTGAATCTAAATGTATACAACGCCTGCCTCTCTGTCAATCCAACGGGATATATCTTGTAAACTTTGAGCTCATTCCCGCCCCTTATGCTTTCTGGCCTCTCCGATTTCCAGACAGGCACATGTTTTAGAGAATTAAACTTCATTGAAACAGCGGAAGATAAAGCCTCCAGGGTCAAATTGTCTGACCTGCATGAAGATACCAGACAGGCGCCAACGGATTAAGAGTAGAAAATATATGGGATATCTTTTAAATATATTAGGCACTATTTAAATTCACAAAAGAACCACGCATGTCGAATTAGGACCCTACAATCATTTAAGGAATAATTACAAAAACTACCCCTAAGGTTTGGGGGGTAATTACAAACAAACCCAGAGAAGTTTCAAAATTACAAAAAACCTTTGTAGGTTTGGTTATGCCTTAAATGAAAGGGGAGAACTGTAATGTTTTTACAAATGTAAAGGGGGTGTTTGAAATGTTTTTGCTTATGAAAGGGGTAATCTCGAGGGGATTTTTGCAATGTTCAGAAACCTCTGGGTTTTTATGTAATTGCCTCAAACTTCAGGTGTAAGTTTTGTAATTTATCCCTTGCTTAAAAGAGTTGAAATTAGTAGATGGAGGGTAATAGCAGTGATGCATTGGGAAAGTCTCATCACATAAGTTTATGGTATCCATTCCTCTGACCAATGACAAGTCGAATTTAATGTTATATCTTAAGAACAGGTCATATATCATCGGATATAAATGATTTCATCATTATCATTAGATTCAAGTAATATAAGAACTGAGGTGCAAAAATAACCCCACATTTTACACACACAATATGTACCTCAAGAAAACGGATTCCATCTCAAAGCACCCTCTTTCTCTTACATATACGTGATAAACAGTTTGGGAGCCACTGATGCACTTGCAGGGCGTTTTTCTAAATTCAGGACTCTTTTCTTCTTTGTCTTGGATCTTGGTTGCCAAGTAAATGCATAAACGACATGATGAATGTACTGCAGCCATATCAACAAGGGCCTTGAAAGAATCGGACGGCCCCTCAAACTTCCACCTAAACAAAAAGAACCCATATGGAAAAAAAGGCCCTCAATATGCTAAACTTTATCTTAATTCCGCTCGTAACTGATTGAAAGTGATACAAAAAGAGAAGGATATAAAAGTTGAGGAGTGGATACAAATTAAAAATGTATAACTTCAAGAATAAGCCTATTTAGTTTCATGTGTTTCGCAATGAAGCCTTTTTTACAAGGTCATTACAATAATGCAGACCTTAATGTTTCGTTGTATGCACTGGAATTTTCGGCAAGATACTTCATCGTCTTGGCAACAGAATCAGCATCTTTCACGTCCTTGATATGCAACAGTGAACCAGGAGAAGGAGCAAAGTCTTGGATATTAGGGGCGCCAATGACTACAGGAACACTACCTACAAATTACAATATATGGTAAATTCCTTCCTCAGACAACAGCATCATAAAATCTCAAATCACAAGACTACCCCCAAGAGCAGAAGTTGCCCCAGTAAAATCTTAAGCACGTTCGAGAGTATACTTCCACGCATTGGAAAATTTTCACAAATTGGAAGCATTATGGAGAAGTATAATATTCCAAATGAAACAAAGCAACCGCAACCCCAACTTGTTCAAAAATGGTTAAGCTACTAAGGGTTAACCATGTATTCATCAACTTTTGCCAAAATGGACCATCCTCAACTCAACTTATTAGTACGTTATCACAAATTTCAAAATTACACGGCACTCCACTTTGTCAGGCCATGTCAACTTGCTCAACTTATGCAGATCACACTAAAAAATCTAAAAGAAAAGGGTGATGCACGACCCCATGTGACTTACAAACTCTATAAGCAGAAGCATTAGTCTCTCTCTCTATATATATGATCATACGCTATATACATACACTATAATAAAAACACACCCACATATATATAGGCACACAAATATATAAATGTCAGATTTAGTCTAGACTCAATTTGTTCATCGAGAACAAAGAAAGAAGTAAGAAATGTAATACATTACCAGCAACAAGAGACTGAAAATATTTTTCAGTAACATAATCCTCCTCGTTGGAGTTCTCAAAAGCCAAGCTAAATTTGTACCGCTTCAATGTTTTCACTTTGTCCACTGAAAATAAGAGAAAAGAAAGATTCTTATATAACTCCAATCTAGCCATGTGCAAACACCAATGGATGCAGAAAATTAATTAAAGACTTCAAATTCTATATTAATTGGTCTACATAGCTACTAGACATCCAATGTTTAGCAGGGAGAAGATTATGTTTGAAATAAAAACCTGTTTCTTATGTTGACACATAAGAATTGACATGGTTAAACTGCAATACCAATCTTTGACCAAAAGAAGCAATAAATTCACCTTTTCCATCACGGTTCGATGGCAACCCCCATAAGAATCAATTTTAATGTTTGCATTCTCAAGTGCAATCAATGCCTGCAATCGAAAATTCCTAGCACCACAATTAGATATGAAAGCAGCAGCAAGAGCTTTTTCAGTTTTTGGTTTAACTGGAGCCATTAGATCATATTCAGCCCAAGAGAAGTACCCCACAGGCACATCTGATGAAAGGCTGGTTGTCATCACAACAGCATATCCCTTCCTGTGGCATTAGAAACATACCATAACCGAATTAGTACGAGTAAAATGGTTGACAAATTGAAGCTAGCTAGAAACCATAAAGGATGAAGAGGAGAACAAATGAGCTCCCAAAAATATAACGAAAAGTAACTAAAATCCCGATTCTACACAAAGCACCACAACAACCCTAATTCAGATTACTAACCAATTCAAAATGACCCCTGTTATATATTAAAAATGAGTATATAAAGTTGCTAAAATATTAAAAATATCCAGAGATCTTTCTCTCAATCTGGAAATCCTAGGACCTCCCATATAACAATTAACAAGAAGGAAAAAGACTTTACTTTTCAAGCACAGAATTTGGAAATTGAGATTCCATTGTATGATATGATCCTCCAATCATCCAAAACAAAAAAAAAAAGTATTCGATTTGCACATTAAACCCTACAACATCATCCTTGAATCAACTATCTAGTATGGGATCCTAATATTAGATTCTATAATATGATTTTCAAGTCATCCAAACGATTTAAAGTAATAAAAACCCAGATTTCAACTAGTTATCAAAATGACAATCTTTGGTTTAAAGAAAAATCTCCAAATAAAAGATTGGTGTGAGATATCACTGGCATTCTGTTTGTCCACGTTCCTAACAAGGGCTCTAGGATATTCAAAACATGATTCAGAATATAGGGCCATATTAATTGACTTTAGTGAGAAATATCAAGAATATCTTATTTACGATTGCAAAATAATGAATTAATAGTCTGCAAATCTATCAGATATGGCTTTAGATAAGTACACAATAGAAGAAGAAGCAGAAACAACCACATTATGTGCTTACCCACCGTCTTGCCGTGGCAATATTATTCTCCGCATAATAAGTAGCCGACTCCATTGACCTAAGCACACTAGCAGTGCCAGGTTGCTGAGGAAGTCCAAATGCAGCATCAGGTTTCTTACCAGCATCAAACCCAAACTTACATCCAACAGCACAGGTCTTCCATCCCTACATATTGTACTATAAAAGTCAAAACATGTACAGTTGCATTATAAAGCCCCAAAAAAAGCATCAACATCTACAGATACAAAGCAAGTGAAAACTTCCATTTTGAATGCCTACTTATATCTATTGGCATTATCGTCATTATTATCACATTACAGTGATTCAATTCCTCCGTGAAATTTTCGTTACTCATACAATCTGGAACACTCAAATTGTTGGCATTAATGAGTCTTACATATCCTTTCCCCTTTTAACGAACACGTAATCAGTAACACGCTTCGCTTCAATCCAATTTGGATTGTGAGAAACAAAAAATCTACAAAAAATGAATGGAACTTTACACAAAATATTCACTTACTAAGTAACCACACTCCAACTTTTCAAACAGCAAAAAAATTTAAAAAGTTCCCACAAAAAGGAATAACTTAAATATCCAGAATAAAAACTACCTCTTCAGGCCCGTGTACAAAAATGGGGTCCTTATTGAAATCCCTAGAATAAGGCACAGAGTCCTCCTTCTCCAACCATGCTTCACAGCTGCCCTCGTGTTCGGAGACCCGATCCTGAACCGACTCAGCATCGTCGGCTGACCAAGAATACAACGACGACGTTCCAGTGAAGTGGTAGAAGGAGTCGGCCCATGAGTTGACCAGGTCAGCGTTCTTGACCATGTCGAGCCGGCCCAAAAACGCGATCTCTCCTATCACCACCAAGCCCACCAGAATAGGTAGAAAGTTCGACCATTTCTTCTTGTTTGAATTTGAAGAAGATGATGAATACGACGTCGATGGGATATCCCGATCGGGTAATTCTTCGAGCTTCGAATGCTGTCTGTGGTTAGCAGTAGCCATTAACTCGGATTGAAAATAAATTCCTGAATTGAATTGTTTCTGAAACAAAATATGGTGTGTAAACTGTATAAGGTTATAGATGGTTGTCTCGCGAAATGGGACTCTTTTTCTTTTGAAGAATTAAACGAAACCCTTCTTCGGGGTCTGTGTAGTGGAGAGAGAGGGTTTTAGGAGTGGAATACAAGTTAAAGTGGAAAAGGTTTTTGTAATTTTGCTGTATGTAATTATTCAATATGTTGAAGTACCCTCCGCCATGGAAGAGCAGGAGAAGGTTTTGGTTTGAGTTGGATTTCACCTAAACCTACCTGTTTTTGCTTTTTTTTCCTAATTTATTTGTTTCTAGGTTGCATATTACTATATTAGGTTTTCCCAATTTTCTTTTTCAGTTTGGAGATGAACTTATATTCTACGTTTATGACACAGAAAATATATAATTAAGCATTAGGTATTCTTTCAAAAATAAATTTTCTCTATTTCATTACTAATGGAGTGAGAAATATCAAATAAGCCCAAAGTAAAATGGAAGGGGAAGTAAACTCTCTCTCTCTCTTTTTTTCCGACCCATAATATCTCAAATGGCTAGGGTACATATCCCAGGATTGCAATTGCAACCCTCACCACTGCACTCCAACCCTTTGGGTTTTTTGATAATTCTTCAAATGCACAAACTTTTATGTATTAAGTAGGGGTTTTCTAATTGAATATTACAAATTTAGGGAAAAATCACACAACTGGGGGTGAATTTGGGGATCATTAAAAAATTAAAGTGAGTCTGGATTGGATTCACGACTAAAAGCCGAGTCGTGAATCCAATCCACGATGGGTTTTTTTTAAAACAAATTATATTCTAGTCATTAATTGAATTAACGACTAGGGAATAAGATTGATTTTCAGTCGTTAATTCAATTAGCGACATGGACAACCATTTTAATAAAAAAACATTGGATTATGGTATTTGTTATTCCAATGTTTTTTTATTAAAATGGTTGTCCATGTCGCTAATTGAATTAACGATCGAAAATCAATCTTATTCAATTAACGACTAGAACATAATTTGTTTTAAAAAAAAACCGATCGTGGATTGGATTCACGACTCAACTTTAGTCGTGAAATACCATATTCCAATGTTTTTTTATTAAAATGGTTGTCCATGTCGCTAATTGAATTAACGATTTGGAAAATCAATCTTATTCCCTAGTCGTTAATTCATTAACGACTAGAACATAATTTGTTTTAAAAAAAAACCCGATCGTGAATTGGATTCACGACTCACTTTTAGTCGTGAATCCAATCCACGATTCACTCTAATTTTTAATGATCCCCAAATTCACCTCAATTGTGTAATTTTTCCCCAAATTTGTAATATTCAGTTAAAAAAAGCTTAAGTAGGGATGAAATATAATTCAAAAAAAGAAAAAAGTAGGGATGAAATATATAAATAACAATAGATATCTTTCATCAGCTCTTTACTTTTTCGATTAGCTTCAACATATATTTTCTATAGTTACTAGTAGTATAATGTTACAGTTTTCATCAACAATATTGAAATATATATTTGTTTTTTAAATATATATTAAGTAACTAGATATTCAAATTGAGATCGTTCATTAAAAGTTCGTTGGGGCTTAATTCATTCAAATAAAATCTAAACTTCACTGAAACTGTAATAGTAAAAATACATATAAAAATATGGAGTTATTTGAACTTAATTGGTCTATTAAAACCATTCAAACTCAATTCAATTAATAATTAAACTAAACCCATGCATTATTCTTTAATCTCGATAAAATTCAATAAAAAGTTACTTGGCTTTTGATTACACCGATGATTCGATGTTTACTATCACAACACAATATAGCATGTCAAAATCGAAAATTCTACCAAACAACAAATTATATTCAATTTTGCCCGTTAGAGATGATTTTTCAATTTCTTCAAATTATTTTAGAGTACATCATTATATTATAAACATAAAATGCATAGATAAATCATGAAATATCTTATTAAAGCGAATGACTATCTGCATGCCTTGCATAAATGCCAGAGTAATTATAACTTATCCAAACCTTCTAGTGATATTAATTCAACGAATAAACAAAGATTCTTTATAGAATCAATTATACGACACATGATAATTGACATATAATGCTTGACTTTGAATGCAAGAATTCCCAGATAAGAAAACAAGAGCATATGATATAATCATCTACTATACAGCCAATTAGCTTTAAAATAAAAAGGGTTAATTACAAACATCCCTGGGGTTTGAGCTATTTACAAAAGACCCAGAGATGTTTCAAAATTATAAAAACATCCCTCAAGTTTGATTTTATCTTATATTAAGGGGTTAAATGTAATATTTTATAGATGTCAAAGGAGTTTTTGAAATGTTATTTTGCTTCCGAAAGGAAAAATGTGTTCTAAATCAAACTTCAATGGGATTTTGTAATTTTCAAAAATCATTGGGTTTTTTTGTAACTAGCCCAAACCTCAGGGCTTTTTGTAATTATCCCAAATAAAAAAGCAGCAGACAGGCTTGCTGGTTTAACCTAACACATGATATCAGTAGTCTTTAGTACCAAGGAAAGAACAAAACTAAATTCCAGATACCGATCAAAAAAAAAGAAAAAAACTAAATTCCAGAAGGCATCTGTAATGTAAGTTAAAATCTAGTAGATCCATATAAAAGCATATAAATTGAATAAAACATCCATTATTAGAATACTTTCATATATGTACGGCGCAATAACAATTAGGAAAGCAATAGGTCCAACCAAAAAGGATAAGGTAACAAAAACGATTACTACTTTTTTTTAAATAAGTTTGGAGTCTTGGTTGGAGGGAAGGGGATAAATTTCAAAGAAACCGAAAGATACCGGATTCGAACCCCGGTCAACGCCCTTACAAAATGAGTCGTGGTAGAAACGATTACTACTTGCCTCAGCCAAGACTAATCAGATCTAATGCAAAAACAAAGTATTAGACATTGATCATTTGTCAATGAAAATGTACAGACAAAATTATATACATTTTGAGTAGGTAATCTGCAAACTCTAGCACTAAACTACAGCACAGCTACAAAAAGTGAAAGTGGGAGCCTAAACTTCGACGGGGAAAGGAGCCTACATATCCATGAATCATTTACATATCATCCATATTGGCTGACCCAAATGAGCATAGAAAGCAGATTCAATCTCCGTACACAGGTAAATATGTATACTTATATACCTTTTGCATCTACATTTAGAGCTGATCTACAGATCAACGTGACGAGTTCATGCAATAACGGAAATTCTATTCCTACTATGATGACACTATTTGGTCCACAAATTTCAGGCAAAACTTCGTAAGATTGTTTCTTCAGTTGGGTGGCTTTCATTGTAGCCATTGTCAAAAAAAATTAAACCGAATTCTCACAGCAGCTCCCATATTTAAGAAAAGGATAGACAAAGCTCTCAGAATTTTCAGGCCTGTTCATTATTCTTCACCAGGAGTAGAACTACTTATCACTGAGTAATCTGCTGTAGAAGATTTCGTGGAAGGAACAATCTGAAAGAACAAGATAGCTGGATTAAGAAAAGATTTACACCAAAAAGAATTGCTAACAGAAATCAACTCTAGATATTACTTGATCCTGAAGTGAAGTCTCCGCTAAAGTTGTCTTCAACCTTTTTGCTTGAGACTCAAAATTTGATGTATTTTGATTGTCCTCATCTAAAAAATTCTGACCAGTTCCCTCTGCAGAAAACCAAGTAATTTGAATAGTTTGATAGAAGAAAACAAAAAGGATAAAGTATGCAACTGAAATGGCGCCTTTCCAACTATTATATGCATTAACACTTGCATTCCACAAAACAAAGTTTAATTTTTAAAACTAAATGTGTAGTGAGAAATGTTTCTCACTATGCGTTAAAGTAAATCTGGACATCAGGAATGCATTACTCAGATCTCCTCATTTGTTTTCGATCAAAAGTAAAATCCCAACCCAACTGTGAAACAATTAAATGGACATAAGTATATACTCTAATCCTTGTTATTTTATATACATCCAAGCAACTCAAAAACAAGATCAACATATCCTCATTCTCGTTTTATGAAATGAATCAAACTTTCACCATATGGAGCATATGTTAATCTCTGACAATGCACATTCATCGAAGTGTACCAAAACTCATGCATTCTTTCAGCAATGCAACTTTCAAGTTTCAGATCCTTTTTCTCTTCTTCTCTGACAGGGAATCTACGAATTACGATATGGGGTTTACTTAAAGCGTAAAAGGCAAATTCCTCCAGCCAACACCATAGATTATCTAGCACCTATCTCATAACAAACTATTAAGAAAAGAAGCTGTATTTTGGAAATTTGAAATTTCTAGAGGCAGATTGCACGAAAAGCTAAATTACCGATCAAGCTACTTTGACTCATTGCAAGTAAAAACAATATCAAGGGTATAATTTTCACACCAAATACACAATAGCATAACAATTGTTACATGAGCTAAGGATTACGCGATAGTAGAATGAATACTTGAAAGTTGCAGCCACCTTTCTGATATTTCTGTTGTGGCTAAAGTGTCTCTAATGTTGTACCAGTCGTCATTAAAGTAAAAAGGTGATGGACCAAAAGGAAAAGGCTGAAAACTAATTATTTTGGGTGCTTATATGTATAAGAAGGAAAGATGTGATGTTTACATGCTCGAGCGGACCCACAAGCATAAAAAACAGGAAATTGTGCATTGTTCTGCATCTGAGTATGTTCTTTTCCATCATCAGTTATACTTTCTCCAATAATGACAAATATCTCTATGTAATCAATATTAGTAAATAAATCAATACAAATAACAGAAAAACTCACGTTAGCAATCAAAGTTGTTCTGATTTTAGCAATACCATCCCCTTTTTCAGAGGAGGTAACAAAGAACAAGACCTAGTGATCAACAAGTATGAGTTCAAAATCACCTCTCTGTAAGTCAAATAAATTCCCGAGGTATGGGTCATTGGAAGAACATTCTCGTGAACATGTTGCTAATCCATGAGATATTGTCCTTTTCCTGTGTTTCACTGTAGTGCACAGCTCCCGAAAATCCGGTATTTCAGCTGATGATGGATGGCACTGTTTGCTAACGCGCTTGAAATTATATATCCATTTAGACTTGAGAGAAGAGCAGGAATCAGATGAAGTACTACCACAAAGAAGCTCACCCCTTGAACAGTTAATCTTTTGCCAATAGCCATTCCGTAAAACATTAAACTGGTAAAGACAAAAGAAGCAAATAAATTAGTTGTATTCTATGCAGTTTGCACATGCAATCAGGAAAGAGATAAAGGGCTTTAAATGCATTGCTCAACCTGCTCAGACGCATTTTTCACATTGGTCAACTGCTTCTGAAATATATTAATGTCTCTCTGGTTCTGGTCTGAGCATTGTGCAAGCAAACACTTTGACTGATGCAGCTGTTTAACAAATGACGCTTCCAAATGATGAAGATATGAATTGTGCTTCTCATTTGTCCATGCTGTGCGGTCATCCTGCAGAAAGGAATTAGAGGATAAAACTTCAACACGCATACATAGACTGAAAAGAAATCAGTTCTGAGTTCTGACCACGACCATTAAGTAGTCATGTAGAAGCTTTTAACCCATTATATTAATCGAAAAGGGAAAAATAATTATCAAAATAAATCGTAAGTTTGACAAACCACCAATAGAGATTGGTTAAATTTGGGGCACATTCCAGTTTTTATGGATATTGAAACTTTTTTCCTGCATATTCTGCCAAATGGCTACTAATCTATGTTATCATCAAAGACTGGACAAAATACAGAAACAATTTTTATGAAGCCAAAAATAGAAAGTCCACTTTAGCAATGGACATTTCATTCTAAATTTTTGCAAAAAACTTCCTCAATGTCTATCTTTTTCCTTTGTCAATTACAAATCACCAAGCTTCCAAATGGTATGTAAAAACATTAATTTGAAGCAAAAATCTGTCCAAAAATCTTGATAAGGCCTATGTGACCATCAACATAGATATAAAAAATGAAAAAGACGTATATATATACAATGACTAACTCCAAACATGAATAATTGCATTTCAGTAGTAGACAAAGCAGCATTATTTAGCAAGGAAGAATTGGGCCCTGTTCAAACAGCTTCAGAATTCAGAAACTGTTTGAAACTTGGGTAACACTTGCTGAAACATGTAGAAATATGAATACCATTCCTCCCCCAACAGAGAGTACAGCTGAGAAAACCCCAACTCCTAGGATTTCAGTTGTGGCCTAGCTGAATATGTGTCAAAAGACTAAACAAGAAGTCTTCAAACAAATAATTTTAATGTTGCATTGAAGGCAGAGATATTTGGAAGATTCAGTCATAACATTTGTAGCTTCAAACTAAATAAACATAACAAATTTTGTCATCTATAAGAATCTGGTTCTGGTAAGTTCTCTACCACGATGTCACTATGGCCATTTTAAAAGTATCCAATGGCTTGAGAATTCACACTGAAATGTAGTAATTAATTCAAACCTTTCAGAGAAAGGATGCATAGCTAATCACAACCATGTCTCATAACTAAAGTCAAACATAGTTTCACAAATTGCTGCATAAGCTGGTATTGGATTTCATTTTGCAACACGACAAGTGCGAAGACACTGTGAATGCAGAAGTAGAGACTCCTCTCACCCACAATCATATTAAAGGACACAGCTCCACATAATTTAGTGGTTCGCTACGTCACAGGTTGTTGGCCCTTCTTCCCAGTAATTGACTCGAACATGCCATGTCATTCTATAGAGGAAACTCTGCTAATCATTATTATGTCTCAGTTAGAAGCTTTCACTAGTGATTCTATTTCAGCAAATAAAACCAGACAAACATTCAGAAAAGATCTCCAAGACCTGACATTACAAGTAACAAAACAATTAATGGTCTTTCTAACTTCATCTCATTATTTATTAGTATTAATTTCAAATTTAATTCCACAAAGGATAGATTAATTTTCATGTGCACAAGACATTAAAAAGCCACAATGTGGCAATGCTTGAATCCGTGAACGTGGTGAACTTGATTGGCATTCATGTTAGTTCTTCTTTCCATACCTCATCAACACATTGGAATCACATAAGATTTTTCCTCCTCCATAAGCCACATCAAACCAAACAAATAAGCACGACCAAAATTAAAATACTCAATCCAACAATTGACAATTAGAGAGTTGTTTCCTTTTCAGTGTAGAACAAGCCACTCCTTGTGCTGGTCCTTTTAATGCAATGATCGGAAGCGCACACAAAATCTAAAGAATCTGGGGAAATTCATAGATTAACTGCTCTGTAATTCAATTAACATTTACCTACATAAACTTCACAACGAAACACCAGCGAACACAGTATCACATTCAATCCAATTACATACAACTGCTGCATCGTACAGCCACATAATCAGGACAAAAGAGAAAAGAAAATAAAAACCACGTTATCAACCGGATTGCGATTAAAACTCCAGAAAAAAAAAAAAAAAAAAAAAAAGTTACCAGCGCCACATTCGCCGAGCAGCGAAGAACATCTTTGCAATTCTCAGCAGTCAGAGATGACGCATCCCAGCTCGACGGAGTCAACTCATGGCTGCAACCTATATTCGCCGCCGACGGCAGCAAGGGCGGAGACGGAGTCTTCGGCCGGCAGTTTCCTTCCATACGCAGTATATTAAAATGCGGACTGTACAATCAAACACAAAAATCTGAAGAAAACAGAACGGAGAAAATAAAATTCAAAAGAAAAATGAAAAAAACCCTCGGCGATAAAATTTCTTAGAGAGAGAGAGAGAGAGAGAGGAGGCGGTGAAGAGAAAGAGAAGTGAAGGCTCCACATGGAAGCGCTTTTACACGTGTCAGTAACAGTAGTTGGGTGCCACGTCGGACGACGCTGATAAATATCTGCAGCCAATCGCCAGCCAGATATTTTTCTTCCCAGCACCAGTGCGTTGTTTCACGTGCCACGCTTTTGTTTTTGTTCTCTGTGTGTATGTGTGTTTGGTGATATCTTTTTTTTTTTTTCTGTCGATCCACCAAACCCTAAACCCTAAACCCCGAACCCGAACCCTAAATCCTAAACCCTAAACCCCGAACCCTAAACCCTAAACCCGAACCCCATGAACCCAAGCGCGAACCCCGAACCCTAAAACCCCACTAAAACGTCCACACGGAGTTGAGCAACCGCCGGGGTTGCGATTGCGCATTCCCTCAACCAAAGACCAACAAGTCAAAACAGATAAGGGATAAGGGTGTGGATTGAAACTTTATTATCCCCACTTCTTTTTTTTATTGATATTATTATACTAAATGTAAACATATTATATATGTCTCGATTCTCAAAAATCTTGATCGTTTTCTTCTGTATTAGTTCTTTAATTTTTATTTTTCATTTGAAAATTTTATTATATTCTTAAGTATAACAATTACATACATAATTATCATGAATTATCGAAAAATAATTGATTGTGCAATTAAAAACAAAATCTCTTATTGTTCTCGCTAAAATTGTCCAAAGACACTCACGAGTTAAGGTGATCCAAGTTAAGATATCGGCTCCGTCGAAGTCCAATCTACGTGTAGCGAAACGGCGCCTGCAATATGCAAATATGGTTAAAATGGTCCTACGAGTTGTCTATGGGAAGCTTTTTCGATCTTAAGTCAACAGAGTGTATGGAAAAAATCCAGGAGCGTAAAGGAACTTCAAGATTCATTTGAACTTAATGAAAATAATGAGGATGGGCTATTTCTATCTAGATCTATGTAATGCATGGGCGAATAAGATGAATTGAGCCTTTAGGTCCAGTGCTTTGAGTTGAGTTTCGACTTGACGATGCGATTAACTAGACATTTTTTTTCTTGACTTGGCCAAATAATAATTTTTATGAACAAATAATTGATTAAATGGAATAAAATAAATGAAATAGGAAAAATCAATTTGACCCCAACACTTACTTTAAAATATGAATTTCACCAATTAAAGAAAAATGAATAAGTGTTTATTTTAATCTTGCATTATTTTGTAAGACAAAAACCAAAGATACAAATGAAAATAGACCTTTTAGGGTCCAATTAATTATTTGCTCCACAAGGCACATTGACTCATTTACAAGTCAGCTTCAAGATTTATCCAACGCTCCATTTATAATTTATTATATATTTCTGATAGTGAATGAATATTCCAATTAATTATTCAAAATATCATCGACTCCAGCGCTCTTGACTCTCTGTTTTATGTTTGTTTGGCTACATACATAAATGTACAGAGAGAGCGAGACAAGTTGTAAGGTTAGGTGGTCAAAGGGGCAAAAAAAAAATATCTGAGTCCAAGAATTTATTTTAAATTTGTTTGTAATTGATAATCTCTTTCTTTTCTTTTTTTTTAAACGACCAACAGAAATTAATCCTGAAAGAAATTCATTAAAGCGATAAACAATAATGCAAAAAAAGAATCGTATTTATAAAAGAGAATAAATAATTATTTCATTTCTTGCAATTTAGTGTAGGAACCAAAAGCAAGGATTCTACAAATTAAAAATTATGGTCAATCGATAATTGTCAGTGTCAAATCTCAAATTCTTGGAGACAAGACATGTCCCGACAGATATGTCAAATCTTTGGAGATTGAGACTTATCTTGATAAGATATTGAATTGATCATTATCTCTTTTTATATTTATCACATCTTGTGATTAAAGAGATGGATAAATATCAAATCGACTAGTCAATCAAATCAAAGTCTTCACCATATGAGTTATCAAGAACCTTGTCCTACAAGTATAAATATGGGTCATTCTTAAGGAATTAAATCACAATTCAAAGAGAAGAAATTCAAGCAGAAGAAGACGGCGGAGAAATTCTCTCAAGCAAACTAATTCAAGGAGATTCACGGTGTTCAAGGCGTTCATCGCGAGTCCACTCAAATCACGGCGTTTGATTCGGGATTAAGCTTTCAAGCCCTCGAGTTAACGTTATTAAAGTCAAATTCATCAGGAGGAAGATCGAAGAGTTAAGCCCACCAAGAAGGTCTCAAGTTTAAAAGTCAAATATATTGAATATTTCACGTTTGATTCGGGATTAAGTTGTCAATCTCTCGAATTAACGTTATTTAAATTCAAGTTCAAGTTTGGAGAAGATCAAGCTAAAGAGTTCATCTTGAAATTCTCAAATTCTACATATTATAATCTTGAAGAAAAGAATCGGATGATTTATTTTAGAGATTGTAAATCATATTTTTCATTTGATTTATATAAATTCAATTTGTACTATTTTTCTTGCTTGTTAATTTACGAGACAATAAAAATTTGTAACACAAATTTTTGGCAAGCTCGGTGGGAAAATCTCTACCTCTCATCTCTTCTCTTCAAACCGAGTTCATATATCAACAAAGATGGCCAACCATTCCAAGTCCACAAATGTTAACCATTCAATACCGAACTACGAAGCCTTTGCTCCAATATACAAGCATAAGGGGGTAACAAAAAGTGACGAGTCATCGAACCATGAAGTTACTCCTCCCAGCAGACGAAGGGGCATGAAAATAAGGTGGCAAATATGGAGCTTCAAATAAAGAATCGTTAAGCTGCTTGATAAGGGTCTTTTTATGCATGTTTTATGTGTATATTTGAGTAGTATTCGAGTTATTTTATTGTTAGTTTTATAAATTTTGATTGTACATAGTTCATATTACTCCGGTGCTTTTATTGATGTAGATTGACCATTTGGGGCTAATTTTGGTGAATTTCGGACCATGGATTCATGTCAAAACATACCAGGGAGTTTAAGGATGCAAAAACGCTCGAAATTCCAAGCCAAACGCGCGTCATTTCGGGGCCTTTTTGGTCCAACACGGGCAAGGGTGTCGGGCAACACGGCCGTGTTCACGGGAGCTAAAAACTCGATTTTTTGCACAAAACGACCTCCGACACCACGGCGATCCGTGTTCCCAACACGGCCGTGTCAGAGACACGGCTTTGGCCGTGTTGGGGAGCACGACCATGTTTCCCGAGTCCTGTGTGTGATAGAAACAGCCACGGCCGGCCGTTCTGGGCGACACGGGCGTGTCCGGGACCTCTTTTTGCAACTTTTCTTTGCGGAATTTGGGGAAAACTCACCAACCAACCCATTTTGGCCACTTTTGTACACTTTTAACACCCTATTTTGCTGAAACATGTCTCCATGTCCCCTCCCTCATCACTTGAATACAAGAATTCACCAACCAACAAGGAAAATGGAGGCAATTGTTTAACAAAAGAGAGTACTATCAATGTATTGGTTGCCTATAAAAGCCAAGGGTTGAAGTTGGGAGAGGAATTCATTAGATACTCAGGAAATATTCATTGTATTCATTTCATTAAGTAGAATTGGGATCAAGGGGTCTTGGAGGAGAAAGCTTGGGGCAATATTGGAGAAGAAGGCTTGGAGCAACATCATCAATCAAGAAAGAAGTCAATTGAGATTTTGAGAAAGATAAGTACACCATGTCTACAATACTTAAATCTTCTTGTGTAATTTATTCTTTGGTCAAAATCATGTGTAGCTAAACTCTAGTGTTTGAATGTAATGAACTCTAGAATGGATTTGTGATTAAAGTGTGTATGTTTTTAATAAAATCTTCATATTTTGTGTGATTCACTTATATTATGCTTCGTTCATTCGAATTGATATATGCGCAATATTGATTTGAAGTTTATTTTTCATCCAGGAAATCGAGAGATTCATGGTGAAATAGAACCTATATAAGTGAAAAGAGTTGCATGCAATCCTAGATATAGGACGACATAAATCTTCTGGATTAGGGTCAAACCTAATATGGGAATTCACAAATCGTTATAATCTTTGTCTTGGGGTTTTAACTAGAAAGAAATTTCAGTTAATCAACTTGAGATTAGAAGTTTTTCGCCTTGAGAAAGGTTTAACTTAAATTGGGAATTTCTACGGTCCACAAGACATGAGATTTTATTAAAAGAGGTTGGTTTTTGCTTAAGGGCTTACGGTTGTATTTTTAACTTGTCAAATCACAAAAACATTCTAGAGGATTTACATTCAAACACATTTCTATCTCTTGATTTCTTATTTTACAAATCTTCCTTCATTTTTACAATTTATAACTTGTTTTCCTTTTTCATCAAACAAAACTCGAAAATTGTTAGATTAAATAACAAAAAAGCGGTAATTATTAGTACTTACAATCCTCGTGGGAATGACACTCGGTACTCAATAATCTATACTATAAAACGATAGGTGCACTTGTCTACGGTTTTAAAGGTAGCTTTTGAGCCATCAAGTTTTGGCGCCGTTCGGGATTGTAATATTAAGAACACCTTATTTTTGTTAATTTAATCATTTTTTTATTTCATCATTTGTCTTTCTAGGTATCTATCTTTGTAAGTCTTGAATTATACTTATCCTCCTTATTTACCGCAAGTGCATGCCTACTCGTCGCCGAATTTGGAAGGCGAGACCGCTTAGTAGCAACACGAGAGGAAAGTATTAGTACGGACCACGAGGAGGATACTAACGAAAGCAAGGATCCCGATATGGCCGATGAACAACAAAGAACCATGTACGACTACGCCAAGCCATCTATGGGACGGTACATCATCTAGTATCGTAAGGCCCATTTGTTGCATCCAATAATTTGAAATCAAACCGAATGTCATTCAAATGGTGCAACAATTTGTTCAATTTGATGGCTCTGAGGACGAAGATCCGAATAATCATATCGCAAATTTTCTCGAAATTTGCGATACATTCAAAATCAATGGGGTCTCGATGATGCCATCCGTTTACGCCTATTCCCATTTACTCTTGGGGACGGGCTAAACAATGGCTAAATACTTTGCCAAAGGAACGATTACAACGTGGAACATCATGGCGAAAAGTTCCTATTGAAATATTTTCCACCGCCAAAAGCGCACGATTGAGGAATGAAATCTCTTCATTCACTCAAGAAGATGACGAGACCTTGTACGACACATGGGAGAGATTCAAAGAATTGTTGCGGAAATGCCCACACCATGGCCTACCTATTTGGATGCAAGTCCAAACATTTTATAATGGGCTACTTCTCGCAACAAGACAAATGATCGATCGGCACGGGAACTCTTAATAACAAAACGCGGGAAGCCGCTCAGGATTTGATCGAGGAATGGCCATGAGCGGCTACCAATGGCAATCCATACGAGGTAAAACTAACAAAGTCAATTGGTGTGTATAATGCGGATGCGGTAGTTACACTCGCCGCACGGTCGAAGCATTGACCCAAAAGATCGACGATCTAGCGGCTCTAAACCACCACCACCACCGCATGTTTTATCTTGTGAAACTTGCGGAGGATTGCATAATCATCGGATTGTCCACACACAATACCCACGCCGAACATGCTAATTACGTTGGGAATCAAGGCGCGAAATTACCCAAGTAATCCTTACAAAGAACACATATAATCCTGGGTGGCGACAACATCCTAATTTCGGTTGGGAAATCAAGGCCAACCACGACCTAATCCCAATCCCGATCTACACACGTCTCCGGATTTCAAACCAAATCAAGGTAAGCCTAACTTGGAAGATCTTATAACAAAGTTTGTGCAATCAACAGATACCCGATTCAGCGGTGGAAACATCCTTGAGAAATCAAGAGGCATCTATCCATAACTGGAAAACCAAATAAGCGATTGCGAAGATGATTTCGAAAGGCCACAAGGTAGTTTGCCGGGTAATCTGAGCTAAACCCAGGGAGCACGTAAAGGCAATCACCATCGTTTTCCACATGAGCATGATTATGCCAATGCCGCCATGCAGAAATACGTGGAGGATGACATGCCCAAAGAAAATCTCATGAAAAAGGAGGTTGCGAATACAAGCCCAAGATCCCTTCTGAGTCTAAGAAGAAGATAGAAGGGAGGACAAATTTGGTAAGTACCTTGATTCTTTCAAACAATTACATGCCAATAATCCATTTGTTGACCCTCATTCAAAGCATGTTAGGGATCTTAATGACATCATTCCTAGTGAAAATAAGCTTAATAAATTATCGAATGTGCGATTGAATGATAAATGTCCTTCCAATGAACTACCACAAAAATTTAATGATCCAGGAAGCTTTATTATCCTTGCACAATTGATGGTTTACTGTTGATAGGGCACTAGCCGACTTAGGAGCTAGTATCAACGTGATGTCTTATGAAACATTCAAGCATGCGGAATTAAGTGAACTTAAACCTATTAGGATGGACATTCAATTAGCCGATAAATCGATTAAACATCCTAGAGGTATTGTTAAAGATGTGCTAGTTAAGATTGATAAATTCATATTCCCAGTTGATTTTATTATTCTTGACATGCATGATGATATAAGTTCCCTTAATTCTAGGGCGTCCCTTTTTGGCTACCGCTAAATCTCTCATTGATGTGCATGATGGAAAGCTTACTTTGAGAGTAGGGGTGAACAAGTTATCTTTAAAATTCCTTTGAGAAATCCAATAAATGATACTTGTTTTCCTATAAACTTGATTGAGACAAGGATAAATGATTCTTTGCTTGATATGTCTTCTAATAAATCCTCGAAAGTATGTGATGTTCAATGTGCAAAAGTTTCCACAGATAAATCCCATTTTGAGAATAACATGCAGAAAAATAGGACCATGAAGGTCAATTGTTCAAAAATCGATATGGGTGGCGATGTTGTTCAAAGAGATAAAATTTTCATAAGTTCAAGGCTCCGCCCGATTAAATCTTCACATTTAGGTGAAATGGTCCGGCTATATGACGTTAAAGAAGCGCTACCCGGGAGGCAACCCGATGTTTGTGTGCAATTATTTTCATTCATTTTTATTTTTTTATTTTTTTCTTTCAAAATAATCACAAGTCCTTAGAGTCATTTTCAAATCAAAAAAAAACTCTTGAACATCTTCTTGGTTGTCCTAATTGGGAATATTTGAGATTTCACGGTGTTCGAGTTGTGTGTTGCTTAACTTTGATTAGGTATGAAGATGCCGTTGAAGGTCCCGTACCAAAACAACCCAATGATCACTCAACACCGATTCCACTATTGTAGTAAGGTCGTATTTTCTTTTTCCACTTCTTTTATATCATTCTAGTTTCTTTGCTTTTTTTTTTTTTTTTGAGTGTGTTGTGTGTGTTTGTCCATTTCTTTCTTTCACATTGAGGACAATGTGAATCATAAAGTTGGAGGTGGGTACAATAACATTTTCGGAATGCTTGTATGCTTGTTTGTGAGAGATATGATTTTTTTAACAAATTGAATGTTTGCTAGTCAATAACTTAGCCCAATTATACCTACATTAACTTGTTAATTTGTGTTTTCAATGTGAAGCAATTGATTGTCTAGGATAGATTGACGTGGATGCAGGCAAATTTTTGATGAGATTTCTAACACCATAAATACTTGATGTGTTAAGGCATATACGACGATACCTAGCGCTATGAACGTCTGAGAACTCGTGATTTAGTAGTAGTTAACGAGTTGTTAAACCAAGCTTGCGAATAAAAAAAAAAGAGAAAGAGAAAAATGAAAAAAATGAAAAAAAGAAAAAGAAAAAAAAAACGGACCAATCGAGGTTATACTCCTCTATTTGTTGTTGCTTAGTAACTAGGAGCATTCATGAGCCCCATGTTTGTCTTTTACGTAAAACGGCGACACAAATATGAGTATGGGAAACCACCCTAGGAGTGTTTGAACAGAAATTCAAAATATAAACCTAGTGGAAGCATGTCTCGAAAGGTCCCAAAAAAAAAAAAAAGAGAACGAAAAAAAAAAAAGGAGAATGAATACTCCTTGACTTCTCATTCCAATAAAGTTCAAGAAGCTTGGTTATATGACTAGTAAGCTAACTACTATGATCCATTGAGTTCTTGTATTTTCATAGCATTATTGAATTGAAGTTGTTCATAACTATCAATATTTGTGGCGTGATGATTTCAAGTCTCAATAATGCCATCGATATTACGGTCTTTCTTGACAATCGATCGCTTTGCAAAATAATTTTTTTCTTGAATGGTTAATTCGGGTTGAGAAGGCTAAGAACTTGATTTGCTTGTGTTCAATGTGTTGAAAAAAAAAAAGAAAAAAATTTTTGTGTTGTGATTTATTGAATCCCTCTTTTTGATATAATGTTTTGCTTGAGGACAAGCAAAGTTCAAAGTTGGAGGTGGTTTGATAAAGTCTTTTTATGCATGTTTTATGTGTATATTTGAGTAGTATTCGAGTTATTTTATTGTTAGTTTTATAAATTTTTGATTGTACATAGTTCATATTACTCCGAGGTGCTTTTATTGATGTAGATTGACCATTTGGGGCTAATTTTGGTGAATTTCGGACCATTGATTCATGTCAAAACATACCGGGGAGTTTAAGGATGCAAAAACGCTCGAAATTCCAAGCCAAACGCGTCATTTCGGGGCCTTTTTGGTCCAACACGGGCAAGGGTGTCGGGCAACACGGCCGTGTTTCACGGAGCTAAAAACTCGATTTTTTTCGCACAAAAAATGACCTCCGACACGGCCAGGCCGTGTTCTAACACGACGGCCGTGTCCAAAGACACGGCCTGGCCGTGTTGGGGAGCACGCCATGTTTCCCGAGTCCCTATGTGATAGAACAAGACGGCCGGCCGTTCGGGCGACACTGGCGTGTCAAGGACCTCTTTTTGCAACTTTTCTTTGCGGAATTTGGGGAAAACTCACCAACCAACCCATTTTGGCCACTTTTGTACACTTTTAACACCCTATTTTGCTGAAACATGTCTCCATGTCCCCTCCCTCATCACTTGAATACAAGAATTCACCAACCAACAAGGAAAATGGAGGCAATTGTTTAACAAAAGAGAGTACTATCAATGTATTGGTTGCCTATAAAAGCCAAGGGTTGAAGTTGGGAGAGGAATTCATTAGATACTCTGGAAATATTCATTGTATTCATTTCATTAAGTAGAATTGGGATCAAGGGGTCTTGGAGGAGAAAGCTTGGGGCAATATTGGAGAAGAAGGCTTGGAGCAACATCATCAATCAAGAAAGAAGTCAATTGAGATTTTGAGAAAGATAAGTACACCATGTCTACAATACTTAAATCTTCTTGTGTAATTTATTCTTTGGTCAAAATCATGTGTAGCTAAACTCCTAGTGTTTGAATGTAATGAACTCTAGAATGGATTTGTGATTAAAGTGTGTATGTTTTTAATAAAATCTTCATATTTTGTGTGATTCGCTTATATTATGCTTCGTTCATTCGAATTGATATATGCGCAATATTGATTTGAAGTTTATTTTTCATCAGGGAAATCGAGAGATTCATGGTGAAATAGAACCTATATAAGTGAAAAGAGTTGCATGCAATCCTAGATATGGGGCGACATAAATCTTCGGATTAGGGTCAAACCTAATATGGGAATTCACAAATCGTTATAATCTTTGTCTTTGGGGTTTTAACTAGAAAGAAATTTGAGTTAATCAACTTGAGATTAGAAGTTTTTCGCCTTGAGAAAGGGTTTAACTTAAATTGGGAATTTCTACGGTCCACAAGACATGAGATTTTATTAAAAGAGGTTGGTTTTTGCTTAAGGGCTTACGGTTGTATTTTTAACTTGTCAAATCACAAAAACATTCTAGAGGATTTACATTCAAACACATTTCTATCTCTTGATTTCTTATTTTACAAATCTTCCTTCATTTTTACAATTTATAACTTGTTTTCCTTTTTCATCAAACAAAACTCGAAAATTGTTAGATTAAATAACAAAAAGACGGTAATTATTAGTACTTACAATCCTCGTGGGAATGACACTCCTTGACTCAATAATCTATACTATAAAACGATAGGTGCACTTGTCTACGGTTTTAAAGGTAGCTTTTTGAGCCATCAAGTTTTTGGCGCCGTTGCTCGGGATTGTAATATTAAGAACACCTTATTTTTGTTAATTTAATCATTTTTTTATTTCATCATTTGTCTTTCTAGGTATCTATCTTTGTAAGTCTTGAATTATACTTATCCTCCTTATTTACCATGAGTGCATGCCTACTCGTCGCCGAATTTGGGCGCGAGACCGCCGCAGAAGCAACACACAGAGGAAAGTATTAGTACAGGACCACGAGGAGGATACTAACGAAAGCAAGGATCCCGATATGGTGATGAACAACAAAGAACCATGTACGACTACGCCAAGCCATCTATGGACGGTACATCATCTAAGTATCGTAAGGCCATTTGTTGCATCCAATAATTTCAAATCAAACCGAATGTCATTCAAATGGTGCAACAATTTGTTCAATTTGATGGCCTACCTTAGGACGAAGATCCAAATAATCATATCGCAAATTTTCGAAATTTGCGATACATTCAAAATCAATGGGGTCTCGATGATGCCATCCGTTTACGCCTATTCCCATTTACTCTTGGGGACGGGCTAAACAATGGCTAAATACTTTGCCAAAGGGAACGATTACAACGTGGAACATCATGGCGAAAAGTTCCTATTGAAATATTTTCCACCGCCAAAAGCGCACGATTGAGGAATGAAATCTCTTCATTCACTCAAGAAGATGACGAGACCTTAGACGACACATGGGAGAGATTCAAAGAATTGTTGCGGAAATGCCCACACCATGGCCTACCTATTTGGATGCAAGTCCAAACATTTTATAATGGGCTACTTTCTCGCAACAAGACAAATGATCGATGCGGCGGTCGGGGAACTCTTAATAACAAAACGCCGGAAGCCGCTCAGGATTTGATCGAGGGAATGGCCATGAGCGGCTACCAATGGCAATCCATACGAGGTAAAACTAACAGGTCAATTGGTGTGTATAATGCAGATGCGGTAGTTACACTCGCCGCACAGTGTCGAAGCATTGACCCAAAAGATCGACGATCTAAATAGCTCTAAACCACCACCACCGCATGTTTTATCTTGTGAAACTTGCGGAGGATTGCATAATCATCGGGACTGTCCCACACACAATACCTCACGCTGAACATGCTAATTACGTTGGGAATCAGGCGAAATTACCCAAGTAATCCTTACAAAGAACACATATAATCCTGGGTGGCGACAACATCCTAATTTCGGTTGGGAAATCAAGGCCAACCACGACCTAATCCCAATCCCGATCTACACACGTCTCCGGATTTCGGCCAAATCAAGGTAAGCCTAACTTGGAAGATCTTATAACAAAGTTTGTGCAATCGAGATACCCGATTCAGGCGGTGGAAACATCCTTGAGAAATCAAGAGGCATCTATCCATAATCCACGGAAAACCAAATAAGCGGATTGAAGATGATTTCGAAAGGCCACAAGGTAGTTTGTAGGGTATCTTGAGCTAAACCAAGGGGAGCACGTAAAGGCAATCACCATCGGTTTTCCACATGAGCATGATTATGCCAATGCCGCCATGCGAGAAATACGTGGAGGATGACATGCCCAAAGAAAATCTCATGAAAAAGGAGGTTGCGAGAATACAAGCCCAAGATCCTTTAGGAGTCTAACCAGAAGAAGATAGAAGGGAGGACAAATTTGGTAAGTACCTTGATTCTTTCAAACAATTACATGCCAATAATCCATTTGTTGACCCTCATTCAAAGCATGTTAGGGATCTTAATGACATCATTCCTAGTGAAAATAAGCTTAATAAATTATCGAATGTGCGATTGAATGATAAATGTCCTTCCAATGAACTACCACAAAAATTTAATGATCCAGGAAGCTTTATTATCCCTTGCACAATTGATGGTTTACTGTTGATAGGGCACTAGCCGACTTAGGAGCTAGTATCAAGCGTGATGTCTTATGAAACATTCAAGCATGCGGAATTAAGTGAACTTAAACCTATTAGGATGGACATTCAATTAGCCGATAAATCGATTAAACATCCTAGAGGTATTGTTAAAGATGTGCTAGTTAAGATTGATAAATTCATATTCCCGTTGATTTTATTATTCTTGACATGCATGATGATATAAGTTCCCTTAATTCTAGGGCGTCCCCTTTTGGCTACCGCTAAATCTCTCATTGATGTGCATGATGGAAAGCTTACTTTGAGAGTAGGGGGTGAACAAGTTATCTTTAAAATTCCTTTGAGAAATCCAATAAATGATACTTGTTTTCCTATAAACTTGATTGAGACAAGGATAAATGATTCTTTGCTTGATATGTCTTCTAATAAATCCTCGAAAGTATGTGATGTTCAATGTGCAAAAGTTTCCTGAGATAAATCCCATTTTGAGAATAACATGCAGAAAAATAGGACCATGAAGGTCAATTGTTCAAAAATCGATATGGGTGGCGATGTTGTTCAAAGAGATAAAATTTTTCATAAGTCAAGGCTCCGCCCCGATTAAATCTTCACATTTAGGTGAAATGGTCCAGCTATATGACGTTAAAGAAGCGCTACCCGGGAGGCAACCCGATGTTTGTGTGCAATTATTTTCATTCATTTTTATTTTTTTATTTTTTTCTTTCAAAATAATCACAAGTCTTAGAGTCATTTTCAAATCAAAAAAAAAAACTCTTGAACATCTTCTTGGTTGTCCTAATTGGGAATATTTGAGATTTCACGGTGTTCGAGTTGTGTGTTGCTTAACTTTGATTAGGTATGAAGATGCCGTTGAAGGTCCGTACCAAAACAACCCAATGATCACTCAACACCGATTCCACTATTGTAGTAAGGTCGTATTTTTCTTTTTCCACTTCTTTTATATCATTCTAGTTTCTTTGTTTTTTTTTTTTTTGAGTGTGTTGTGTGTGTTTGTCCATTTCTTTCTTTCACATTGAGGACAATGTGAATCATAAAGTTGGAGGTGGGTACAATAACATTTTCGGAATGCTTGTATGCTTGTTTGTGAGAGATATGATTTTTTTTTAACAAATTGAATGTTTGCTAGTCAATAACTTAGCCCAATTATACCTACATTAACTTGTTAATTTGTGTTTTCAATGTGAAGCAATTGATTGTCTAGGATAGATTGGCGTGGATGCGGGCAAATTTTTGATGAGATTTCTAACACCATAAATACTTGATGTGTTAAGGCATATACGACGATACCTAGCGCTATGAACGCCGAGAACTCGTGATTTAGTAGTAGTTAACGAGTTGTTAAACCAAGCTTGCGAATAAAAAAAAGAGAAAGAAAAATGAAAAAAATGAAAAAAAAAGAAAAAAAAAAAACGGACCAATCGAGGTTATACTCTCTATTTGTTGTTGCTTAGTAACTAGGAGCATTCATGAGCCCCATGTTTGTCTTTTTTACGTAAAACGGCGACACAAATATGAGTATGGGAAACCACCTAGGAGTGTTTGAACAGAAATTCAAAATATAAACCTAGTGGAAGCATGTCTCGAAAGGTCCCAAAAAAAAAAAAAAAAAAAAAGAGAACGAAAAAAAAAAAGGAGAATGAATACTCCTTGACTTCTCATTCCAATAAAGTTCAAGAAGCTTGGTTATATGACTAGTAAGCTAACTACTATGATCCATTGAGTTCTTGTATTTTCATAGCATTATTGAATTGAAGTTGTTCATAACTATCAATATTTGTGGCGTGATGATTTCAAGTCTCAATAATGCTCGATATTACGGTCTTTCTTGACGATCGATCGCTTTGCAAAATAATTTTTTTTGAATGGTTAATTCGGGTTGAGAAGGCTAAGAACTTGACTTGCTTGTGTTCAATGTGTTGAAAAAAAAAAAGAAAAAAATTTTTGTGTTGTGATTTATTGAATCCTCTTTTTGATATAATGTTTTGCTTGAGGACAAGCAAAGTTCAAAGTTGGAGGTGGTTTGATAAGGGTCTTTTTATGCATGTTTTATGTGTATATTTGAGTAGTATTCGAGTTATTTTATTGTTAGTTTTATAAATTTTTGATTGTACATAGTTCATATTACTCCGAGGTGCTTTTATTGATGTAGATTGACCATTTGGGGCTAATTTTGGTGAATTTCGGACCATGGATTCATGTCAAAACATACCGGGGAGTTTAAGGATGCAAAAACGCTCGAAATTCCAAGCCAAACGCGTCATTTCGGGGCCTTTTTGGTCCAACACGGGCAGGGGGTGTCGGGCAACACGGCCGTGTTCCGCCGGGAGCTAAAAACTCGATTTTTTCGCACAAAACAGCCTCCGACACGGCCAGGCCGTGTTCCCAACACGACCGTGTCAAAGACACGGCCTGGCCGTGTTGGGGAGCACGGCCATGTTTCCCGAGTCCCTATGTGATAGAAACAAGACGGCCCGGCCGTCGGGCGACACGGGCGTGTCAGGGACCTCTTTTTGCAACTTTTCTTTGCGGAATTTGGGGAAAACTCACCAACCAACCCATTTTGGCCACTTTTGTACACTTTTAACACCCTATTTTCTTTGAAACATGTCTCCATGTCCCCTCCTCATCACTTGAATACAAGAATTCACCAACCAACAAGGAAAATGGAGGCAATTGTTTAACAAAAGAGAGTACTATCAATGTATTGGTTGCCTATAAAAGCCAAGGGTTGAAGTTGGGAGAGGAATTCATTAGATACTCGGGAAATATTCATTGTATTCATTTCATTAAGTAGAATTGGGATCAAGGGTCTTGGAGGAGAAAGCTTGGGGCAATATTGGAGAAGAAGGCTTGGAGCAACATCATCAATCAAGAAAGAAGTCAATTGAGATTTTGAGAAAGATAAGTACACCATGTCTACAATACTTAAATCTTCTTGTGTAATTTATTCTTTGGTCAAAATCATGTGTAGCTAAACTCCTAGTGTTTGAATGTAATGAACTCTAGAATGGATTTGTGATTAAAGTGTGTATGTTTTTAATAAAATCTTCATATTTTGTGTGATTCACTTATATTATGCTTCGTTCATTCGAATTGATATATGCGCAATCTTGATTTGAAGTTTATTTTTCATCCGGGAAATCGAGAGATTCATGGTGAAATAGAACCTATATAAGTGAAAAGAGTTGCATGCAATCCTAGATATGGGACGACATAAATCTTCCGGATTAGGTCAAACCTAATATGGGAATTCACAAATCGTTATAATGATGTCTTGGGGGTTTTAACTAGAAAGAAATTTGAGTTAATCAACTTGAGATTAGAAGTTTTTCGCCGAGAAAGGGTTTAACTTAAATTGGGAATTTCTACGGTCCACAAGACATGAGATTTTATTAAAAGAGGTTGGTTTTTGCTTAAGGGCTTACGGTTGTATTTTTAACTTGTCAAATCACAAAAACATTCAGAGGATTTACATTCAAACACATTTCTATCTCTTGATTTCTTATTTTACAAATCTTCCTTCATTTTTACAATTTATAACTTGTTTTCCTTTTTCATCAAACAAAACTCACGAAAATTGTTAGATTAAATAACAAAAAGACGGTAATTATTAGTACTTACAATCCTCGTGGGAATGACACTCGGTACTCAATAATCTATACTATAAACGATAGGTGCACTTGCCTACGGTTTTAAAGGTAGCTTTTGAGCCATCATCGCTCGGCGTGCACGCACATTCTACAAGCTCAAGATTTGAAACCGTAGCGGCCATGGTGGTCCAAGCTACTTCACTCGAAGAGCAACTTGCAAATTTGACGAAGGCCATTGAATGACTTACAAAACATGTTCAAAAGCGAGACTCCCAAATCATGAAGTTGATAGACAAAGTTGACCAAGTTAATTCAAGTCGTGTGATGGGCAAAAGAAGTCGAAGGTCAAGATGATGTTGAAACATCCACAAGGCAACAACCAAACAAAAAGAGGAGTCTCCAAAGGAGTTGCAAGTCTCGTCGATGGCACGATTCCGGTTGGCCAACTCAAGGAGTTCATCATAGGGACTATCAAAGATAAGATTGTTGTAAGTTAAATCGTGTTTGACTTACGCCAAGTCTTACACACGAGAATTGACAACTTGAAGATGTCGATAGTTATCAACCTGAAGTTCCAACAATTTAATGGCATTGGCAATCTAAAGCGACATGTGGCTCACTTTATTGAAGCGTGCAACGATGCTAGGACTTATGGTGATCACTTAGTGAAACAATTTGTTCGATCCTTGAGAGGAAGTGTGTTTGATTGGTACACCGATTTGGGGCAAATTCAATTGACACTTGGGGAAGCGATTGGAACGAGAATTTCTTAACCGTTTCTATAGCACACGATTTAACTATTAGTATGATTGAACTCTCAAATTCATGCCAGTGGAAGGAGAGTCCGTCATTGACTATATCAATCGTTGGAGGGACTTAAGCCTCAATCGCAAAGATCAATTGTCGAGACCTCGGCAATTGAAATGTGCACCCAACGAATGCATTAAAGTCTATGCTACATACTTCAAGAATAGAGCCGAAAACTTTTGAAGGGTTAGCAACTCGAGCACATACCATTGAGATAAGTTTGAACTTTGACCAACAAGAATGCCCAAGTAATGTCGGTGATGATGATGATGAAGTGGAGCCATCTTTAACTTATTAACGCTCCTAGATGCGAGCATAAACCATCTAAAATTGTCAAAATAAAATATGCCATGCTCTTTGATAAGAGCCTAAACTATCAATCACACCCCTTGATACGAGTATAAACTATCAATGTATCCCAAATTCAAATGTTTACTCATTGACATGAGTATAAACTATCTATATATCCCAAATTCAAATGTCTACTCCTTGATACGAGTATAAACTATCAATATATCCCAAATTCAAATGTCTACTCCTTGATACGAGTATAAACTATCAATATATCCCTAATTCAAATGTCTACTCCTTGATATGAGTATAAACTATCAATATATCTCAAGTTCAAATGAAAACTCCTTGATATGAGTATAAACTATCAATATATACCAAGTTCAAATGTCTACTCCTTGACGAGTATAAACTACCAACATGTCTCAAGTTCACTCTTTTATACGAGTATAAACCATCAATATATATCAAATCCAAATCAAGACTCTTTGGTAGTGCAGTATAAACTATCAACATATCTAAAATCCAAATGAAGACTCATTGATGCAGTATAAACTATCAACATATGTTAAACTCAGTGAAGACTCTTTGATAAGAGTATAAACTATCTAAAGAAGAAGAAGAAAAAAACTCCTTTATATGAGAATAAAGTCTACAAATTCAAGAACTCCTTGATATCGTTTAAACTATCTTTATATTCCAAGTCAAGCGAAATATTGTGGGTTAATCATCGGATGAAAGAATTCGAGACTTATTCACTTTAGCTTTCGTTGAAACAAATGCACGAATAAGTCTCGAGGGGGCATTTATAGACATATAAAAATTATGGCCAATCGATAATTGCCAAGTGTCAAATCACAAATCCTTGGAGACCAAGTCTCGATAGATATCTCAAATCTTTGGAGATTGAGACTTATCTTGATAAGATATTGAATCGATCATTATCTATTTTTATATTTATCACATCTTGTGATTAAAGAGATGGATAAATATCAAATATTGACTAGCCAATCAAATCAAAGTTTTCACCATATGAGTTATCCAAGAACCATGTCCTACAAGTATAAATAGGGGTCATTCTCAAGGAATTAAATCACAATTCAAAGAGAAGAAATCTACGCCCGAGGAAGGCGGCGGAGGAAATTCTCAAAAGGCAAACAAATTCAAGGAGATTCACGGTGTTCAGGCGTCATCGCGAGTCCACTCAAATCACGGTGTTTGATTCGGGAATAAGCTTTTAAGCCTCGAATTAACGTTATTAAAGTCAAATCCATCTAGGAGTAAGATCGAAGAGTTAAACCCACCAAGAAAGTCTCAAGTTTAAAAGTCAAATATATTGAATATTCCATGCTTGATTCGGGATTAAGCTGTCAAGCCCTCGAATTAACGTTATTTAAATTCAATTTCAAGTTTGGAGAAGATCAATCAAGAGTTCATCTCCAAATTCTCAAATTCTACATATTATATTCTTGAAGAAAATAATCGGAGGATTTATTTTAGAGATTGTAAACCATATTTTTCATTTGATTTATATAAATTCAATCTATATTATTTTTGTTGTTTGTTAATTTGTAGACAATAAAAATTTGTGTTCTGATTCAATTATAGACTAATTAACTAGGTGGTATTTGTTGTGTTGATTACGATCTTATATCACCCCGTTTAATAATATAGAACAAACAATGTTACAAGTTTTACACAAACTACTAGCAATGACAAATGATGACACCTTGAGCCGGAAGCAAATTAGTCCACGTGGCCATCCAACATATGAACACGTGGACCCACAGATGATGTTAGCAACCGACCGATGACCTCATGAATTGGGCTCGAGGGCTTGGCGGAAAGTTTGTGGCGGGAAATTTAAAGGATAACCATCCGATTAAGGAAGACTAAGTGCATCATTAGCATGAGTAAGCTAACACTTGTCAAAGACGACAACCGAGATGAGTCGAAAAGTGGCAAACACTTGGCCAACATGCATGCTTAGGGAAGGACAAGTGTCCTTTTAAAATTATTTAAGTGTTAAGTGTAATAGTGGTTATTTAAAACCCACTAGTGAGATGGGTATAAGTAGAGCCTCATTTATGAGGAAAAGGACAAGAGAGAAAAATACTAGAGAAAACGCTTGTAAAACTATTTGTTGTAAAACCGGACTTAACTTTCGCTCGACATCATATATAAAAGCGCGAAATTAGCCCGAATTGGAGTCTATTTCCATTTCCACGTATTACATCCTCATATATTTTACTTGTTGGCCGAAACACACGTCAACAAATTGGCGCTAGAAGGAGGCCCGTTTAGGTCGATTCAAATTCCAAGCTAAGTCACGTGAAGTCGAGGTAAAACTTGTGTTAACTTCTTTGAAGTAGACAAAATGAGTCAAACAAACTCAAAACACTCATGTTAGAAGATCCACCTCGAATAATCAAACTAGCCAAACTACTAATGGCGAACGTGCCCCGGCCAAGGCGGGAAGCATGCCTTTATTCCTTTTGCCCTTGACTTATAGCTAACCCCACTTTTGTCCAACAAATGAATCGGCTTATCTCCCAAACGCTTGCTACCACTAACTCACATATACAACCTCCACCTCCTGTAAATACTCATCCGCTCAATCCCCATTGAATAACCCCGGTAAATATTAATGTTAACCTCACATCCTCGCGCCTCCCCGTGATGAAGGCCAGGAAGCTAGTTCCGGCAATGAACAGCGATGCGTCGCGATAGAAGACGACCGCACGAAGATAACGGGAAGAACGAGCCACGTGGCGAGTCGCAACCGAGCCCACACGCCATCGCCGCACCCGCTCTGTGTTCGCGGGACGACTGGCGCTCGATCCTCTTCGCCCCACCCGATCAATAAGCTCTAGGCTCCGGTTTCCAAATGAAAAGAGCGGGAAGGGCCAACCAAACCAGGGGCCTATCCCACTGGAGAACGAGAGGCGGAAATCTTACGCCGCCGCGATTAAACGAGTTGGAAGATGGTCGGAAGAAGCCAAAGCAACAAGGCCGCATCGAGGTAACAAACCGGTCTTCCATTGTATCACCTTTCGCCCCAAGCATTCATCACAACCCCCGATGCCGCCGAAGATCAAAATCACGGGTCGGTCTATGGAGCCGATCCCACAACACACATCCACAAATAGTTGGCGTGGATGGAGCTTTCTGACCCTAGTGATGCCATTCTCTGCATGGGGCATTCTGTGCTAACGCCGGGCAACCGAGCCCATCATTGGTTTAGGACCCGCCGCAAGGGTCCATCCATTCTTGGGGTGACTTGTCACCGCGTTTATGGCACATTTTCTTACTTCCAAAGTTTGAGTGCACCAAAGGATTCCCTTGTAAATATTAAGCGGGGAAAAGATGAGCCCTTAAAGAGTTATATAGCTCGGTTCAATAAACAAGTCAGAAATAGAACCAGGTGTCGGATGATGCTATTTTGATTGCGGCCATGGCCGACCTCGCCCCGAGACATGGTTTAATTATTCTATCCATGAATCGGGGCAACCTCATATCAAGAATTTCTTATATCGGAGCGCATACTCTACGGAAGAAGCTATGGCTAGTCGGTTCCCAGTAGAAAGGCGGCGTGAAGAAAGATGGAAAGAAGGAACCCGCCGAGGTCGGGGGTCGGGATTCAATCCGTTCTCGGAGAACCCGACCCGGATATAAGGCCCACCGGGGAAGTGCGAGCCAAAGTTGCCGCGCTAAGGAGTGCTCGACCCACTGTTCGCCTTATTTTTAGCTTCACCGCAAAGTGTACGGTGTAGTTTATAGAATAGGGTAAGCAAGGTCGTATCCACGGAGACTAATAAATTAGTGCGCTAAGTATTGAACCAAAATAGTCTTATTTTTATTTAGACGATCGAAAGTTTGATGGTTGTTGTTTTGAGATTAAGACAATTTAAATCACTAAAACACGAAAATAAGATAACACAAATGAAAGAAGTATCAAGATGATGAAATGGATTTCGAGTTAAGGTTTCGATTAATAATCCTCTTGTTGTCCGATTAAATCAAAGCCAAGGTTATTATCAATCTTCCTATAAGACGATCACAAAGCTATTTTATCCCCCTCTCGAGATGTATATAAACGTAGATTGAAATATCTATGCTAGCATCTCTACTCAACAATAGATACACAACTCCCAAAAGCATCAAAGATCAAATGTCCTCACAATATTCGCAAACCTCTCGATTCATGCAAATATTTGTGTCGAGTATTCAAGATCTAATATTGAAACTCATCTCTCGAATTATGAATCAATATATCAAACAAGTTAAATCATTGATCAAGTGATAAAACAAGAATAAGCTCAAAATACTCAAATAGGCTTTAAGATAATAACTTCAACTAAGATTAAAACATCCAACAAGAGTTCATTAATCTACTTCCAAAACCCGGAAATCTCAAGAGTTTAGCTACACATGATTTCTAAACAACTCATAAACAAATTGTTCAAAGCCATTACAACTAAAATGAAAGATTGAAACTAAAAGAGAGGCAAAAAAACTTAGGAAAGTCGACAATCTCTCGATATATCTCCGTTCCTTAAACTCCGATGCAACCCGATTGTCTCCTTGATGTCTTCTTCCAAGAATAGACCCTTGTCTTGTGTTGTAGATCCCAAAATATGTCTGATTTTCTTTTGTGTGCGCCCCCCAAAAAGCCTTTTTATACTCCCCATCATGTTTAGGGCTTAATGCCAGATTATGGGATTTCAAATGTGAGACGGGTCGTGCGCCCACGCACTGGTTACCCGTGCGCCACCTCTTGGAATACCCCAACTCTGCAGCAGGGGCGCACGGGTGGTGCGTCGGAGCACGGCCTACCCGTGCGCCGCTCCGTGAGATATCCTCGACTCTCGTAGGGCGCACGGGTGGTGCGTCGAGCACGGCCTACCCGTGCGCCACTCCGTGAGATATCTTGACTCTCTGTAGGGCGCACGGGTGGTGCGCCCATGCATGGGCTACCCGTGCGCCATGTCTGCAGCCTTAAATCAACCTTATACACCTGTTTCTTCCGTGAACGCTCAACTTTCGCTCTTTTAGGCTTCACTTCTCGTATATCCACTCAATTCTCCGTGTTTCCACTTTGCTTTCCTCGTATTCTTATTCAATTAGCTTCAAATATCATGAAATTCCTACAAAATAAGCAAAGTGTAATATCTTTTCCACAAGGAGTGAATATGTAACATTTAACGCGAGTATATGCATGTTTACCTATCATTATAGCTCGAAATGCACATCGAAACACATGCAAAATTCACACTTATCACCCACACTCCTTCAAACGATATGGAACGAGATACAAGGTCTCAATTTATTACCACCAGCTCGGCCTTTGAAGGTCGAGCACGCCAAATTAGATGCACGAGATATCTGACCTATCACAAATCGATAGGCCATGATACTGAGATGAGTGCCGAAACCTCATCGAGGAAATCATGCACATCGTCAAAGAGGCGGTCCAAAGAGGTACGTCCACAAACTACCACCACCACCGCCGCTCGCCGGATGTAAATCTGAGCGATTAACGAATCTAGCTCACCTACCGTTACCCCGAATGAGAATCAAGGTAGGGAGATTCGATGATGTCAAGTGTAAATAGAATCAACACCAATACGGCCGAGGATAGCCGCTCGAACCGAAAAAGGAAGGCGGATGTTAGACAAGCCGCCACGCAGAAAAAAGCAGGCAGTCGGGTGGCGGAGATCGGGGAAGGCCAACCGATAGGCCACTTTGTCTTCTCGAACATAGATGCCGACCAGGTGGTCCACCCACATTCTCGACCCCCTGGTCATTACGACACCAATCCGGGCATCCCAAGTCCATAGAATTCGATTGACTCGGGAGCTACTCATCGGTTATCTATGTTCGAGCTTTCAAGAAGCGAACGTGGACGATAGTTACATTCGTCCATGTGATGATGATATTTTGGGCTTTGGTGGATGAAGGATTATCCCGCTTGGGAGGTTGACCGCCCATCTAAATGGGACAGGGACCGCATAATCAACGTGGATTCGAGTATAATGCGATTATCGGAAGGCCGTTATTTTTACCACTTGAAAGCGGTTGTTTCAATATACGATTTTTGTGTGAAGTTTCCACCCAGGATGGAGAAGCCATCCATAAAAGGAACCGGATGGAGTTGCGGGCTCTCAAGCTCCGACTGCGGAAATAAATGTGGTGGAAAAAGGAGAAACTAGTGGGATGGTGAAAGACGACCGGGAGAGAAAAGCGAGCTCGAGTGGGAAGAATGGTTGTTTGAGAAAGTGATCCAGGTAGACGACCGGAAAGAAACCAATGGTGGAGGATGAAAAAAAAAAAAAAGGTGGAGCTAGGAAAACAAGCCGCGAAGAGGACGAGCCGCCCTACGAGAAAAAAGAGGGGCAAAGTAAGAAGAGAAAACATGCGGAACCGGTCGAACAGGTCGACATGGTCGACGTTGGTAAGCGAGTAACGGGGACACCAATTACGTATTGTCCACGACCTCCAAGAGCCATTTTCTGCCGAAATTGATTGAACTCTTTGGAAATAATCTTGACGTCTTTGCATGGACGCACTCGACATGCCAGGAATCGATCCCAAATACGCATGCCATTGTCTCAACATAGACCTCACATTCCGACCGGTAATCCAGAAAAGGCGTAAGCTCACCGACAGGAGGTCGCCCGAGGCCGAGGTCAATAAGTTGCTTGACAACCAATTCATCCGGAGGCCTCTACCCTCGTTGGGTGGCCAACCCCGTGTTAGTAAAACAGAGCAATGGTTTGTGGCGCCTTTGTGTGGACTTCACCGACCTTAATAAGGCGTGCCCCAAGGACAACATCCTTTGCCCAACATCGATTACATGGTAGATGCCACAAGGACATGAGCTTATGAGTTTTATGGACGATACCAGGGGTATAATCAAATTCGGATGCATCCGGATGACAAGGAGAATACGTTGTTTTTCTCCGCTCGTGGTGTGTATCTTGTTATAAGATGATGCCCTTTGGATTGAACAACGTCGGGCGACCTACCAAAGGTTAGTTAATAAAATGTTTAAAGAGTTGATAGGTCGAACCATGGAAGTTTATGTAGACGACATGTTAGTGAAGTCCTTGTACATATCTCGATCATCTTAATGATCTTAATAAAATGTTTGCCATTTTGCGAGAGAGTATAAGATGATGTTAAATCCAAAAACGTGCACCTTTGGGGGGGTTCGGGTAAATTTTGGGGTATATGGTTAACCAAAGGGTATTGAAGCCAACCCAGATAAAATAAAAGCCATAATTGATCTTGAACCTCCCAATTCCGTCAAAAAGAGTACAAAGTCGATAGCCGACTAGCCGCCCGAACAGATTCGTTTCACGGTCCACGAGATAAATGTAAACCTTTTGTTGAGATCATAAAGAAAAATAATTTTTTGAGTGGACCGAACAAACACGAAGTCGCTTTTGAGTCACTCAAACAACACTTAACCTCAATCCCCGTGCTACAAAACCGACCTGGGGAGACTTATATTTGTACCTCGCGGTCTCCGAGTCACGTGATCATTTCAGTCTTTGCTTAGGTTGGATAATTCTATTCAACATCCAATCTATTACACAAGCCAAACGTTTCATGACGCCGAACTCCGATACCCACCTATGGAGAAGTTGGCCTACTCACTAGTTATTTCGGCCGGAAGCTCAAATGCATACTTTTTGGAGCACAAGATCATGGTCCCGACCAACTACCCATTGAAGCAAGTCTACACCGACCGGACACCGTGCCGGATGATCAAATGGGCCGTCAAACTTAGCGATTCGACATTCTATACGAACCACGCACAACAATCAAAGGACAAGCATTGGCATAATTCGTAGTCGAAGTTCACACCCTCATCGGTGGAGGTGGTCGAAGATCAAAAGTGGAAGTTGTTCGTCGATGGCTCTTCCACCGTGAGACCGAGCAGCGGCGGGATCGTGATAATCGATCCAAAACACAAGTCTTTCTTGCTCGGCCGTGCGGTTCAATTCACGACAAACAACAAAGCCGAGTATGAAAGACTCTGGCAGATCGAAATGGCGTCAATGGGCCTAAAAGCGATTGCTAGTGCAAGTGATTCACAATTGGTGGTCCATCGTGTCAATGGTGAATACGAGGCAAAAGAACAGAGAAAAATTGACCGATATCTAGACTTGGTCAAGAAAAAGATTTCACACTTCAAGGCAGAGGTTTTGCATGTTCCCCGAAAACATGCGGGCGGATGGTTTAGCTCGATTGGCCTCTGGCAGGGACCGACGCGATCGCCGACGTAACCATCACCCGATTGCCCATCCCGTCACTTAATGCACAAAAGATACATGCTAATGAGGCGATCGAGTGACATGGATGACTTCTATCATCCAAGTATTTAGAGAAAGGAATTGCCGGAAAGACAAGACCGAGGCTAGAATGTTGCGGACTCGGGCGGCTCGGTTCACACTTTGGTAGATGGTATTCTATATAAGCGAGGATATTTCGTCCCGCTCCCCGGTGCCTACCGGAAAGCAGACGCAAACTATACACTCCAGAGAGGTACACGAATATATATGCGGAAATCACGGGGCCAAACATTGGCTCATAAGTTGGTGCGACAAGGGTACTATTGGCGTCCCTCAAGAAGGATATGACCAACCTTGTCAAAAAATGCGAAAGGTGTCAAAGATTTGCGCCGCAAGTTCTGTACCACCCTGAATAACTTACGTCCATATTCATCCATGACCATTTGCCAAATGGGAATGGACCTCATGGGCCACTCCTCTTGCAAAGGGGGCGTGAGATATGCCATTGTGGGGGTGGATTATTTTACAAAATGGGCAAAGAGGAACCCCGGAGAAGATAGCGAAGAAAAGATTGTTAACTTCGTATGGAAGTCTATTATCTCGTAGGATTGGGATACCATACTCGATCGTCACTGAGATAATGGGAAACAATTTGACAACCGAAGGTTTGAAACTTTGTGAAGGATTCCACATTAAAAATCATTTCTCGACCCGTATCACCCATAGTCCAATGGGCGGTCGAGGCGGTGGACAAAATACTTAAATATACTTTGAAGGCGAGGTTGGAGAGTCCAAAGGCAATCGCCCGAGGAGTCGCCCGACGTACTATGGTCGTATAGAACAACACACCGAGCGGCCACGGGGAGACACCTTCTCTTTGGCCTACGGAACAAGGTGTCATCCCTTTGAAATCGGAGCCCCAACCTTTAGAGTTGCAAATTTTTCCGAGAAAAACAATAATGCCGCACTCCGAGCCGAGCTGGACCTCTTTTGGAGGAGAAAAGATGCGATCTTAGATGAGAAATATTGTATACAAAAAGAGGAGCAAAATGTACTATAATTGAGGGTAAAGGAAAGAAGGTTAGTCGAATTCGCACGACCTCGTTAAAAAAGAGTAGCGGGATTGAACCTAGCCCATTACAACCAACCTAGGAAAGGTCCGCTCCGGTCGCAAAGGTCATGTCGAATGGAGCGCACGAGCTTGAGTACCTAAGTGGGGAAAAGTTTGCACATCCATGGAATGTAACATACCTTAAGATGTCTTATCAATAAAATACCAGTTTATGATTGAACAATTCTAAGGATTTATCCTTTCATCTCGATATTCTGTTAGCTCTCAAAAATGGGGGCAATTTTTTATTCGCCCGCCAAGTGCCAAGCGTCGTTTCATTCGCCTCGGCCAAGATCCGAGCGCCGTTTCAATCACCTCGGCCAAGTAGCCGAGTGCCGAGTGCTCATCTCGGCACGTCCTTTGCACGATTAAATAAAGGGAAGCTCGCCAAAGGGTGAGCCAACCCAAAACAAAGACTCAACTTAAGTTCCGAGCACAAGACTTGATGAGAATGAGTCCAGGCAATTAAAGCCCACAACTCATGCCATTTGAGCACTGAAAATCGAGCCCGATACTTAGAAAAATAATAGAAAGCGCAGACAAAGCGAAAACCATACAATAAAAAGGAAGGACGAGCATAATACTTAGCAAACATTTAAATGCGCACACGGGTGACTCAAGGAAAATTCATTCAAACGGTAAAGTATTTACATTGGGGGCGGAGCCCATTACATCAAGAGGCCCAAGGCCAACTAGCCTACCCATAAAGCAAAAACAAAAAACTTCAAAAGGGGAAAAGATTTCAAGCCGGTGGGTAGAGAGATCTCAATGGCCTCACTTGAAGCCACTTCTTCCTCCTCGGGAGGAGGTGGGTCTTGCCACCGGCGGCCTCGGCAAAACGGGGCGAAGGGCCTCCAGTCGTCGCATCTAATTGGGCAAGATCCTCTTCGAAGCGTGTTATGGTCTGCCGGCCTTGAGGTCTGAATGATTTCCCCGTCTTTGGTTGCGTGCCCGCAAGTCAAGATAAAGGCATACTCCTACGAATTCTTATAAGCCTGGGACGGCCTCCACCCGAGCCTCCTCAATGCCGCTTACGGGAAGCTTCCTCCTCGCCTCCATGCGCACCTCGGCTACGCACTCTCCATTTCCTCGGCGTGAGCGGCGGTGCTGCGTTCGGCTCAACAACCTTGGCGCAGAGCTCTTCCTCGCCTTACGGGCTCGATCCCGCTCGGCCTCCTCCCTGAGTCTTCAAGGACTCTTGTACCCCCGACAGACAAAGACGGCATGAGCCTCTTGCAGAGTCATGGTGGCGCCTCTCCGCATCCTCCATCCCCCAATCATGTGCCGGAGGATCCGGTGATGCGACAAAGATAGCCCCATGACGTATTGGGCTTTTTCCTTCCACCCGGTCTCCGATTGCACTGCTCAATACCGATGGTCCATGCCCGAGCCACCACATCTTGGCAAGACGCCCGGTGGTCGGCAAATTTTTCACTTGTTCATCAGGTGGGCGTGGAGCACTGGCGAACTCCATGAACCACCGAGGCCGCATCCCGACCATTCCATCGCACATATCCTCCCTCTCTCGATTTGGCGGTATGGAGTGGTCCTCCCAACCGAAATCATCGAGAAGGTCCTCGGAACCCCGTCTGTTGGGATGCGCACAGAGGCACCAACGGGTTGGCCGGTTATCTTCGTCCGCCCAGGCTCCTCAATCACAATTCCCCTCTTCTCCCGGAGTGGGGGCTCCTCCGCCTCGGAACTCCGTCGTGAGACGTTTTCCGGCCGAATGTCCTCTCTCCGTGTGATTCCCGGCGTCAATCTTTGGCCGCGGCTACCCGGTTCGGGGGGCGCAGATTCCTCACGCCGCGAAGGCATGCAAAGAGATCCACGCCACACCCTACAGAAAGCACCGATTGAATAAGAAACAAAAACAAAATAAGTTAAAGAAAGGAAGTGCAAGAGTTATAAAATGCACACCTTGGGCTCCGATTGTTCTAGCGGCTCAAGAGTCCGCACTTGCCCTGGTCGGCACGGACGCTCCCCAGGACTAGCCGCCACCGGGGGCCTCGCCTGCTTGCTTGCACACCCGCTGCTCCCCGCTCGGGTGTGTCCCTCTCGGACCCCTTGGAGGGCTCTCTCGACTCCGCCTCGGCCTCCTCTTCCACCACCACCGCCTCTCCCGGCTGCCTCTCCGACCTGGGGTCGGTAGGTAGAGTGGGCCGTAGAGGCCGCGCTGAGCCAGGGACGAGCATCGGTGGCCAACTTCTCAATCCGCTTTGTCCCTCGGGCCTATTGCCTGGATATTGTCAAGCCACCAGACAAAGCGGCCGATAGTGGGCGGAAGAGGGTCGGTTCTCGAACAAATTAAAGAACTAAGGTCAAATGGGCCCAAAAAAAAAAAAAAGAGAAGAAAAAGGAAAAAGAGTGCACTTACTAAAATTGAATGTAAAATACGAAGGGGGTGGAGGACCGTTCCCTCCACCCCAACGCGAGTTTGCCACTCGCCACCTATTGTGGAAGGCCTTTAACTAGCCCGCCTGGATACCTGGTGCAAGTATGTGCGTAGTACCACCCGGATGGGCCGCCACGACCGGAGTCACTCGAGTCGCCTTCCGGACGAATAACTCGTTCATCTCCGCAAACTTGGGGCGGAGGTACCCTTCCAAATGGAACAACACCAACAACCGATAATCCGCCCCCAAGTCAAAGAATGCACTTGCGATAGGGGAGACCCCACTTACGGAACCACCGCGTGAGCACCGGCGCGGTGGGAATTGCGGCCCGCACAGCGGGGAAGGCTGGGTACGTGTATGGCCATGCACCCCTCCGGCGGTGCTCGGGGCACTCCACACCATCCGATAACCAAAAGTGTATGCCCGTCGGAATCTTGTACTTCCGACGGAGAACCCTGGTTCGGGACCATCGCATCTTTGGGTGTATCATTCGATCGCGGGGCCTCCATCCGGCCTCCACACGTAATCGGGGTCCTCCTCCCGCCCCGCCATCCATGGCGATGGCCCATTTGCTCGGGCCTTGTAGCCTCGAATCCTCGGAGGGCTCATCCACTGCTCCTCATGCTCGTGCTTTTGAGGATTCATTTCTCTTCTTGTTGATTATTTTACGGATTGGAGTTCAAAGCTTCTTCACCGAGTCTTCACAGGCCAACCAGGGCTTGTAGAAAACGCCTCTCGATAGATGGTAAATGGCACGGGATCAAAAATTGTGTGTGTTTGCTCCAATGGAGTCTCGGAGACGATGGCTTGAACTCGAAATCTCAACAACATTGGGTCAACATTGGCGAATTTCTTCGAACCGAGAAAAAGAAACAGAGGGATCGGAAGGGGTCTTCAATTTCAACCTCCACACTATAGCTACGACTCGGCTATCTTCAAAAGAAGACATGTATTTGAAGCAAAGGAAAGGAAAAAGGGGTTTTTGAAAAAATACCTAACTTTGAAGTCTCACGAACTCCTAACGACCGACAGGAAAATTCCCGCGTTTCGCTCTCAAAGGATTCTCGCTTTCGGAAGGCTATGGATGCAAAAGTGTAGAATGAAGGACCAAATGGGTATTTATAGGTTAAGTTCCTCAAAAATGAGACACTAACTTAAAAACGTGTCCTTTCGAGTCTCAAAAGCCGTAAAAGTATCGAAAACGCCACATCCCCACGTCACCGATGAGTTGTCCCACCTCTTGATTCTGCGCAAGCTTTGCATTAATCGCTAAACGACATGTGTCGGGGAAGGATGACTTTTGAGGTTTCCTCTTCCCCATTAAAAGCTCATGATTAACATTAAAGTTTAAATCCGATTTGAGAATTTCTTCTCTCGGAATTAAACTTGGGGGCATTGATTGATGACACGGTAGCCGAGCCGAAGCAAATTAGTCCATGTGGCCATCCAAAGACACGGACACATGGGACCCATAGGATGACGTCAACAATCGACCTTGTGGCGTCATGAATTGGGCTCGGTTCCCGAGCCCAATCTTGGTGGGAAGTTTGTGGCGGGATATTTAAAAGATAACCATCCAGTTAAGGAAGGGTAAGTTCATCATTAGCATGAGTAGGTGACACTTGTCAAAGACGACAATGAGATGAGTCGACAAATGGCAAATACTTGGCCATCATGCATGCTTAGGGAAGGACAAGTGTCCCTTTAAAATTATTTAAGTGTTAAGTGTAATAGTGATTATTTAAAACCCACTAATGAGATGGGTATAAATAGAGCCTCATTTATGAGAAAAGGACAAGAGAGAAAATACTAGAGAAAACGCTTGTAAAAACATCTTTTGTTGTACCTAAAACCGACCAGAACTTTCTGCTTTCAAAGATCATATATAAAAAGCGTAATTAACCCCGAATTGGAGTCTATTTCCATTTTCACGTATTACACCTCGTATATTTTGTTTGTTGGCCAAACGCACGCGTCAACAACAAATAATGGAAATAATGTTCCATGAACTTGAGAATCTTTTTGTTTAAAACTTTTATGAGATTATAGATTATTTCTGACATTAACATACTCAAAGCACATTTTGTCTTATGATTATCGTATTAAGAAATTTTGATTATGGGCAAACGCCTATATCATTGAATCGGTCATCAATTTTCAAATGCATCTTCTGTAACTCACGCAACCGGCTCCAAATCTCATGGTTCGTTTATTTTATTTTTTATTTCACTTTATATTTCTTTTTAAATATATAATAAGTCTTCATAAGATAAATATGTGTTCTTAATTATATTTTTTTAGTACAATGAGGATTTGGGGGAAGACACACGCACTCGTATGAGATTCAACTCGGAGATTATTCACCCTTACAACACATGCCTAAACCAGAGGATAAGGTTGATCCCATTCTTAATTATCTAAATAATGCAATACAGGTTAAAAAAAAAAAAATGTAATACAGGTAAGATATAAAAAAAAAACGTGACCACACGTCTTAGAGGTGCACTACGCTAGCTATTATCACACACACACACAAAGAAAAAATCGTAAAAAATGAGCGGGATAATAAGAAAAAAGAGTTTACTTTTCTTTGACTCTTTATAATAAATAATGACCGTAGTGTTTTTTTTTTTGACAAAAATAATGACCGTATTTATTTTCTTGAAAAATAAAATTGCTAGAACTACAATGCAAAAGGTATGGAACTTTTGAATCACGGAGAAGGCACCTAATAGATGCTAATTAGTAATTATATACCTAAAAAATATTTTTTTAAAAATATTATATAAAACCTGAATTGATACACACGCATCAAATTGTAATTAGTAGTGGTACTGTAATCAAATTTGCCTTAAGAATTTCATCAATCCTTTTTTTTCATCATAATTCAAAAATGGGAGTTGAGACTTCACCACTAAATTTGCTCGGAATTAGAAAACATAATGGAAGGTTAATTACAACAACCCCAATAGTTAGAGGAAAAAACTTTTACAATCTTCAATCACTGAATCAGCAGAAAAAAATCCCAGAAGAGAGGGGGGAGGGGAAGCATAATCATGAAAATCACGCTTTTGCTTGCTTTTTTTTTAATTTCTTTTTAGCGCTTTCCGCCATTTTACCCCTAACGAAGCCACCATTAATCACACTGAATCATAAGTTAGGCAAAAATTGGCGCACCGAACACGCCACCACCTGCGCCCACTGCTTCAATCTCGTTTTCACCATCTCGGGATCTTCATCTATTATAATTCAAAAAGTCGAAAATAAACCAAAAATTTGCACAAATATCGTTAAAATAGTATCATAGGAAATTGAAATCTTACCTGGATCAATAATCGACCTAGGGCTCCCGACAGACGAAGTAGCCAAATCGCAATCGATCAACGACGCGGAAGAAGATCGGGACAGAGTATTACTGTACCGCCTGTTCACAGCTTGATAAAGCTCGAGTGCGGGGAAAGTAGAGGAGAGTTTCGGATCCAAATCAGGCGAATCGAATTGGAATCCCAAATCTAAGCAGCCGCGTAGCTCGTCGAGGTCACCCTCCGTTACGCTGTGGCCGCGTCGCAGGCGATGATTTCTCCGGCGATTGCGCCACGCCTCGTCCCGGAGGATGTCCGGGGACCATGAATTCTGCTTGTACAACGGCCGCGGAGCTCCGCGGCGGAGGCGTGACTCCGGTTCTGACATGGAGAACTAATACGGCGCCGTATGGACAGATATTTCCTTTTTAAAGGAATTTCTGTAAGCGGGAATAGTAGGACAGGGAATATTGGGGATTTAAAGAGAAAAGTGATGGGCTGAGTTGTCACCCGTGTTCTGGTTAAGACGAGGAGTGTGGGGCCTACGCAACATATCGCCGCCTCATTTTTTAGACTCTATATAAAAACTAAAAAGTAAAATATTTTTGAATTCATTATACTATGTGAAAGTGTATAAAAAGTAAAAACATATGATATGAAAATAAATAAAAACCGCGTTACAAATAATAGATGAAATTAGTACATTTTTTAAAATGATAAATAATAAAATTTAAATGATTCCTTACCAAATTAAAAGAAACGTGGCCTTAATTTAATTTTTTTTTTTTTGAGGTAAATAAGAATTTGAAATTTTGAATAAATGTGAATTAAATGCAAGGAGAAAAAAAAAGAATAAAAGTAAATTAATAGTGGTAAATGCCTTAATAATATATCTCCTTATTTAGCCACTTGAATCAAATTTCATATCTGTTTCTTTAAATTTCGTATCTGTTTCCTTGGATTGAGCATATCCTTGGACCTTGAATAAAAGAGAAAGGAGTATTGTAGCCAAATTATGAAGGTATTTAATTTCATATTAAACATATTAAATGCCTTTTAAACTCAAGTGGTTCGTATGATTTTTTTTTTTTGATGAATTATAATTTTGAGACTTCCTAATTATATGATTGGTTGATTATGGAATAACTTGAAATTTATATTCATTAATTGCTAATTTCTACAAATAAACCCTCAAATCCCAGAATATTTCGGAAGCCCCATAAATAATCATTCCTAATGATATTCCCAGAATTAAACATTTTTGATTTCAAAGATTATTCACAATTCTTTTATCAACTTTTGTAGACTTCAACGCAAAACCTGTTGTCCATGTGGATGGAGCTCACGAGTTATGTCTCAAATCAAACTCGAGGTTCAAGTGCCAATGACCCTAGTGGTATCGTCTCCTTCTAAGTAGGGAAGTCAAGAGTTCAACCCAATATGTATGTGTTTGGGAAAAGTCAAAAAAACTTTAGGTTAGTGTTTTGAAACCGGATCGGGCCGACCGATTCGGCCGGTTTAACAAGGAACCGGTCGACATCCGGTCCAGGTCTATATTAAAATCGGGTGGCTAAGAAACCGTTGTCACCCGGTCAAACCTGGTAAAAACCCGAAAATCGGTGACCCGATTAACCCGATTCAAAATATTTAAGCAAATATCTTTGTTTTATTTCAAAAATTGAACGTAATGTATTTGGTAAATTTACATATTACTTTTCCTTATATTCTATTTATACATATAATTGGATATTATAATTTATTAAATTTGTTTTTATTTTTATTTTTATTTGTTATTTTTTTACATTTGTACATATATATGTGTGTGTATATGGGTCAATCGAAATTTTAGTACGATAACCGGTTGAACCAGGTGATTCATTGACCTACCTATTAATCCGGTTTGATGTTCGGTTCGGATTTAAAAACATTGCCTTAGGTACGAGTAAAATAGAAATTCTCTTGAGCTACAATTGAATTGATAATTTACAATTAAAGATTGTAACTTCATAGTAAAGATTTATTTAACTTATTTGAAAAAAAAAAATTAAATTTACTTTATTTGAAATCGTTTGAATCATTTTCCAAAATATTCTTCAAATCCAAATATAATACTGTAGTATTTCGAAAAGTAAGATTTGATTTTATGGGTCAAAGTTTCTTCATCTGCACCAACACTTCAAAAATACATGTCAAATTGAATTTTTAAAACCAGCGATTGGGAAGGAAGATTTGTAGCCGCTACCCATGAGCCTGGAGGTATGAGAGGTCCTCTCGATCCAGAAATAGCTTAAGGCCTAGGATTTCGTGAAATCCTTAGCTGGTTGAAGAAGAACTGGGATGGGTCGCATATTTCTTTGGAAACTGATTCCCTTTCGATTATTAAGGCATTGAGAGGGAAGTTGTTGGATAATTCGTACTTCAGTGATATTATTAATGATTGTAAAAATTTGCTTGTTAGTATGCCAAATGTATCTTGTGTTTTTATTAGGAGATCGTGAATGTTATTGTCCATGTATTAGCTAGGTAACGAAATCTATGTCTGATGTCCAAGAATGGAGATCCATGTCTCCTCTCTTTATCGTAATGATTTGCGTTCAACTTTTTTTATCTATGAGTCTTTATTTGGATAAACCCTGACGGACGACGTCTTAGCCACAAACTACGCCAACCGGATAAATCATACTAAGCAAGCTTTGTGTGTGATTTCAGACTCAACCAATCTGCTTGATTAATGGAATAGTTACCTTTGGGTTAAGAAAAAAAAAAAAAAACAGGCAGCGGAAAAAAGAAAAAGTCTTAAAAAAATAACTCAAAATTTAAGTGTTTAGTGCGAAAGTGGTCTAGGTGACAGAAATGGGCCAAAAACTGCTTCCCCATGGAAAATCTTAACAATATATTCGGCCCAGTATGATTGCGCCCAGAAGAGCCCGGTTTTACGAGCCTGAGTCTCCTTCAATAATAGAATTATGCTTGAAAAATTAGAAGGAAAACCACAGATTATTACAATAGGGGGAAGAAAAAAGGAACAACAATTTATATACAAAAACTTGTTTTGAATTTTTTGGGCCACAAAATACGTCGGAGGTGTCTCAAATGTCAAGTTTAGACAAAGCATCGATATGAATTTGACTTTGAATCATTATATATATATATATATATATATATATGAGACTACCATCCTTAAGTGAGGCAGTGTAGACTCATTTTACCCATTGATCTTAAAAAATAAAGGGATGTGATTAATTGGTTTTCTTTTCCCTTGATTTCTGGCCGATTTTAAGGGTAATTTTATAATTTTGTATTTTGAATCAATTATCCCAACGAATTTTAAGTATGTGTGACTTTTTGTAACCGTTTTATGGGATGAGATTGTAACTTAGGATTTAATGACATTAATTAAGGAAGCGTTTTTTTTTCAATTTTTTTTATTTTACAAGTATAGTCAATGTTCTTTATTTGGTTAATTAGCTATTAAATAGTGCATATTTAGTTATTTTTGTTGTATTGTTTACGACCATAAAACATAGTTGAATATAATATCTTTGCATATTTAGTTATTGTACACTTTGCATAAATAATTTCGTATAATGCATAGTTAGATATGAGAATGGAATGTTGCTTTTGAAATTATGAAAATGGATGTTACCTCAAAAAAATATCTTTGCATATTTTGTTATTCACATTGCATAGATAGTTTCTAAATAATGCATAGTTACTTGATTTTGATGCATAATTTATGACGCGTCTTGCATAGTTGGGTATGTGCACTATATTTTAATTTTTAACACTGTAAAATACCTTCTAGACACTGCATAAATTACTATAAGATATTACATATTTGAAAACATGCAGCAAACATCAACTAACTATACATTATCTTGAATGTATTTATATAGTGTTAAAAATTAAAACACACGAGTGCATACTCTCAACTATGCAATGCGTCATAAACTATGCGCAAAATCAACTAACTATGCATTATATAGAAACCATCTATGCGGTGTGGAATAACTAAATATGCGACATTATGCATTATATTGAAACTATTTATGCGATTGTAATATAACTAAATACGCAAAGACGTTATATTCAATTATATCTTGTTTTAAGTAAAAAGAGTGCCAACAAAACAACTAAATATGCATTATTTAATAGTTAATTAAGTGTAGAAGAACCCTAACTATAATGTAAAATAAAAAAATTTGGAAAGAGGCTCGCTTCCTTAAATTACGCCATTAAATCCGGCAGTTTCAATCTCACCCCATAAAAACGGTTTCAAAAAAGCAAACATACTAGAAAAACCGATGGGACCATTAATTTGAATTACAAAATTACAACTTTACCCTTAAAATATCGAAAAAATGGAAAAAAAAATTAATCACATCCATTCGTTTTTAACAATTAATGAATATGATGAGTCCACATTGTCTCACCTAGAGAGAGTGGTCTCATTTGAACAAATCCTATATATATATATATATATATATATCTTGATATATAAATATGGCCCCGAATTATGGGGGCCTTTGTGATCGCTTCAAGGTCCCCTTCAGGTGGCCTAATTGTCCTTTGATGATGATTCTTGGATTGTGAAGGATTCACAAGTGAATGAGGGCAATTAATTTTAGGATGAAACCCCACTTGGTGGGCTTAAATTTTCTTTCATATTAGGAACACTTTACGTGTGGGACAATATCAAATCCCCCAAATTTAACAATAACAATGATTGTTTTAATTCACTTATGAAAACAAAATTGATCTTTAGTATGGATAACACAAACTTTCTTGGAATCATCAATCCGCGTACCATTAATCATGCATCAAAGGAAACCTATCTATAGATAGACATGGGAGAAAAAGGAAAGTTAGGTAATATACCAGTCAGCATTTTTCACTGATATGCCCTAGGCATTATTCCGATTTTTAAGACAACTAACAATAACAAAAAAGTCAAATTTAACTATTCCCAACTGCGGCCATAGATTAATTCATACATCATTTTCATTGCTTGAACAATTTCCCTTGATTCGGCCTGGTTCGGGAGACCTACCGCGTGGCAAGGGAGGGCTAATCTAGTAGACCTCTATGGGTAGAGCTACCTCCATGGGAGACTCACCTCGTGGTAGACCTCCATGGGTGAGAGCTACCTCCACGGGAAGTCTCACCTTTATGGTAGAGCTACCTCTATGGGAGACTCACCTCGTGGTGGACCTCCATGGGTAGAACCTCCATGGTCTAGTCTCACCTCAAGGTAGACCTCAATGGGTAGAGCTACCTCATGAAAGACTCACCTCTATGGTAGACCTCCACGGGTAGAGCTACCTCATGGGAGACTCACCTCGTGGTAGACCTCCATGGGTAGAGCTACCTCCATGGTCCGATCTCACCTTATGGTAGACCTCCATGGGTAGAGCTACCTCATGGGAGACTCAACTCGTGGTAGACCTCCATGGGAAGAGCTATCTCCATGGTCCAAAGATACCTCAATGGTAGACCTCCATGGGTAGAGCTACCTACTACATGGGAGACTCACCTCTGTGGTAGACCTCATGGGAAGAGCTATCTCCATGGTCCAACATACCTCAATGGGAAGACCTACCCTGCATGGGAAGACGACATGCATTAAATGTGAAAGACACCTTGATGTGACATAAATCATATAGGTGGGAAGACACGTCATGCATTAAATGTGAAAGACACATTGATGTGACATAAAGCGTAATAAAGGTGGGAAGACTGTCATGCATTAAATGTGAAAGACACATTGATGTGACATAAAACATAAAGGTGAGAAGACGACATGCATTAAATGTGAAAGACCTTGATGTGGCATAAAGCGTAGAGGTAGAGTAGACTGCGAGAGAAGTAACTACAAAGTATGGTAGACCTACATAGGAGTAAGCGTGAGACATTATAAAAGAGGGTAAACTATCATCATCTTAGGGGGTCTCTTTTTTTCTCCGACATTCGGACTATTTTCATATCTTTAAACACTCTTTTTTTTCCCTTTAAAACTAACTTGATCGTCGGAGTGCTAACGCCGGAATTATCTCCGGTAGTCTTTTGCGGCTAGTTGAGGATCGAGGTTGGGATCTTGAGAAGATCTCCCCCAAGAGGCCTTTTCAAGTAGTTGATTCGACCAGTTCGGGAGACTTGCAATTATTACTCCCTAGTGCAGGCTATCGGCCCAAACTAGGAGAGTAGGGGAGTAGTTGATTCGGCCGGTTCGGGAGACTGCCCGCGGCAAGGAGGGCTAATCTAGTAGACCTCTATGGGTAGAGCTACCTCCATGGGAGACTCACCTCTGTGGTAGACCTCCGTGGGTAGAGCTACCTCCATGGGAAGTCTCACCTTTATGGTAGAGCTACCTACATGGGAGACCTACCTGCTCTGTGGTGGACCTCCATGGGTAGAGCTACCTCCATGGTCGATCTCACCTCAAGGTAGACCTTAATGGGTAGAGCTACCTCTATGAAAGACTCACCTCTGTGGTAGACCTCCACGGGTAGAGCTACCTCTATGGGAGACTCACCTCTGTGGTAGACCTCCATGGGTAGAGCTACCTCCATGGTCCAGTCTCACCTTATGGTAGACCTCCATGGGTAGAGCTACCTCTATGGGAGACTCACCTCTGTGGTAGACCTCCATGGGAAGAGCTATCTCCATGGTCCAGCATACCTCAATGGTAGACCTCCATGGGTAGAGCTACCTCTATGGGAGACTCACCTCTGTGGTAGACCTCCATGGGAAGAGCTATCTCCATGGTCCAGCATACCTCAATGGGAAGACCTACCTGCATGGGAAGACCTGACATGCATTAAATGTGAAAGACACCTTGATGTGACATAAAGCATACAGGTGGGAAGACCTGTCATGCATTAAATGTGAAAGACACATTGATGTGACATAAAGCATAAAGGTGGGAAGACCTGTCATGCATTAAATGTGAAAGACACATTGATGTGACATAAAACATAAAGGTGAGAAGACCTGACATGCATTAAATGTGAAAGACCTTGATGTGGCATAAAGCATAGAGGTAGAGTAGACCTGCAGAGAAGTAACTACAAAGTATGGTAGACCTACATAGGAGTAACTGTGAGACATTATAAAAGAGGGTAAACTATCATCATCTTAGGGGTCTCTTTTTTTTCTCCGACATTCAGCTATTTTCATATCTTTAAACACTCTTTTTTTTCCCTTTAAAACTAACTTGATCGTCGGAGTGCTAACGCCGGAATTATCTCCGGTAGTCTTTTGCAGGCTAGTTGAGGATCAGGTTGTGATCTTGAGAAGATCTCCCCCAAGTGGCCTTTTCAAGTAGTTGATTCGACCTGGTTCGGGAGACTTGCAATTATTACTCCCCTAGTCTAGGCCTATCGGCCCAAACTAGGAGAGTAGGGGGAGTAGTTGATTCGGCCTGGTTCGGGAGACCTGCCGCGCGGCAAGGGAGGGCTAATCTAGTAGACCTCTATGGGTAGAGCTACCTCCATGGGAGACTCACCTCTGTGGTAGACCTCCATGGGTAGAGCTACCTCCATGGGAAGTCTCACCTTTATGGTAGAGCTACCTCTATGGGAGACCTACCTCTATGGTGGACCTCCATGGGTAGAGCTACCTCCATGGTCCAGTCTCACCTCAAGGTAGACCTTAATGGGTAGAGCTACCTCTATGAAAGACTCACCTCTGTGGTAGACCTCCACGGGTAGAGCTACCTCTATGGGAGACTCACCTCTGTGGTAGACCTCCATGGGTAGAGCTATCTCCATGGTCCAGTCTCACCTTATGGTAGACCTCCATGGGTAGAGCTACCTCTATGGGAGACTCACCTCTGTGGTAGACCTCCATGGGAAGAGCTATCTCCATGGTCCAGCATACCTCAATGGTAGACCTCCATGGGTAGAGCTACCTCTATGGGAGACTCACCTCTGTGGTAGACCTCCATGGGAAGAGCTATCTCCATGGTCCAAAGATACCTCAATGGGAAGACCTACTGCATGGAGAAGACGACATGCATTAAATGTGAAAGACACCTTGATGTGACATAAATCATACAGGTGGGAAGACCTGTCATGCATTAAATGTGAAAGACACATTGATGTGACATAAAGCATAAAGGTGGGAAGACCTGTCATGCATTAAATGTGAAAGACACATTGATGTGACATAAAACATAAAGGTGAGAAGACCTGACATGCATTAAATGTGAAAGACCTTGATGTGGCATAAAGCATAGAGGTAGAGAGTAGACTGCAGAGAAGTAACTACAAAGTATGGTAGACCTACACAGGAGTAACGATGAGACATTATAAAAGAGGGTAAACTATCATCATCTTGGGGTCTCTCTTTTTTTCTCCGACATTCACCTATTTTCATATCTTTAAACACTCTTTTTTCCCTTTAAAACTAACTTGATCGTCAGTGCTAATGCGGAATTATCTCGGTAGTCTTTTTGCGGAGTTAGTTGAGGATCGGGTTGGGATCTTGAGAAGATCTCCGCAAGAGGCCTTTTCAAGTAGTTGATTCGACCAGTTCGGAGACTTGCAATTATTACTCCCTAGTCTCCAGGCTATCGGCCCAAACTAGGAGAGTAGGGGAATAGTTGATTCGGCCTGGTTTAGGAGACTGCCGGCGCGGCAAGGGAGGCTAATCTAGTAGACCTCTATGGGTAGAGCTACCTCCATGGGAGACTCACCTCGTGGTAGACCTCCATGGGTAGAGCTACCTCCATGGGAAGTCTCACCTTTATGGTAGAGCTACCTCATGGGAGACCTACCTCGTGGTGGACCTCCATGGGTAGAGCTACCTCCATGGTCCGTCTCACCTCAAGGTAGACCTTAATGGGTAGAGCTACCTCTATGAAAGACTCACCTTTGTGGTAGACCTCCACGGGTAGAGCTACCTCATGGGAGACTCACCCGTGGTAGACCTCCATGGGTAGAGCTACCTCCATGGTCCGATCTCACCTTATGGTAGACCTCCATGGGTAGAGCTACCTCCCATGGGAGACTCACCTCGTGGTAGACCTCCATGGGAAGAGCTATCTCCATGGTCCAAAGATACCTCAATGGTAGACCTCCATGGGTAGAGCTACCTCTATGGGAGACTCACCTCTGTGGTAGACCTCCATGGGAAGAGCTATCTCCATGGTCCAGCATACCTCAATGGGAAGACCTACCGCATGGGAAGACCGACATGCATTAAATGTGAAAGACACCTTGATGTGACATAAAGCATACGGTGGGAAGACATCATGCATTAAATGTGAAAGACACATTGATGTGACATAAAGCATAAAGGTGGGAAGACTGTCATGCATTAAATGTGAAAGACACATTGATGTGACATAAAACATAAAGGTGAGAAGACGACATGCATTAAATGTGAAAGACCTTGATGTGGCATAAAGCGTAGAGGTAGAGTAGACTGCGGAGAAGTAACTACAAAGTATGGTAGACTACATAGAGAAGCGTGAGACATTATAAAAGAGGGTAAACTATCATCATCTTAGGGGTCTCTTTTTTTCTCCGACATTCGACTATTTTCATATCTTTAAACACTCTTTTTTTTCCCTTTAAAACTAACTTGATCGTCGGAGTGCTAACGCAGGAATTATCTCCGTAGTCTTTTGCAAAGGCTAGTTGAGGATCGAGGTTGGGATCTTGAGAAGATCTCCCCAAGAGGCCTTTTCAAGTAGTTGATTCGACCTGGTTGGAGACTTGCAATTATTACTCCCTAGTCAGGCTCATCGGCCCAAACTAGGAGAGTAGGGGAGTAGTTGATTCGGCCTGGTTTAGGAGACTGTGTGGCAAGGGAGGGCTAATCTAGTAGACCTCTATGGGTAGAGCTACCTCCATGGGAGACTCACCTCTGTGGTAGACCTCCATGGGTAGAGCTACCTCCGGGAAGTCTCACCTTTATGGTAGAGCTACCTCTATGGGAGACCTACCTCGTGGTGGACCTCCATGGGTAGAGCTACCTCCATGGTCCGATCTCACCTCAAGGTAGACCTTAATGGGTAGAGCTACCTCTATGAAAGACTCGCTTTGTGGTAGACCTCCACGGGTAGAGCTACCTCTATGGGAGACTCCACCGTGGTAGACCTCCATGGGTAGAGCTACCTCCACGTGGTCCCGATCTCACCTTATGGTAGACCTCCATGGGTAGAGCTACCTCTATGGGAGACTCACCGTGGTAGACCTCCATGGGAAGAGCTATCTCCATGGTCCAAAGATACCTCAATGGTAGACCTCCATGGGTAGAGCTACCTCTATGGGAGACTCACCTCTGTGGTAGACCTCCATTGGTAGAGCTATCTCCATGGTCCAGCATACCTCAATGGGAAGACCTGACATGCATTAAATGTGAAAGACACCTTGATGGGACATAAAACATACAGGTGGGAAGACTTGACATACATTAAATATGAAAGACACATTGATGTGACATAAAGCATAAAGGTGGGAAGACCTGTCATGCATTAAATGTGAAAGACACATTGATGTGACATAAAGCATAAAGGTGGGAAGACCTGCCGTGCATTAAATGTGAAAGACCTTGATGTGACATAAAGCATAGAGGTAGAGTAGACTGCAGAGAAGTAACTACAAAGTATGGTAGACCTACATAGGAGTAACGATGAGACATTATAAAAGAGGGTAAACTATCATCATCATCTCTCTCTCTTTTTTTCTCCTACATTCAGCTATTTTCATATCTTTAAACACTCTTTTTTCCCTTTAAAACTAACTTGATCGTCGGAGTGCTAACGCCGGAATTATCTCCGGTAGTCTTTTGCAGGCTAGCTGAGGATCAGGTTGGGATCTTGAGAAGATCTCCCCCAAGAGGCCTTTTCAAGTAGTTGATTCGACACAGTTCGGAGACTTGCAATTATTACTCCCTAGTCAGGCTCATCGGCCCAAACTAGGAGAGGGGAGTAGTTGATTCGGCCTGGTTTAGGAGACTGCCGCGCGGCAAGGGAGGGCTAATCTAGTAGACCTCTATGGGTAGAGCTACCTCCATAGGAGACTCACCTCTGTGGTAGACCTCCATGGGTAGAGCTACCTCCATGGGAAGTCTCACCTTTATGGTAGAGCTACCTCTATGGGAGACTCACCTCTGTGGTGGACCTCCGTGGGTAGAGCTACCTCCATGGTCCAGTCTCACCTCAAGGTAGACCTTAATGGGTAGAGCTACCTCTATGAAAGACTCACCTCTGTGGTAGACCTCCACGGGTAGAGCTACCTCTATGGGAGACTCACCTCGTGGTAGACCTCCATGGGTAGAGCTACTCCCGGTCCGATCTCACCTTATGGTAGACCTCCATGGGTAGAGCTACCTCTATGGGAGACTCACCTCTCGTGGTAGACCTCCATGGGAAGAGCTATCTCCATGGTCCAAAGATACCTCAATGGTAGACCTCATGGGTAGAGCTACCTCTCATGGGAGACTCACTCTGTGGTAGACCTCCATGGGAAGAGTTATCTCCATGGTCCAAAGATACCTCAATGGGAAGACCTACCGCATGGGAAGACCGACATGCATTAAATGTGAAAGACACTTGATGTGACATAAAGCATACAGGTGGGAAGAGACATCATGCATTAAATGTGAAAGACACATTGATGTGACATAAAGCATAAAGGTGGGAAGACTGTCATGCATTAAATGTGAAAGACACATTGATGTGACATAAAGCATAAAGGTGGGAAGACGACATGCATTAAATGTGAAAGACCTTGATGTGATATAAAGCGTAGAGGTAGAGTAGGCTGCAGAGAAGTAACTACAAAGTATGGTAGACTATATAGAAAGAATCGTGAGACATTATAAAAAGAGGGTAAACTATCATCATCTTGGGGTCTCTTTTTTTCTCCGACATTCGGCTATTTTCATATCTTTAAACACTCTTTTTTTCCCTTTAAAACCAACTTGATCGTCGGAGTGCTAACGCCGGAATTATCTCCGGTAGTCTTTGCGGGCTAGGCGAGGATCAGGTTGGGATCTTGAGAAGATCTCCCCAAGAGGCATTTTCATCCCTAGACTAATTTATTAAATTAAAGAGCTTTTAAAATCTATTTAACTAATTAATGCCAAAGAAAAAACCTTAATCTTATATATGAAAACATAGTTCATAACTACGGTTTACGATCACGATCCCACATCGGATCCACAAGCAATTATGGATTGGTACTTAAAGTTGGGGTCAAACCTCCACTCATGAGCTAGCTTTTGTGGTGGAGCTAGGGTCTTGGCTTTGATGACCTATCATTGGTACTTTCATTGAGAGCGAGGTGCGCTAAGGAAAGGGCTACTGGTGCTTGATAAGGTCCGGAGTGAAGCCGCCCGGGAGGGAAAAAAGGGCTACCTGGTGCCGCGAAGAGTCCGGAGTGAGAGTCGTCCGCCGATGTCCGACTTGTCAAGAGGACGACAATGATACGATCCCACACCGGATCCACAAACAATTGTGGATTGGTAATTAAAGTTGAGATCAAACCTCCACTCATGAGCTAGCTTTTGTGGTGGAGTAGGGCCTTGGCTTTGAGGGCGTATCAATTTCCCATTTTTTTTTCTGAATATTTAGAAAATAAAGATCACAATTCTGTTTCCTAATTTGTTTATTTTTTTAATTATTTTTTGAGAAATTTTATTTATTTTATTAGTTTCTTAAAAATAATTTTCTGAAATAATTTTTTATATAAAAAAATCAAACTTAATTGAATTTTTTACTTTATAAATTTGAAAATACATACACTAATTTTCGGATAAGTGCAATTTATTTTTGCTCAAAATTTAAAAAATGATAGAATGTAGAATGAATTTAGAAACACAATTAGAATAAGAAACACGATTACTAATATCGGTGTTATCGGGTTTGGGTCATTATCGGGCCATCCCCGATAAGAACAATAAGAAATTGGGTCTATATCGCCAACCGATAAGCTTCTGTTAAACCCGATAACTTAAATAATATCTTTTTTACATATTTTTCTTCTTCTAATTCTAACTTTAAGTGGCTTTATATGTGATAAGTATTTGAAGAAAAAATACTACTGTATTATATAGTGAATGATTTATGAGTCAAATGCCCTAAATTGTTTAAGTGAGCCAAAAAATTAATAATACTAAATAGAAAAATACAAATAAATTTGCTTATCGGGCTTAATGGGTTGTGCTGGGTCAGTGTCGGATTTTTATCGTGCGTGTTTGAGCTACCATTTCCAAAGACATTAAGCTTATCGGGCCGTGTTCGGGTTAGTTCAAGTTTTTTTAAATAGAAAATAATTTCTTAAAATTAAAAAATAATAAAATAATTAAATAGAATTTCACAAAAAATTAAAATAAATAAATAAATTAGAAAACATAGTTCATAACTCTGTTTTCTAAATTTTCAGATTTTTTTTTTGGAAGAAATAGTGTTAGGTAAAATCTGGGTTACTGTTTAAGATACGGCTGAGTGTTTGGATTGATATGGCTAGTCGAGACCTGAATTGGATTTAGTCTCCGCAAGACGAAAGACGCCCGAATACAAAGTACTTACGGTTCGCGTTCGTCTCTAAGATACAACGACTTTTCTATTAGGTTTAGCAAAGACTTGCAAAAATTGGAACTTTAACGAACTATAAGTGTTTGGACTTTTCAAGCTTTTGAATGGGAGGAATGTCAATATGATCAAATGCAATGACCGTTTATTAATCCGATGTTTTTGTGTGTGTTTTCATATGCAGGGGTCAGATATATATAGCAACAAGGTGCCCGTATGGAAAAAATATGTCTTTTGGCTCGAAAAGACAGTTTTCACCGAACATGTGCATCTGTTCAGAGGTACGCATCAACGCTCGACCAGGCGCGACGACCGTGCGTGTGCTCGTGCTCTAATGCGAACAAAATGACAAAGTTTCGACTTGGCGGCACAACGACGCCACGGGCGTGCGCCCGCCCCGTGCTTGAATGCGGCGAAGCACTTGATTGGATCCATTAATTAATTAATTAAAAATTGATTAATTATTAATTTTAAAGGTTTTTGGTCCAAAAGAATAAGAGCCTTGGAGCCCAAGCCCATGGTTGTCGACGGTAGCGGCAGCGGCGCGGCGTGCGTTGAACCAAACCCACAAGCATGTAGGTTCTCACCCCTTTAAAAACTTGGGTGCCCCAAGGGCCCAAACCCATAAGTCCAACTTGAGATATATTAAATGTGCAAACTTTGCCTCATTTTCCTATGTGGGATTGAGCAATTCTCCTTCCCTACATTTCCCATTTTTCATACCATTTCTAGTATTAAGTGGCTATCTTCTAGCATTAATTTCTCATTCACCAGGAATTGGTTTTGAGAAATTCCAAATGATATTCTCATCTACTCTCTTTGTAGAATTTTACAAATAATTTAATTCCATTTTTCACTAATGGAAACCACTTAATTATTTGGTCAAAATCGAGTCAAACACCCATTTTACCAAACCAATATTCCAACAAATAGTGTAAGTCCAAGCGGCTACGATAAACTAGAGGGGGGTGAATAGATTATCTCCATCTTTTCGATTATGCCCTCTTTTCGAATCAAATACGCAAGACAAGAATAAAGGTGTGGAAAGTAAATAACACACGCCAATTTATAGAGCTTCACCCCACCTAGGGACTACATGCTCTACCACCCCAGTATGTCCGGGATAGGTTTCGAAAAGGAAAAAGAATTTTATTAATCTGCACAATTAATACAAATTCAACTTACAACAACACCTTGAAGAGCACCACACTCTTCTTCAACACCACCTTTGAGATTACCACAATCTCTCTTGAAGATAACCACAATCTCCAACGGCACCTTGTGAAGATTACCACAATCTTCAACCTTGAAGAATACCAAATTCTTCAACACCTCAATAAAAAGATCAGCACAATCTTCTTGCACCTAACACCAGATCATCCAAGTGTGTTCTTACCACAAGAACACTCACAAGGATATCTTGTGTTGAATGATAACCCAAAATCAAGATTATAATTCGATAATGAATATTACAATTATGAGTGCAAGTGTAATCAAGAAATAAAGCCTAGACCTCAAATATGTGAAAGTGATAAGCTAGGCAAATTACAACAAGAATAATAATGATGAAGAACAAATATATTTGCTTAAGTGTATCGTGTTGTGTTATAGTATTCTCTCTTGTTGTTATGCTTCAAATCTTCCTCTATTTATAGGAGATGATTGATCATTGATAGGCTCCTCTTGGGAACTGATTTCTACAAAAAAAAAATTGCAATTAAAATCATGATTATAGTTGTTAGAAATCAATCTCACAATTTAGGGAAAAGCATCGATGCACAACGGTTAGAATTTTTCTTTGTCAAACATTAGGCGAGGTTGCGCGATCGATAGAGATTGAAAGATAACACAACAAAATTACAGGGGCGATCGGTCGATGGGGTGTTCAACCGGGTCGACCCCTACCTCGGCAAAGGTCGAGCACTCCAAAAATAGAACGGGGAGAGATTTCACAACATTTAGGTACCGTCGGCCCACAGGCGTCGGACGACCGACCGGTCGACGCTCGGACGATCGGTCTACTCCGCTTTCGATTTTTTCTCCGTCTCATTTTATATTCCAAAAATCATCTTCAAGTATGGGTTGCCCTATAGGGCGACCGGTCGACCAAGAGATAGAAATATTGTCCAATTTTTGTCGAAAATAAACCTCAAGAAATACTCCAAATATTTAGTAAAAACATTTTAAACCGATCTGGAGTATTTAGACAACATTTAGAAACCTTGTTTTGATGTAAAAACTTATCAACAAAAGTTTTGTCCAATAAAAAAATAACTTTGAAGAAATAAATATGGGCAACAATTAAAAACATTGTTTTGGTGTAAAAATAAAATCATCAAAATCAAGATAAAAACATGTATCAAACAATCTCCCCATTTTTGATGATTACAAACCAAAACAATTTTTAGAAATATTAGAAGGACAATTTTTAAAACGATTTTCCGGTAAAAACATCTAACTGTTTAGAAGCGACCAAAATTCCCAACAAAACATAAGCAACCAAACGAGGGAGTAAATATTATCCAAGTATTAGCACAAGCTCCCCCTATCAACAAGCACATCAATAATAGACAAATAAAAAATAGCCAAAAGCTAAAAGTTCAACTTCTATAAATGAAGCTTAATAACCAAGAGCTTATAAGCTCCCCCTGTCATCAAAATATCATTAGACAAGTAAACAAGTCCATAGTACATCAAATGGACTAAGTATGATCCACAACTTATGGCTTTAAGAAGCCATAGCTTATAGCTTATATCACAAGTTTATATTAGCTTTTATGAGCTAATGAGCTTATAACCTTTTTATCCCCATTTGGAATCATCAAAAAGAATATTAGCACGATAGAAACATCAAATACTCATATCAAAGTGCGCTATATATCGAGCTAATGATCATTTTAAGCTTAGATATCCAAAAGCAAGGAAAAGAGTTGAAACCATTAAACACTTGTAAAAGCTCATTTGATAAATAAAACATGATCTCAACATATATAGAGAATTTTTGAAAACAAGATAATCATGTAGGTGATGCATTTTTCAAAGAAGCATTTTGTCAAACACTTGGTGGGCATCAAGGTTTGAAGAAAATATATATAGCCCTAGTAGAAGATATTAAGCCAAGTTTTCATCACCAAAAGCAATTTTACAACATATATCCAACAAATAAGAGGCCCAACAAAATATGTTCTCAAGGGTTCAACCCAATTGAGATAATTCTAGACGAAAAAAAAATCAAGGCATTACGAGTGCCATCAAGCAAAAATTTAAAAACCATCAAGTATTTCATATCATACATCAAGCAATGCATATAAGACATTACAAATTTCCCAAATTATTTATCTAAACAAAATGATCAAGGCATTACAAATGTTTTTAAGCAAAAATTAAAAGAAGCACTTTTACCATCAAGTACTTCATACCAATCATCAAACAATGCACAAATAGAGTATTTTTACCATCAAATACTCCATCAATACCATAACCAAGAGCAATCAAAAGCCACTATCATACTTGCTATTTTATCCCCTTCAATAAACAACAAGCAAATGTCATTAGAACACAAGAGTTATACAAAACAAGTTCATTACAAGAAAATGACATAAGAAGAAAAGCAAGAGAAGTGATAGGATCGTCATTCTTCATCGGAAGAGAAGCATGTGTTGGGGATGAGATCTTTGATGAACTTCTTCAATTTGCCAATTGATTTTTACATTTTGGAGGTCTTTTGATCCAAAGCCTCATATCGAGCTTCATGATATGCTCTTAGTTCATTATATTCGGCTTGAGTGTAACTCCTAGATGGTGGAGCACCGGTATTACCCTCAGGATCGCTTGCCCCATCACCCCCGCCATTCTTTTCGACCTCGGCGTCATTAAAAGCGTGATTTGGATTTTGAGATGTAGACCTTGGCTTCTTCCTTTTGCCATCTTAGTTGGGCAAATGGTCATGTTCTTTCACATGTGGATAATTTGTGAAATGTTGTCAATGCCGAAATTATTTTGAACCATCTCCGAATTGCATTCGAAGAGGCAACCCCGATTGTATAAGAAGCTTGCAAATCCAATTACCCATGACAAACTTCTTGTTTCCTTGAGTGATAGACTCAATTAAGCATTGAATAAATATTGCGCCAAAATTAAGCGGTTCCCTTCTAGCAATTTTATACGTTAAAAAGAAATCCATATTGCTAGGCATTTTACCCGCTTTACCACAATCTGATGGCGACAATAACCGAGATAATCCCGTGCTCAAGAGTCACGGGTAATAATGAATATTGTGGTCAAACGCCCAAAAAGGTTTTTACCTCTTCCATAGTAACACCCAACATATCATCACTCCAATTCGAACAAGCAAAATAATCCCAACCACCTTCTCGTACATGTAATAACCGACAAATGTCATTATGAGTCCACCTAAAATGACGAACCCTTACCAACGGGTTCAACGCAAGAGGCTTCCTGTGAACATCATATTCAACCCACATATTTGCATAAAAATGTAGTATCACATCATCATCATATAATACATAAGGGTGCTCCCACAAGTACATCCACCCTTATTCTTCAAAAATCCTCTAATAGTCGGATACTCATTCGAAAATGAATTAAACCGACAAATCTTAGTGCGAGAAATAGACTTACTACCCAAATCCAAATTCTCATAATACCACTCGCAAATTTGTTGATAAAATCTAAAACATTAGAAGAAGAGCGATGAGCTTGAGGTATAAGAGATTTCTTACTTTTTGCCCAACGGTAATTTCGAGCGAAATCGTCCCGCGGAGTTCGGCAACTTGAGGCCGAGAGAGTAGGGGTTTTGAGTATCTTCTTGCTCTTGAGCTATATTCCTTTGGGTAGCTCGAATATCCCGTTGTTCGTCTTCCTCTTGCCGATTTCTCGAAGAACCCTCTCCGCCTTTTCTTCACTTGGAAGTGGGATTTTGACCAGTGGAATTTCTTGGTGGAGCCATATAAGTGAAATACTTGCAAAAAGGAGTTGATTAGCAACAAGAATCACAAAAAATGATGAACAAATGAGGATTATAGGAGAAGGGGGTATTATTTTCTCTCACGCGAGGGTTTGAGGATTTGAGTTCTGTTTTCTGAAATGAAAGAACAGAGCATTTTATCCCAGAAATAAGGCAGGGCGACCGGTCGAGGTGGAGTGCAACCGGTCGAGGTGTAGGGCGACCGGTCGGCCCCCCGATCCGATCCCTCCGCAATTTTTCAATCCCCAGAATTTTTAAAAATTCAATTTTTCACCCGAAAGTTTTAAAATTTTGCAAAAAGATAATCATGGACAAAATCCAACATATAGGAGTTTCGAGAAAAAGATAAACTCGAAAAAAAACGTGATTTTAATGAGTAGTGCCCTTTTGAAAAAAATTCACAAAGTCATTTAGTGGCACTTAAGGGGATGTAAAGAAATGGTTAGAAAAAGAAGTGCAAAATTATGACATGAACAAAATATCGAGTTCCAAAAATAATACGAGTGAACGTACCTCGATGGTTTAAGTATTTCTTGATGAAGTAATGGTAGATAACCAATGAAGAAGATATAAATCCTACACAAATCTTTAGACAAGTTTTTGCACAAAACACAATGATACAAGTGTAGGCTAAACAATAAGAGATATCACAAAAATGCTTATGTTATAGAAATCCATAAGAGATAATAAAACACATTAGTTTTAGTAAATGCACAAGAGTTTAAAAACAACATGTAAGGTCTCATTTTTTTTTAATTTTTTTAATTGAGGACCTTAATAAATATTTAAAAAAATGAAAAACTCATTTTGACAATTAATGAACAAATAAGAACATGCATAATAACAAAATAAAATATATATTTAAATGGGGAGATACGATTTACCAATTTCGCCATTTCCATGGGTTGTGCCGTTCCCATTGTTGATGATATTTTCCTCTTTGAAAATCATCTTGTAGATGATAGCTTCTCCAATTACTCTATTTCCAAGGATTATGTCCTTCCCATTGTTGATAATGTCTTTCTCTAGGAATTTCATTATGGTGATGTCTTCTTCTTTGATCAAATGAGACGGTCATTTGATGTCTTCTTGGCGGTATGAATTTTCCTTGATTATTATTCCGCCGGATACCTAATATGACATTGTTTTGTGGTACCCCCAAATGTTTGGGTGCTTTGGGATTAACTTTGAGACTTTTAGGTTTCCACAAATAATTAGAGCTATTTATAGCCGTCAAGTATTTACCATATGACCCTTTTTACCACAATAAAAACATGTAATAATTCTAGAAGTATAATGACCAACATGCTTAGAGACTTGACTATTTTTCATATGATTAACAACATTAGGCTTATGATCAAGTCCTTTATCACAACTATGAACATCAACAATATTGGACATTTTATTGGTACTCAAGTTGAATTTAGATAAATCCTTTTTCATGCAATTAATATCCTCAACAAGAGTACTATTTTCTTTTTCAAAGTTTCTAACCTTATCAAGTGTGGTGGTGTGAGCACATGAAAGTGATTCATAGGAAATAAATAAACTATCCTTTTCATTTTTCAAAACATTGAATTCCTTTTTCAAATTTTTGTATTTAACAAGTAAGCTTTGGAATTTATTTTGAAGCTCATCAAAATCATTTTGTAAATCACTATAATCATTTTGTAATTCATTATCATAGGAAGTAGAAGGTTAAGAACTTACTTCGTTTTCTTCTTCGATGCCCATGAGACAACGTTCGTAATCATCGTCGTCGGAGGTTGTAGGAAATTCATCCCATGTTGTTGGGTTTGACGTTGTACCCATTTGAGAAGTAGATGCTTTTGAGTGGCTCCTTTTATTTGCATATACTTCTTCTAATTTTCTCCATGCTTCATGTGCCGATTTGATTCCTACAATATGATCATATTCTAAAATGGTAAGTGAACAATAGATAACATTAAGAGCTTTACCATTTAGAGAGATGATTTTCTTCTCTTCATCATTGAGCTCCTTGAAGGCTTTGAAGGTGTGTGGTGTATCTTTTATCGGAACAGATTCGCCATGGACGACTGTGTTCCAAATATCAAACCCGCAACCTTGTAGATAGCATTCCATTCTTTCTTTCTAAAATGTATACTTTTTGGAATCAAATAGTGGTGGCTTGGTGGTGGAGGCGCCGGTAAGGTAGACTTAATTCGTAGCCGATGATCGTTCCTCTTTACTCACGGTGTGGAATGAGCTTGCCAAAGAGTTTAGCTCTGATACCACTTGTAAGTCCAAGCGGCTACGATAATCTAGAGGGAGGTGAATAGATTATCTCCATCTTTTCGATTATGCTCTCTTTTTGAATCAAATACGCCAAGACAAGAATAAAGGTGCGGAAAGTAAACAACACACGTCGATTTATAGAGCTTCACCCCACCTAGGGACTACGTGCTCTACCACCCCAGTATATCCGGGATGGGTTTCGAAAAGGAAAAAGAATTTTATTGATTAGCACAATTAATACAAATTCAACTTACAACAACACCTTGAAGAGCACCACACTCTTCTTCAACACCACCTTTGAGATTACCACAATCTCTCTTGAAGATTACCACAATCTCCAACGGCACCTTGTGAAGATTACCACAATCTTCAACCTTGAAGAATACCAAATTCTCCAACACCTCAATAAGAAGATCACCACAATCTTCTTGCACCTAACACCTAGATCATCCAAGTGTGTTCTTACCACAAGAACACTCACAAGGATATCTTGTGTTGAATGATAACCCAAAATCAAGATTACAACTCGATAATGAATATTACAATTATGAGTGCAAGTGTAATCAAGAAATAAAGCCTAGACCTCAAAGATGTGAAAGTGATAAGCTAGGCAAATTACAACAAGAATAATAATGATGAAGAACAAATATATTTGCTTAAGTGTATCTCGTTGTGTTATAGTATTCTCTCTTGTTGTTGTGCTTCAAATCTTCCTCTATTTATAGGAGATGATTGATCATTGATAGTCTCCTCTTGGGAACTGATTTCAACAAAAAAAATTGCAATTAAAATCAAGATTATAGTTGTTAGAAATCAATCCCACAATTTAGGGAAAAGCTGTCTGATGCACAACGGTTAGAATTTTGCTGTCAAACATTAGGGCGATCGGTCGCAAGACCGATAGAGATTGAAAGATAACACAACAAAATTACAGGCGGCCGATCGACGGGTGTTCGTGGGTCGACCCCTACCTCGGTCGGTCGAGCACTCCAAAAATAGAACAGGAGAGATTTCACAACATTTTTAGGTGGTCGGCCGACTGGCGCCGGTCGGCCGGCCGGACCGATCGGCTTCGACGCCGGCGACCGTTGACCTGCTTCGATTTTTTCTCCGTCTCATTTTCTGTTCCAAAATCATCTTGAGTACAGGTTGCCCTATAGGCGTCGACCAAGAGACAGAAATGTTGTTCAATTTTTGTCGAAAATAAACCTCAAGAAATACTCCGAAAATTTAGTAAAATTATTTTAAACCGATCGGGAGTATTTAGACAACATTTAGGAACCTTGTTTTGATGTAAAAACTTATCAACAAAAGTTTTGTCCAATAAAAAAATAACTTTGAAGAAATACTCCAAAAGTTAGTAAAAATCTTTTAAATCATTAAGGAGTATTTGGACAACAATTAAAAACATTGTTTTGGTGTAAAAATAAAATCATCAAAATCAAGATAAAAACATGTATCAAACAAATAGAGCTATGAACTATGTTTTCACCTATAAGATTAATGTTTCTTTTTTTTTTGCATTAATTAGTTAAATAAATTTTAAAATTACTTTAGTTTAATAAATTAGCCATTTCCCTATATACCTAATACTTTCCAAGAATTAGGGTGGATAATATTTTGAAGCTACAACTAGCATTAATGAAACTGAACATTTTTCCATGGGTATTGTAGTTATGAATTATGACGAAGACACAACAATGAGTAGGGTAGGAGGGACTAAACACACATACAACTATCACATATACAATGCCACATGATCTTGATTTGAGATATAACAACTTTTAGAAACTTTGGGATATAATTTTCCATTATATAAAAGTGAAAATATATAAATATAGATAAAAACATCGACGATTGTTCAATCATATTGGTTTGTTTGGTTCTATTTTTAACAATTTCTTTCCTCCCCCCAAAAAAATGCGACTGGTCATATAGCATTTTCCCAAAATAAATCCGCACCAATATTACTTATCAATAATTATTTTAATTAAATAATCCTAACAATTATCGTACCCCACTAATAAAAAGAAGACAACATTGACAGTTTGAAAATGTCACTCATTAAACAAAAACAATCAACATTAATATATTTACTACTAAAAGAAATTAATTACCAATAATTCATCTAAACAAATATTCATTTTCAACACCTTATCCAATTTCGATATCAAAAGTCAAAACAACTCTACCAAAACCCTATATGTTGCGTGAACTTCTATTGGTTACTTGAAGAATCGTGCAAAGAATTGTACTTAGAGGTGTAAATAAATTGAGTAGAGCCAAATATGATATTGTTCAAGTTTGTTTGATTTTTTATCGAACTTCAAAAATTTTGTTTGAGCTTAGTCTAATCATTAATCGAATCGAGCCTCAATAAACTTTAGTCGAGCCTAAAAATGTCCAAGCTCAAGTAAATTGACATTTTTACACATATTGTGTTATTATTTTTACTAATTGATTCAAAGAAAGCCCAAAATTTCCAATTTTAGTAACTAATAGTACCTATCTCTAGCCTAGATCCACATATAAAGAGATCGAGTCACCCACATCAACCAATCGTCATCAAATCCAGTAAGCACAATGAGGAACTTGATAATATCTACACTAAAATCTAGTGTATAATTAATGGTGGTTTGATAAACAATAAATATACAATTTTATTGGGAATTGAATAGTAGTCCAAGTAGTTAAAATTCCAGTGTCCGTACACCCGCAGATCGAGGTTCGACTCCCACCACTCTTGCCCCTTCCAAGATGCGGATGTGATCTACTATTCCAAGATGATATTTCATCTCATGTTTCCACCACATGATTATCGCGTGTATAGAAATTACCATATTAAAATCCCACAATTTAGGCGTGATTTATGTTCCAAAATTAATATGATAATTTGTACGTGTCAATTATCGTGTGGTGGAATACGTGAGATAAACACCATCTTGGAATAGAAGTTCCCATCTGTCAGGGATGTATACTATATAAAAAAATACATAATTTTGTTAAACTTTAAATAATTAGCTATTTATCCACACTCTTAATATATAAATCCATTTGTGCTCACAAACGAATTTCCCTCTTGGAGCAAACCACCTGACAAACGAACTTCCCTCTGGAAGCAATTCTCATATTGTGTTGCGCACTGCGCCTCCAGGCGCACTCTATCATGGCTTAGTGCTGCCCCACTGATACTGACATGCACACGCGCGGAGTAAAATATTCCCAGCCACCCACGCCGTACTCTCCGCTGAAACGCACCTGAGATTCAACCAATCACATACCGCCATCTTTCACCTTTTCGGGATCCACGAACGGTTCTGATTCTCCCACGTAACGCTCTCCCATTGGCTAGACGTCCACATCAAAGAAACAAAGCCGCACTTTGATTGATCCACGTATCGCAATTATATACGCCGAGGAAATTAAAAAAATTACAGAAAATGAATAAAGAAATGAGAAAAAAATGGGGTTAAATTAAGGGGAGTCGTGTCATAGCGACTCTAGACACTTGTCGAAACCACCAAGCTTCGAACCGGCGAAGAAGAAGGAAAAACGACACGATCACTATTAAGGGTAAAATCTGTTTCTCTCTCATGCCGTTTTCTCTCTCTAAAATCCCTAATTTTTTCGTCTTTCCTTTTTTTTCTTTTCTAACTTTAGGTTTTGGGCATTTTATAGTTTTTTTTCTTAGAAGTAGGATGAGTTAATATTGATCTCGAGATTTATGGAATGGTTTTTGTTCTTATTTAATTTAATTTTGTGTGTGTGTGTGTGTATAATTTGTGTAACTAATCACTGAAGGATAAGTGATATGAGTTCAGCGTTTAAGTTAGGGTTCTCCGATTGAATTTTCTTAATGCGCGGAGAAAAGGGAAGATTGAGGTTTGGGGTTTGATTTCCAGAGTTTGAAGTCTTGTTGTTATCTATGTTTTGGTTTTTGAGCTGCAAAATGAGCTCTGGGAAAAGGAAAAAGCGAAAAAAAGGAAAATAAATTATGCAGATGATTGTGAAGAGGATCGGGTTTTGGATTTCCTGGATATCAAGTATGTGGTTTTTTTAGTTTGTATTTTAATCCTAGTTTAGGTTGCAGTTTTCTGTCCGTGTTTTAGCTTTAGATCTGAAATTAAGAAAATAATACTGAAGACTGAAGAAACTGAGATTAGCTATGGGAGGCTCATAAATAGCATAATTATATGTTTAATCTTAGGTGGTCCAGCAATTGAAAAAATGTAGTGTTTTATTTACGCTCTGTTTTCAAGTGAAAGCTGTCTTGCTATAGTTTTGTCAATTCTTCAAAGCTAAGTATTCAATTGTCTGTCATATCTGTTACATTATTATTAATTAGTTCACAGAGTGCGATCTGTTTTAGGTTTAAATATTTCCTCTTTTTTTTTTTTTCCTCCTTTTGTTTGTCTTTCATGTTATACCTAGAAGAGGAAGAGGTAGGCCTAAAAAGACTCGGAAAGAAGCTATTAAACATGACATGTTATACCTAGAAATAAACGAAAATATGGCTTATGACCGTAAAACGATGGCGCGATATGATCCGTATAGCCGACCCACGTAGTGGGATTAAGGCTTAGTTTGTTGTTGTTGTTGTTGTTGTTGTTTTGTTTGTCTTTCATGCTTTCTCCTGTTCCCTTCTCTCGGGTTTCTGTCTTGGCAAATTGAAGTTTTTAGAAGGAATACAATGTGCAAGCCCAATTATATTCAAGGTTTAGTGATGTTGCTTGATTCATTCTTGTCGCTGGTTGGCCTTTAATTTAAAAAATGCATTAAGGTGTATACACATATTGCTTTCCATTATCATGGTTGTAATACTAATGAATATCATTTTGATCAGCTAGTGGCTCTGCTTTTGTGTACTCGTACTTATGGCCTCTTACATGAGCTTCAAGAACTTCGGGGACACAGCTCAACCAGATGTTAACAGTGGGAAGGTAGCTGCTAATTATCCATTGGTTCGACAATCTTCCATATATTCGTTGACATTTGATGAGTTTCAAAACACTTTGGGTGGATCTGGGAAGGACTTCGGATCTATGAACATGGAGGATCTTTTAAAGAGCATTTGGACAGCCGAAGAGAGCCAGGCTGTAGCATCTTCTACAGGTCTAGGAGATGTGAGTGTCCCTGGTGGAAATTTACAGCGGCAGGGTTCTATAACATTGCCTCGTACACTTAGCCAGAAAACTGTCGATGAAGTTTGGAGGGATCTCTTGAAAGAAACTATCGGTGTAAAGAGTGCGCCGGATTCAAATTTGGGTGAAAGGGAGCCAACTTTAGGTGAGATGACATTAGAAGATTTTTTAGCTAAAGCAGGTGTGGTTAGAGAAGATATCCAACCGTCCGGAAGGCCAAACGGCGCTTGTTTCTACGGTGCGCCCAATGGAAACACCTCTGGTTTAACCATAGGATTTCAACAACCATCTCGTAACCATGGTGTGTTGGGCAATCAACAAGCAGTTAAGAACAGTATTGTTCTTAATCCACCTAATTTAGGAATTAATATTAATATGAGTGGTGTAACATCTTCTCAGCAACAACAGCCTCTATTTCGAAGCAAACCAATTTAACTTTTTCCTCCCCACGCAACTTGGAAACAATAATCAGCTATCTAGCCCAGTAACAAAGGGTCCAATAGTTGGAATGACGAATGCTTTGAATAACACTGTGGTTCAAACTGGACCAGTTGGCGTGGGTGGATTGAGTAACGGAGGAGCTATTGCAGGAGGATCTCCTGGGAATAATTTATATTCAGATGCTATTGTTAAGAGTAGTACTGATACACCATCTGTTTCGCCTTCACCTTATAATTTTGGGGAAAGCGGACGAGGTAGGAGATCGTCTAGTTCTCTGGAGAAAGTGGTGGAGAGAAGGCGGAGGAGAATGATTAAAAACAGAGAGTCTGCTGCCAGATCTCGAGCCAGAAAGCAGGTGATTTTCAGTACTTGGATAGTTTCGAATTCACCTTGGTGACATTTTCTATCACCTGCTCATGCCTGGAGATAATATTGATGATTTTATTGAAAAAATGCAGGCCTATACTTTGGAATTGGAAGCAGAAGTAGCAAAGCTCAAGGAAATGAATGACGAGTTGCGGAAAAAGCAGGTAAATCTATTTTCACGGTCGAATTAGACTTGTGAGATCAAACGGGAAATTGATGATTTTGACAAAAGATTTTTATCATGTTGATGCAGGAAGAATTTGTGGAGATGCAGAAAAATCAGGTACCCGATTCTTTTACTGCTCATAGTGAATCCACTTGCATCATTGATTGTGTTTTGCGCATGCTTTAGATAGATTAACATAACTAATATTTATAGTAATTAATAAATGACCGCCTTGGTCATGTTTTTAAAAATGTTAATCATCACACTCTTTCGTTGTATATACCTGAGATCTGGTCCACACATGAATGATGATTACTATCACCCATCCCACTTTTTCTGAGCAAAAGGGTTTTGATTCGCTTTCGAAGTGTCAGAGTTAGGTCAATTTTCTTGATCATATACAAAAAACCAAAATGAGCATATAAATACAAATAAATAATCCTCTGCATATATTCGTTAAACCTCAAAATCCTTGTAATCATATTGCATTTGTTTTCCATTATTTCTTTCTTTTATTTCCTAGCAATAAGCTGACTTGCCGAAAATGATAAATTTTATTTTTTTTTTTTCGTTGGGGCCCACAGATCTTGGAGACAATGAATAAGCCCTGGGGAGGTAAAAAGAGATGTTTGAGGAGGACGCTAACTGGACCTTGGTAAAGTTAGCAAAAACTCGATCCTTTGTTCTTAGAGGATTGAAATGCAATATAACGATCTCATATGATTCATACACGTGGTGGGTAGCTTTATGTACAGAAGCAAAGAGTGTCGTGCTGTATATTATGGTACCTCTCGTATGTTTTCCGGTCTGTATGACTTGTGTTTGCTTCTCATTTGGTGAAGAGTGAACGTGGACTGCCTAGTTCATATCTCACATGCAGTTAAATGTGTTAACTTTTTAGCTAGAATTTAGACTTAGTATCTCTTAGTAAACTTTTTGGAACAGGGTATACTATTGTCTATTGGTGTTTAAACGTCTTATTAATTTAATGTTCTACTGTGTTAGGTGATGTGCTTTTTTTCTTTCAAGTACAAAAATTTGGTTAGGATAGCAAAATCATCTTTGCACTGAGAAAAGCTTTTTCAAGATTGAGGTTTGTATTTACCAAACAAAAAACCAGGGTGCAGCTTGTAATTTTGAAAGATAACTTGTTTGTTTTTGTGTTAGGCTAAGTTTCGGGGTAGGTTTTGTAATTATCTATAAAGATATCTTGGAATTGTTTGTAATTATCATCCCTATGAAGATATCTTGGAATTGTTTTCTCTGGTGGAGACAGTATGGTGGAAAATAGAAGCAGGGGCCAACTTACGAACTTAGAAACAGAATTGTTAAAATGTGTGAATATCTTTCACTTGCTCTCTTCAATTAGTGACACGTTATAGTTAAAGGAGCTTCAATAAATTTCCCAATTTCCTAAAACAATGGTCTCATTTATCACGTGGCGTTAAACAGCCACACCAGCAACGTGGATGTGATTCGAACAGCACTGGGTAGTGTCTGATGATGTGATTAGACATTTTGCTGAGCACTTGGTGGGCATCTGCTACCCTATTTTCTCTCAGATAACTTGACAGGAAACTAGACCAACAGCCATTATCAAGCAGTTATATTTTCTATTTTGGTCGATAATCGGGTACAGAGCACAGACAGAATCAATGCTTCAACAAGGAACAATTTTCCTCACATTATTCATACAGTAATTAAGAGCATAAAAGAGAATGCCATCACACTCTTCTATTCCAAATTGTTGTTTCATTTTCCATTTCATTTCACAGATGAGCGGCAGTTGTCACATGTTTTCTTTAACGGTTATCACTTACTCTATAAAAACCCACAATTTATGTTCGAAAACTAATATGATAATTTTTATATACTCGACAATCTATTGATTGCAATGTAGTACAATAACGGGAAAGCCTTCAACAATGGTTGATTATAAAATGAAATTTCAAACAGAACAATACCTAACTATTACAAATGATACTGGACTGCAACTTCAGAAATTAGAATCCGAGCACAACACTAGCCTTATGACCTTTGGATGAGAGCACGATACTAGCCTTATGCCCTTTTGGGGCTCGGGTTATGAAGAACAACTCAATAAACACAAGAAAATTAGATCATAGAGAGTTAAGAATTACATTAGCCTTAAAAGAGGAGTAGGAATTGAGCACGTATAATCGTCTCACCTAGTGAGAGATGATATCTGGTCTCACTTTGCAGAAAACCTCATCGTTCTCCTACAATTCCTTTGTAATGGTTTGAATTTGTACTGGAAAAAAGGAAGTGAGCACGTATAAACCACGTGATTAAGGGACATGGCATCATCTTAGCTTTGATTATCCTTATTAATATGTAAGATAATTAAAGGTTGAAGATTGAATTACTCCAAATTTAGAAATCAAGTCGAATTACGGTTTACACAAAAGTACACTGCCTTTGTCTTGTTTAGTAAATATGATATTTTGAAGATAATATGGTGAAAACGAATATACGCCCGTCAATTAGTTTTACAACAAAAACAAAGAAATCACGTGTTATCTATATCTCTAAAAACCAGTGTTCTAAAAATCCTCCTAGGCGGCCACTTAGGCGCTAGGCGGTCACCAGGCGCCCGGATTTTTGCCTAGGCGGCCGGGTTCAAAGGCGGTCAGGGCAGTGGCGCCTAGGCGGGCTAGGCGCCATATATATATATATTTTTAAATCCTAATAAATCAACTTCCGACTAGTGAAAGTAGCACCGATGACTCAAAAATTAGTTTAAGTGAAATTGAATATATATAATTTTCTTAATAAAAAAAATGAAACAAAATTTAGGGTTTGGAAATATTTCCATTAATAATTTGATGCAATATTTTTTAATGTATTGTATTTTGATGAATTATAATTTTATTAGATTATTGGTGTTGAATTACTTTAAAATTTAAAGTTCAAATATCGATATAGACTTTACAAGTTATGTATTATGGGAATTATTCATAAAAGGCAAAAACTTGCATGAGACGGTCTCACGGATTTTACTTTAAAATTTTTTTCAGATTTTATTTTTCTTAGGTTTATATTTGTTTTTAGGGTTTATTTTGTTTTTGGATTTATTTTTAATTAATTTGGGTTTTTAGGATTTTTAGTTTTTTTAGGGTTTATTTTTTTTTTTGGGTTTATTTTTGTTTTTCGGGTTTATTTTTCGTGGTTTATGTTTTTAGGGTTTATTTTTGTTTTTTTCATGGTTCATTATTATTTTTAAATTTATATTCATGGTTCATGTATTCTCAAGACATTTTTTTTCTTAGAGGTCCGTCTCACGGATTAGATCCGTGAGAGGCCTCACAAAAGACTTGCTTCTTCATAAAATTATATATATTTAAGGCCCCGCCTAGATTTCCTAAGCGCACAGGCCCTGTCCGCCTCCCGACTAGCGCCCAGCGCTTTTGAGAACCCTGCTAAAAACAGGATAATATAATACCGGGTTAAGAAAACGTAGATTTGGATGATTCATCTGGATATGAATTACAGCTCGGACAAGCCATTTATTCATTCTTATTAAATTGGCGAAACTAGAAAGCTTTATAAACGACACCGTTAGAGAGCTAAAAGAGAGGAGCGAGAGAGATGCTGAGAACCTTGGCTAGAAGAATTTCATCGTCGGCTTCGAGCCGATCGATTTCCCGGTGGCGGTACCCGAATTCACCCACCGACCCGACCCGACATTTCTGTTCTGGTATCCTACCCGACACAGTCGACCGGAGCTCCGAGTCCTTCGCCCGCAACTCCGAAGCGATGGAAGGCCTGATTTCTCAACTTCACTCGCATATTCAGCAGGTATCGCCTTTTTCTGTATCTTTATCTCTATCTCTGGCTCACCTGTTGTTGACACGTGTGCGATGAGTTGCATGTATGCGAGGGACTGAAAATGGTGGCTTTTTGCTTTTGGTGTGATAGGTGATGAATGGTGGAGGGGCTGAGGCTGTGAAGAGGAACAGAAGTAGAAACAAGCTTCTTCCTAGAGAGAGAATTGATCGCTTGGTTGATCCTGGTTCTTCATTTCTTGAGCTTTCTCAGGTTTCCTTTTTCCCCAATAAATTTTTTTACCTCTTTAATATGGCAAAGTTACATTTTGTTGATTTTATTAGTTTAGGTTTTGAAAATGTGTATTCATTTTGTTGTTTCAGCTCATATCTTTGTTTTCCCAATTTCAATTTACTGTACAAAATGGATAATACATAGTATGGGGCCTCATGATAGTTGTGTACTGATCAATCAGTTTAGTCTTTTGAATCTTTTGAGCTCCCTTTGAGTAATGTTGGGAAAGCTGGTTGTTGCTTATTGCATTGTGACACAAAAATGGAGTACTAAAGATGCTAAGTGAAATAGCCTTGACACAGGAATGCAAACATAATAGGGATCGATTTATGTAATTACTGCAGCCTTCATTTACCATTTAAGGAGTACTATGACTGTTTAGCATGTAGCCTCTTTATTTCTAAACCTAATGATAATCAATTAGCATGGTTAGTTTAAGGTATCAATCTTGACCAGTTGGTAATAGATTGCAACTTACATTCCATTTTGATCTTGTGTATTGACTTGATACTAGATTGTACAGCACCTAATTTCCTGTTTTTTCAAACTTAGCTTGCTGGCCATGAATTATACGACGATCCATTACCATCGGGTGGAATAATTACTGGCATTGGTCCAGTGCATGGGAGACTATGTATGTTTGTCGCAAATGACCCCACTGTGAAGGGTGGAACATACTACCCGATCACCATCAAGAAACATCTTAGGGCACAAGAGATTGCTGCTCAATGCAGATTACCCTGTATGTATCTTGTGGATAGTGGAGGTGCTTTCCTTCCCAAGCAAGCTGAGGTCTTTCCTGACAAAGAGAATTTTGGTAGAATTTTCTACAATCAAGCTGTGATGTCTGCAGAAGGTATTCCTCAGATTGCGTTGGTACTAGGTTCTTGCACGGCTGGTGGGGCTTATATTCCTGCTATGGCTGATGAAAGCGTGATGGTCAAAGGAAATGGTACCATATTTCTTGCTGGACCTCCACTTGTGAAGGTTAGTGAAAACTTCTGGTAGATCTGCTTGGCTAGCCTATATACTTCACTTATAGTTTATACCTTTTTTTCTTCTCACCCCCTTTAATTGTAATAAGAAAGTATGACATATGCATATGAAATTATTGAAATTTGTATGTAACATGATTATACGTTTGCTTCTTGTGTTGTAAGAACTTCTATATGCTAAGCTCAGAGTTTTTTTCTTGTGTCTACTTGATTAAAAGAGATAATTGTTTGAAGTTTTAGTAGGCTGCTACTGGAGAAGAAGTTTCTGCAGAAGACTTGGGCGGTGCATCTGTGCATTGTAAAACGTCAGGTGTTTCAGACTATTTTGCTCAAGGTAAATTTTAAACTTTATTTTTTTTTCATCTTGGTTGTTTTCTTAACCATGATAATTGACCTTTGCTTTATACTGGATACACTTCATATTTAAGCCTGTTGCTTTGTGTTGCACTGATTAATCGTGCAAGTTATGTTTGTCTTGCAGATGAACTTCATGCACTTGCTATAGGAAGAAATATAGTTAAAAATCTGCATATGGCTGGCAATATGGGTGGACAGAATCATAGAACATCTGATTTCAAGGAGCCTTTGTATGATGCGGCTGAACTTCGTGCTATTGCACCAACGGATCTGAAGCAGTCATTTGACATCCGGTCAGTTATTTCACGTATTGTTGATGGTAGCGAATTTGATGAATTCAAGAAACTGTATGGCACTGTAAGGCCTTTTAATTCCCTTCAAACTCTGCTCCATTTCTCTCTCTCGATTTATATATACATACACATATAATACTTTCTTTCTGCCTCTTAAGAGTACATTGTAATAGGGAATTTTGTTCTCCAATGAACAGACACTTGTAACAGGCTTTGCAAGAATATTTGGGCAGCCTGTTGGAATTATTGGGAACAACGGTATACTGTTCAACGAATCTGCTTTGAAAGGGGCACATTTTATTGAATTATGTACTCAGCGTAACATCCCATTGATCTTTCTTCAGAATATCACTGGATTTATGGTATGCATTATCCCTACTCTTCCTATTAACCTCAGTGATTTGACAGGTTTTATAAAATCCATTTTTCTGTGAAGTTCTTGTTACTGTTTATCATGCAGCTATGCCTGGGCACCAATTTGTTTTGATGAATGATGGAATCAGTTCCTTTGCAGCTGACCTCAATGCTCAAACTGTGAACAATCAAGCTGTAGTGATTGTTAGAAGATAGGAAGAACACTTCACTGTTTCCATTTTAAGCAATCAAATTCATAATATATAGCGTTACTTGAGAAATTTGAAACAATCACACAGTTTAGGTTCCAGCTATCTGTCTTTTAAGATTGAATTTTTATGTTCATTGAGTATTTGTGCGATATATGCCTTTTTAACTGATTTGACGGGCTTTTACATTTCAAAGAAGATATCATGAATATGAAAATTCATTATGATATCCTCTAGCTAAACAAATATTGTAGGTTGGCTCAAAATCTGAGGCCAATGGCATAGCAAAATCTGGAGCTAAAATGGTGATGGCAGTTTCTTGTGCAAAGGTTAGTTTTTCTGTCTCTCTCATGTGTGTATCATTCATATAGTTCATCCTTTCCTATAATTTAGAAAACCTGGATATCTTGGTTCTTTATATTTGTATGTATCATTTCAATTGTTTCTATGGAGTGAATAATGGAAACCTTAAAGGAAGTACTGATTCCTCTTTTACTTTCAACTACTTTCCATTTAGGTTCCCAAAATTACGGTTATTGTTGGTGGAAGCTTTGGAGCTGGAAACTATGCAATGTGTGGACGTGCATACAGCCCTAATTTCATGTTCTTTTGGCCAAATGCTAGAATATCTGTAATGGGTGGAGCTCAGGTAGTCACCTATTATGCATTTGTAGATAAAGGATTATCTTGTTTTGTTTGGATTCCACATATATAAAACTGGATTGTTTTCTTAATTTAAGAGCCCTTTGTGACCTTGTAATTCTGATTAATTTGAAAATTAAAGGCAGTAACTATAATATTAGTTGATTTCCTTCTGTCAATATCAATGAAATTCACATGAGAGAGTTTTTGCCCTCACTTTGTTTCAAATTTGAAGTGCTAATATGTATAAAAGTGCTTCCACATCGTATCTTAGAGAAAGACATTGCTAGACTGTGGCAGATTCACTTTTTTTTAAAAAATTATTATTATTATTGTTTTGGAGCTTACTTTTTTACGTTCATGTTGTCAACATTTTTGTTGCTACTTGCAACCAATATCTATGTGCCTAGTACATATCATGGAAAATGGACGAGAAAGTCTGTCCATCAAGTAAGATTTCCTATCAGCCGAAATACACTATCTTTAAAGTAGACAACTTCTCGTAGTTTCTATAATATGTGAATTTTCATGGATGATGGAGTATATGATGGTTTTCTTGGGTGGTCGGGTCTACTATTTTCTTTTTTTTTTCACATCAATGTAACTGATGAATTCACAAATATGATAAGCGGTACTTGTCATAATATTCCTCGATGGATTGGTTTCTTTGTGTCTCTATTTCTCCTTTTGAGGAGATGTTATAACTATGCTTTTCCCGTTCATATAGTCATCTTTACATATTTGTGTATTATGTTTTCGTTCTGAAGACAATGTGGATAGAAATGTACAGTTGAAATTTTCAACTACACAATGAGATTATAAGAGCCTCTTAGATTTTGTATGTGTTGGTTTGTATGGAACTTATTGATGCAAATGACCTTCTTCAGGCTGCTGGCGTTCTGGCTCAGATAGAACGGGCCAATAAGAAAAAAGCTGGAATCCAGGTAAGATTTTGATTTTGTCATCGACAAGACATGAAGCTCACCGTACTCACATGCAATGGCATAGCCAAACCACGGAAGTGGGGTGGGCCGGATGAAAAATTTAAAAAATTATATAAACTATAACTATATTTTTTTAAGAATCTCTTAATGAAATTAGAATAAAAGAAATAAAAAAGAGGGGGCCGGGAGCCGGTTTACCCCATCTCCCCTCTTGCTCACATGTAAAAATATTCTGCAGTGGAGCAAGGAAGAGGAGGAGAAATTTAAGGCTGGAGTAGTGGAGGCATACGATCGAGAAGGCAGTGCATATTACTCCACAGCAAGGCTTTGGGATGACGGCGTTATTGATCCAGCAGATACGAGAAAAGTTCTAGGCCTCTGCCTTGCTGCTTCTATGAACCGCAAGCCGGAGAGCACCAAATATGGCGTGTTTAGAATGTAATGCTGATTAGTCCTTTGGGGCATTGTAGAATGTTGATGAGGCAATTTTACACCCAAGAAGGGGGAAAGTACACCATGCTCAAAATATTTGGGCCTTGATATTAGTGATTAGGTTGCCAATTGCCATATGTATATATGAAAGAAATTAAAGAAAAATTAACTTCTTTTATTTTCTGGTTAGCTGGAGATTGTACTGTGGAAATTGTGAATGTACATAAATTTGGACACCTGGATGGCAGTGGAATAATGATAATAAATTTCACGCGAACTTAAAGTTTGGTAATCAGGTTGACAACAAACAAGCGCCCGTGGCCTAATGGATAAGGCGTCTGACTTCTAATCAGGCGATTGTGGGTTCGAGTCCCACCGGGCGTGCAATATTTTTGCCATTTGTTTTTTTTTTTTTGACTTTATTTGCTTTTATTTTTTACTAATGCTGATAAAAATCGTATACGTGGGCCTAGTGTCCAGTAAGTAAGACTCCTGGAGTCCAAGGCCCACTTTGTGACTTCATATTGATATAAATCTGATTCAAGGCATTGTTTGGCGTTATTCATTTTTAGCCATGCATTTTCTTTGAAATGAGTTTTTAAAGCAAAACTTTTGTAATAATAGTAATTTTTGAAATTTAATAAAAATGATAGTTAAGAAATAAATTGAATGATAGCTCTTACTTGTTATACTGATAGATAAAGCAGAACTTTAATTCAAAAAAAAAAAAGGAAAAAAAAGGAAAAAGGAAAAAGGAAAAAGGAAAACTTCCTTCAAAAAGGTAAAAAGAAAGAAGAAAGCAAAACTGTTTACTATAACTAGTATTTATCAAACAAAAAAAAATCACAAATAATAAAGAAAGAAATGGAAGACAAAATCATTGCAAATAATTTTGATTTAAACTATAACTAGTATTTGAAATGAATATATATACAGTTTTAACTCCAAAAACAATAAATCAATTCTCAAATTTTTGTAGTTAAAAATATAGTTTACTAAAAATATGTGATATAAATCTATAATAGAAATGTTAAAAATTATTTAGTAAATGTTTTTTTTGGTATTTCATATAGACAATATTTTGCACATGAAAATATTACTTATTTAATAATTATTATTTATTTCATATTTTTTTATGTGGATACAATTATTTAGATGTCAAAAGTATTTTGTTTGGTTTTATAATACATTTGGACCAAAAATTCATTAGGGCGCACTTTGCCAAAAAAAATATCAAATTAAGGTCGTAATCTGCCATTTTTACAGTTTTAGGGTGCAAAGTGGAAAATAACCCTAATATAAGGGTGCATAGTGCCAATTATTTGTCACCTTCTCCACCGGTTTTCGATTTAAAACCACGTGCTTGATTGTTCCATCATCCACTACTATTCTGTTATTTGTCTGCTACTCAAAACCCTCTCAATAAAATTTCTCTTTCTTCTTCAACTTACTATCGCTTTCTTTTCTGCAACTCTAATTCGGCACACGGCGACACGAAAAACTTATATATATCCCTATATCTCGTGTTTGCGTATGCGTATACTACACAGATCACGCAGTGACCGTCAAGATTTACCGATAATCGGAGTGGATTTTGCATTTCTTTTGTTTGGCTAGAAGAAATGGCTGCTTCTTGTTGCTCTACTGCTCTCTTTTCATTCTCGCGCCCGAACACTAGTTACGGAGTGGTTTCATCGAGCTCAGTGAGTCTGAGTCTTCCGCAGCAGACCCACCAATTCGGGCTTTCATTTCGGGCTCAGAGGAGACTCGAGGCCCGAAAATCTGTGCGCGTTTCCTGCATTGGAGATAATAAAAGTAAGTATACCCAAGAATTGTTTGATAGTTGTCTATCTTTGATTGGATTTTTTTTCTCTTGGATTTGGTTATCGTGACGGAATTTATGTTTGAATTGATTCATGATCTGATGATTATTTTGTGATTATAGGAAAGATCTGGTGATTAGATCAATTGGGTGTTAGTTAAACTTTTTTTTTTTTTTTTAATTTCGTTTTTAACATTTTATACTGGGCCACTGGCATCTTCTACTTTTATTAGTTTGACAGATGTGGTTACTGCAAGATTGATCAGAATGGTGCTTTTTGAACCTTTGATTAACTATACTCGTCTGGGTGATGCCTTGATCTAAGTGTTTTTGTGATTGCTGCTATGTGCATTATTTAATTTAGACCTCTGAAGGCCGGTTCCAGTTTCTTTATAATAAATAAAGAGTTTATATTCTTGATTTTGGACAATATAGTGAACGATCATCTGTTGTTGTTGCATTGTGTTTACAGTCATTGTTCACTTATGAATATGCATTAGTAGTTTATGAACCATACTTTGTTGCTACTTATGATATGACTGGTTTAATCTGCACACTATGAGTTTGGAGATAGAGCTGATTCGAGAATTTAACTTTCGACGGGATTGATGAAAAAGGGTGTAGTGTACTTTTTAGTTCGTTTAGTTATCTATCTATTGTTGACATAATATTTTTTTTTCTAAAGGGTTAGCCTGTGAGTGTGAGTTGGGGGTGGTGATGGTGGGTAAACTTTTTAGATGTCTTTGATGATCTCTAGATAAAGGTTTTCAGATGCATGGAAATAGAGCCTTTTATTAACTTCGAGCTGTTCAATATTACTAAATTAATTAAGGTTACAGGGTCTAGTTTAGATGCTTCGTAAAGAATTTTGCAACTTGTTATTGCAGCAAGTGATGTTGAATGCTATACATATTGCCACTTTTGAACATCAAAGTTATTCGTGTTTCTATTTCCCAAACATTTGATTTGGTGGACGAATGCATGTAACAAATGCTTACTTCAGTTACTTGGTGCTATTGGATTGGTTTGTGGTCTGAAATCTCTTACCTAATATAAGGTCTACAAAAACCAGCAACTGTTTCATCGTATTTCTACTGCTGTCATTTTCTTTGTAAGTTTATGTTCTTAGTATCTGCACGGTCTGATATACGATGGATTTACAGTGATTATTTCTTTTTTTTACTAAAGAATGACGTCAAAGTGCTTGACGGTGATAGTTGGAAGAAAACTGATGGAGATTATTTTTTTGATCGCTTAATTGGGGGAGATTGATTCTAGTGTTAGACATATAAACGTCCTTTTAAATGCTTTCTTTTGACTGTGCAGCTGCAGCTGTTACTGGCAAGTCATGGGATAAACTGGTTTTAGACAGCGAAACCCCTGTACTTGTGGAATTTTACGCCAGTTGGTGTGGGCCGTGTCGCATGGTTCACCGAGTTATTGATGAGATAGCAACTGATTACTCTGGAAGATTGAAATGCTTTGTTCTTAATGCGGACAATGACCCACGAATTGCTGAGGACTATGATATTAAAGCTGTACCGGTTGTCATGCTGTTTAAAAATGGCGTGAAATTGGAATCTATTGTTGGCACCATGCCTAAGGAGTTTTATGTGGCTGCTATCGAAAGGGTTCTTGCTTCATAGATTTTTGGCTATTAAGAACTTGTTCAAAAATTGTTAGAAGAATATATTGCTTCACCTTGTTGAATTTACCGAATATTTTGTACATTTGTCATGTTTCCTTTACTCCTCTGGGGTGCTCTTTGCGTTCTATTGAGGTGGAGGATTGTTACCTGTGAGTCTTAGGGTCGTCGTTCTAGCAAAGCTCTCAGCTTTTGCCACTGTATTGTGTACAGGAATCAACTTTGCATTGTATCCAAAAATGTGTGTTCTTTTGGTAACTTGTAGTGGTTTTCAAGAATGTGTAGACTGGATTTCGTGGCTTCGCCATCTGAAGATATATTTGTTCGTGGCGCTTGAATTTTCTCATTCGTGCATTGTTTCTTGGCTCGACATACGTCTTTTGTTTTGGTATCTCAAATTTGTTGTTGACATATGCTACTTTATAAGACTATAATCCATATTGGATCTCCTATTCCCTGTGATGTGGCATATGGTGTTTCAGTTAACTAGTTGAATGATGTTTATATAAGATGAATTCATTATTTTTATAAATGGTATTCACCTGGTATGTTAAAATACTAGATGAAACAGGAAAAAGGATATCCTGACTGAGAATTATCAGTATCTGTTCAAATAGGTAGAGTGGAATTTTCTCTTAATTGCTAGCGTGTGGGATAATTTTAATGATGCATTTTATGCACGAAAATACGTGATAGGAGTAAATATATAATTGGAGGTGTTTCCAAATTTTTTGTCCCCACATATTTATGAATTATATTAATTGGAAAGATGGGGAGATGATGATATAGGGTTAATATGCTTAAGAATATGTTTGAAAATTTTGGTAATAAGTGAATAGTGAAATCTTTGGAGGGAATGTAGATGTAGAAATGAGTTACTTTAAGTGAAAATACATCAAAACAAACATATTTTTAAATTTTTGAATGGAATAAAACTGAAAATAGAAATTTGAAAATTTAAGTTCATACAAATGTTATGAAGCTCGCACTTGAAAATGAGCTTGTCTGAATGCTTGTGACCCTTGCATTATTGTTTCTTTTACACACTCCATGAACCAATCCACTAATCAAATTTATATACAAGTTCAAACAAAGTTATGCCCACAAAATTTATTAGACAATATACCTCAATAAATTAATAATTTTGAGACTGCCAATACTTATTAATATAGCGAGATATTAAATTAGAGAATTATTAATTTTGATTGTTGTCCCCAAGTCGGGACCGACCAAAAGTATTATTTAAACGAGGTTATTAATTAATCGAGTATTAAATTATCGAGGTTATACTGTATCTCATTTAACAATTCATGCAAAAGAATGGTATCACCACAAACGCATTACTGTTTATATTTTAGGTAATCGGTGGTATCAAGAACAAGAAACTCCTATTTTCCAATTCCAAGAATTTACAAATTTCTCGCCCAATAAAATGAAAAAAAGGTCTAAAAAATGAGGACTAGTTGAATGAAAATTGAGTACGGATGAGAATGGGAATGGAGATACAGGATCCTACCCAAATTCTACCACTGTCGTCCCTAATTATACCCCAATTTCACTCCTCCCACTATCGCAATTCTCAATCAAAAAAAAATTATCGCCCCAATAATGCCTCCAATAAGAATCGAAAATCCGAAAAAGATGAAAGAACCGATTGCCGCCAACGCCATGGCGAATCGTGTTTTGCTCAAGATATAATGCCCCGCATCCTCACATGCCTTAGTTGAAGTCAATCCCCATTTCAAGTCGGTTTGCAAGCCATGGTGCGAGCTTTTCTCCACGCCGGCCGTTCATTAGAATGCACCATTTTAGAATATTTTTAATATTCTTTAAGGATGGTCCAAGTGCCATAAGGTTCAAAGTCCACATTATGTAAAGATACATGGTTCTATAATGTTCAATGTATACATGATATGAATGTGCATGGTTTTAATTGAATGAGACTAACTTTGATGGATAAGTTAGTATTAAGTGTATTGAAACCAAGTGTCTAGATACCCTTCCCTCTACCTCATAAATGAAAGAAGTTAAAAGGTTAAGAAGACAAAAGGATCATAAGATGGTTAATCTTTCTTATAGCTTCTATAAATAGCCATGAAATAATAAAGAAAATGTTAGAAGGGGATAATCTATTGTTAAAGTGAGTCACTTATTCATTAAAGATCAAGGTGCAAGTTTCATGCATCTTCAAGAGATAACAAGAATGGATCAAGGTATGTATTTTATATCCTGTGGAAAATCATGAGTTGTTAAGGTTTTGGGCATTAAAGAAATTATTCAATTTTCTGAAAAGTTAGATAAAAAAAACGAATTAAAGTTTACATGTGGTATCAGAGTCCTGTTAAACATCTCATGATTTTCCAGTCGAGTCCTTGATTCTACTTGATAAATCCGACAAGTATTGATCAAAATTTACATTCCGCTGCAAAAATCACATAGATGGACTTCTTGTGCAAATTTATATATTATAGATCAGCATGTATGTATATTCTTTGTCATGCTATTGAGGAAACATATGGTTCTGTTAATTACACATGCACACATGAATTGTTTATAAAAGTCCTTTGTGTAATTATTATAATAAATTCACATCAGAGGGCTATAAATGAAGCAAATAATAAAAAATAAAATTATTTGTTGAACAGTGGAGTGTCGAGAAACAAGGCCTTGTTTGTTTATGTTTCCAATGGCTCTTTCCAGGTTTCCAACTATACATAAAAGTGGAATCATGTTTGTTCATAAAATTTCCAATGGAAATCATCATTTTCATTTTCTATTTTTCACATAAAACAACATCTCAAACCTATAATTTATATTCTCAAACCTATACACTACCCTACATCACTCATCATTACTTATCAATCATTATTCTCATATTTTAACTCAATTATATATACGGGACCCACCATTATCAACTTTATCTACTTAAAATATTACTATTTTTAAATTATAACTATCTAATTGGACCCACCAACTTAATCTTACAAATATAATATTATATATTCAAATTAAAATATTGAAGTGGACCCCACCACTACCAACTTTTCAATTATTATATACATAAAATAATATTTCAAAACTACTCAAACCAAACACAATCTCATTTTCAACCCTACATAAAACACATTTCAATTCATTCATCCAAACACAATCCCAATTTCCACACACGAAAACCAATAAATTCTCAAAATTTATTTCCAACCTAAACCTGAAATGGACCATGGAAACATAAACAAACAGGCCCCTTGTTTTTCCAAAAGTACCAAGGTCAGTTTCATTTTGTTACAAATGTGAATATATATATAGTTCAGACATGGATAAAATTATTCACTATGAAGGAATAGGTGATTGGACACTATGTGCCATTACATTCAAAGTCTGACAATGGATATATTTATGTTTTTTAATATGTACGATGTTGAACATATATTGGAAAGATATAACTTGATTAAGGTATTTTCAAGTATTAAAGATTACACTTCATATATATGGTGTTTAGCTAATTAGTTATCAAAGTGATCTAGCTTGAGGGAATATTTGACTGTGTAAAACGATATTATATGATGTTTAATTTTATGGTAGCTTGTTAGTCACCAAAGTGGCACATTTGGATGGACAATTGAACTTCTAAAATTAAATTATTTCGCAATTGTTCATGACCTGGTGGGATGTCGTTAAGGTTTCGATTGAACAATTGGGTTATCTAGCTAATTATATTGCTAGGAGGACACCTAAAGGTGGGCCATTGCATATAATTAATAACATTAAAGGACTCACCAATATAATGAATTAGACATGATGCTTATCTAAAGATAGCATTTATGTTTAATTTAATTATATTTGGTTATCTATTAAAGTTTATTGACATCATTATTCTATAATTATATATATGAGGATAACCCAAAGGTCTCTTTGAATATACAATTAAAAGTTTTATGGTGTAGTTGGGATATGAATTCATTAAAGTTACTTAAAGCATTAAAGTATTGACATGTATTAATGTTTTGCAAAGATCGCTTAACATGTTCGATCGGGAACTCGTTGTTAAGTTTAACGGGCTTAACTATGTTGAATGGTCCGAACAAATCCTATTTCAATTGGGTGTTTTGAATGGATTTAGTAATAGTTCTTGACGAGAAGTTCATGACCATTTCAACTACCAAGATAAAGAAATTCTAAAAGTCTTACTTTGAGGCTTCGGAAAAGTCTAATCGACTAAGCTTAAACTTGATGAAGATGACCATGGCGGATTTCATCAAGCCGTTGATGCCTAAGACAGACAATGAAAGGGAAGTTATGATGAAAGTTAAAGAGTACTCTCAATCGGACATTACAGACAAGTTCGTAGTTGGGAGTCTCATGAGTGAGTTGACCACTAAACGATTTAATTGGTCATCTTCCATTCACGATCATGTGACCAAAATGTCTAATCTAGCAGCAAGGTTAAAGACTATGGGAATGGATGTGAGTGAATCATTCCTAGTATAGTTTATCATTAACTCTCTTCCTGCTGAGTTTGGCCAGTTCCAGGTTAACTATAACACCATTAAAGATAAATGGAACTTCAATGAACTTAAGGCCATGTTGATTCAGGATGAAGGGAGATTAAGGAAAATAAAGGAAACTCCATCCATCTCACGGTATATGATGATGCTAGTGGGCAAAAATAAAACCAGGTAAAAAGGATAAAAGAAAAGGTAAAGCCCCAGTGAAGGTAAATGAATGCTTGATCTATAAGGAACAGAAGTGCTACTTCTATAGGAAACCTGGGCACGTAAAGAAAGACTGCCCGAAAAGAAAGGCTTGGTTCGAAAAGAAAGGTATACATTATGTTTGTTTGTTTGAATCAAACCTTATCAAGGTTCTTTTTAATACTTGGTGGTTGGGATTCTGGTGCTACTACTCATGTGTCTCATCTTACATAGGGATTCCATTCAATTCATCCCATAAATGGAACCGATAAATATTTGTTTATGGGAAACAGAATGAAGCGCGAATAGAGGGCATTGGGATGTCATGATTGATCCTAGAATCGGGTGTCATCTAGATCTAGAAAAGTGTCTCCATGTACTGAATGTGCTAGAAACTTAGTTTTGTTTCAATCTTTGGATTATAATGGTTTTAATTTTTGATTGCAATAATGGTACATTTACATTATTAAGGAATAAGTACTATTATGGTTCTAGTATTTTAATTAATGGATTGTATCGTTTAATCTTGATGAAAAGTTTTGTAATTCCCTGTTTAATGTTGAACACACTGTTGGTATCAAACGTAGTGCACAAAATGAACATTCTGCTTCTTTGTGGCATCAAAGACTAGGTCATATTTCCAAGGAAAGGATGACGAGGTTAGTAAAAAGTGAAATACTACCTCAATTGGATTTCATTGACTTGGATGTGTGTGTGGAATGTATACAAGGTAAACAAACCAAACACACAGTAAAGAAATCTGCCACCAGAAGCACTCAGCTATTAGAGATAATTGATATTTGTGGCCCTTTTGATATCCCTTCTTGGGGTGGAGAAAAATATTTCATCAACTTTATAGAATATTTCTCATGTTTCGGTTACGTATATCTAATGCACAATAAATCTCAGTCAGTGGACATCCTTGAATTGTTCATCAATGAGGTGGAAAGGCAGTTAGATAGAAAGGTTAAAATTGTGAGGTCTGATAGAGGAGGTGAATATTTTGGAAGGTTTGATGAAAATGGACAACATCCAGGTCCGTTTGCAAAGTTCCTCGAAAGTAAGGGCATTTGTGCACAATATAAAATGCCCGGTACACCTCAGCAAAATGGTGTAGCTAAAAGGCAAAATCGTACATTGATGGATATGGTTAGAAGTATGTTATGTAATTGTTCTTTACCCCTATCATTATGGATGTATGCTTTAAAGACCGCTGCATACGTTCTTAATTGGGTTCCTAGTAAAGCAGTTCCTAAAACTCCTTATGAACTGTGGACAGGCAGGAAACCCAGTTTAAGACGTCTTCGTGTTTGGGGTTGTCCAGCCGAAGTAAGAATATATAATCCACATGAAAAGAAGCTTGATGTGAGGTCAGTCAGTGGTTTTTTCATTGGCTATCCTGAAAAGTCTAAGGGCTATAGATTTTATTGTCCTAACCATAGTACGAGAATAATTGAGACATGAAATGCAGGATTTATTGAGAATAGTCATATCAGTGGGAGTGGGGAACCACGAAAGGTAGTCATCCAAGAGATTCAGGTTGAAGAATCTTCGCCCATTATATCTAATGACGTTGTTCGTGTTTCTATTATTGCATCACAGTCACACAACATATCAGAACAAGAAAATGATGTTCCTAACCCACTGAATGAACCAATGCAAGAGATAAATCAACCACATCAGGAAATATTAAGACGATCTAAAAGGCAGAAAAGACCTATTATTTCTGATGATTATGTGATTTATTCTCTTGAGCATGAATGTGATCTCAGTATTGATAAAGATCCTGTCTCATTTCGTCAGGCCATGGAATGTAGCAATTCTGAAAAGTGGTTTGTTTCCATGAAAGAAGAATTAATGTCAATGAGTGATAACAATGCCTGGGAATTAGTAGAGTCAGTCGAAGGTTGTAAATGAGTCGGTCAGTAAATGGGTCTTTAAGACCAAGCGAGACTCAAATGGCAACATTGAAAGATATAAAGCCGGACTTGTTGCTAAAGGATACACTCAAAAAGATGGCATCTACTACAAAGAAACCTTCTCTCCGGTTTTAAGAAGGATTCTTTAAGAATTGTTATGGCTTTGGTGGCTCATTATGACTTGAGCTTCACCAGATGGATATAAAGACCACTTTTCTAAATGGAGGCTTGGAAGAGGAAGAATATATGGATCAACCTGAAAGATTCTTGTCCAGAGGAAAGGAAAATATGGTGTGTAAGCTGAGAAAATCAATATAGAGATTAAAACAAGCTTCCCGTCAATGGTATCTTAAATTTAACGATACTATTACATCTTATGGTTTTGTAGAGAACATCATTGATCGATGTATCTATATGAAAGTCAGTGGGAGCCATTTTGTTATTTTAGTTCTGTATGTTGATGATATCTTTCTTGCTGCAAATGACATGGGCATGTTACATGACGTTAAGAAGTTTCTTTTGAAGACCTTTGAAATGAAGGATGTGGGTGAGGCATCCTATGTGATTGGAATAGAAATATTTTGTAATAGATCACAAGGATTGTTAGGATTGTCTCAGAAAGGATATATTAACAAAGTTTTAGAAAGATTCAGAATGGAAAATTGCTTTGCAAGGGTTGTTCCAATTCAGAAAGGGGACAAATTTAATCAAATACAATGTCCCAAGAATGATTTGGAACGCAAGGCGATGGAATCAATTCCCTATGTATCAGTGGTTGGGAGTCTAATGTATGTTCAAACGTGCACCCGACCAGATACCGTTTTGTTGTTGGGTCGATATTAAAGTAATCCCGGAATGGATCATCGAAAGTGCTAAAAAGTCCCAGGTACTTACAAGGCACCAAGGATCACATGCTAATGTATAGAAGATCTGATCACCTTGAAGTGATAGGTTATACGGATTCAGATTACGCCAGATGTGTGGACACCAGAAAATCTACATTCGGTTATCCTTTTTGGTCGGGAGCGGAAAAGATCATGGAAAAGTGGAAAGGAAACTATCATTGTTTTTTCTACTATGGGAGGCTAAATTTGTGGCATGATTTGAGGCCACAATTCATGGATCGTGGTTGCAGAATTTTATCTCGAGACTTGGGATTGTCGATAATATAGCCAAGCCGTTGAGAATTTATTGTGATAATTTTGCAAATTGTCTTCTTCTCAAAGAATGATAAGTACTCTAGAGGTGCCAAACATGTAGAATTAAAGTATTTATCTGTTAAGGAAGAAGTGAAGAAAGAACGAGTATCAATTGAGCATATTAGTACAGATTTTATGATAGCGGATCCGCTAACTAATGGATTACTCCCAAAATATTTTCCGAACATGTTGGAAAGATGGGCATAATAGGAAAGTCCTTGTTAGCATAATAACCATGTTGTATGCATACAAATATTGCTCGCAATATTATGATACTCTAAATTCAATTAAAGTATTTGTTTCGTATTATTTATTTTGTTATCTTGAAAAGTTGTGTATGCTTATTGTTAATTGGATGACAAGTTTAATCTTTTGAAGCCATAAAAGTTGAGGCTTACAGGAATCCTCATAACTAAAAGTTATGATGAATTGAGATTGATTTGTAATACATTGAAGGAATCATATTAACAAATTAATATGTGACCGCCATGATTCAATCAATTTCAATTCAAATAAAGTTGTTTGTTAATGTGGACTTAATGAAAGTTCTCTCCAAAAGCTTCAAGTTGTCACTTGGACCAAGTAGAATGTTAGAATATTTTTAATATTCTTTAAGGATGGTCCAAGTGCCATAAGGTTCAAAGTCCGTATTATGTAAAGATACATGGTTCTATAATGTTCAATGTATACATGATATGAATGTGCAAGGTTTTAATTGAATGGGACTAACTTTGATGGATAAGTTAGTATTAAGTGTATTGAAACCAAGAGTCTAGAGTTTCTAGCACATTCGGTACATAGAGACACTTTTCTAGATCTAGATGACACCCAGTGTCTAGGATCAATCTGTACGTCCCAATGCCCTCTATTCACGCCTTCATTTTGTTTCCCATAAATAAGTATTTATCGGCCCGTTTATGGGAGTTTTCTAGTGACCCAAAAAATCAGTCTGTCATTATTTGCAGTAGGGCTACAAAGTATTGTCCCACCACATCTCTCTTCAACATTGAGTCCAATGATAAGAAACCCACAATTATTAACCATCCATATCCTTATATTAACTACTACGAGAAAGGTATTGTGGGGTGTTGCAATGGCTTAATTTGCAGACGAGTAGTTTTATCCCGAGCATTAATATGTGGAACCCTTTATAAATTTGTTAAAATTTATTGAACTTTCAAATGTAAATTTTTGGGGTTTCGAGAGGTGTCATTTGGATTTGGGTATGATCTTTGGGGATGATTTTAAGGTGGTAAGGATTGTCTGTTTGAAGAACATGAGCATTGGGGTTGAGATGTACTCTGTTAATTCAGATTCTTGGAGAACAATTAAGGTTGATTTTCAGTTTAGTGTGTTGGGGACTACATGTGATGTCATTGTGAATGGAAATCCGTATTGGCTTGCAAAGATTGATGAGAATGAGAGTGCTAAGAGTGATCATGGTGAGGTTTTGGTGTGGTTTGACGTGGCAAAATTGGTTTTTAAGATTGTGTCTCTTTCAAGCCTTGGTCTGAAGGAAGGGCGGAGTCACAATTGGTTGATTGGAAAGGTTCCCTTGTTGCTCTTGTGTGCACTAAAGACAACGAAATGGTTGAGTCTCTTGATTTTTGGATGTTTTATGATGGCGAACCAATTTGGAGAAAGAGTTACAATTTTGGACCTATTGAGGGGAAAGTGGATAAGTTTTTGCAGTGTTCAAAGAATGGGAAAATTCTGGGAGAACGCCCAGATGGCAAATTGTTTGTGTTTGATCCTGAGACTGGATGTGTTAAAAAGGTCTGGCTCTATGGCTCTCAACAACGCTCTTTTGAGATTTATGGATATACCGAGAGTCTGGCATACATTAAGGGCTCGTTTGGTTGGGGTTAATGGGAGCGATATCACACCCATTTTTAATATTTCACTCCCATTAATTAGTTTGGTTCAAACTTGCAAAGCCCATGAAAAAGAAAGGGCCCGGTCCACTATCCACCCAAAATGGGTATACCATATCCCACCAAGGGGGTGGGATACAATTTCACTCACTTTCTGATATGGAGTGAAATGTCAGCAATACCCCCATTTTCCTATCCATTCTTGTCGTTTCTTTCACAAACGACACATTGCTAAGTCTTTCTTGTTAAGTTCTTGTCGTTTCTTTCACAACTTGTGTTGGGAACTAAAAATGCTTAAATCTTTCTTTATATTCGTATGAATCCTTTAGTTATGTATTCTAGTGATCTTTCATTGCTCATAGTCATTGTTAAGTCTCTCGTTAAATACTAAAACCGATTTGTTAAACTATTCTTGTTAAGTTCTTGGTAACTTCAAAACAAGTACCAAACTTCCGGGTGTTTTAAGTTTTTCAAACACCGAGTTACGGATTTTGGTGTTTTTGCCCCATAAAATTTGTGGGTTCTTTTGCAAGTTTGGAAAACTTATGGCTTATTTAATTTGTAGGTTCTTTTGTAAGTTTTGGGTACTTTTGTAAATTTATCAAACTTTTAGTTGTTTAAGTTTTTCAAACACCAAAAATCTTTAAATTACAAAACAGCCCCTACTTGTGACTCAATTTTAAAGGTTGTTTTGCGAATTAGAAGTTGTTTAAAAGTTGTTGGGGTTTGATCTTTAAATTTTCTGAAGTTGTTTAAAATTGGCTTGTGGTCGATCTTGTAATGCTTTTGCGAAAATTAAAGATGTTTAAAATTGTGAAGTTGTTTTCCAATAATAATTTCAGCTTACAAACACATCACACAATTCATGAAAATCACAAAACGACCCTAGTAAAAAAAATTTAGGGCCTCGTGTTACAAATTGAAGATTTTGGGAATAAATTTAGCGATTATTGGTAATGGCATAGTAGTAAATAGAAGAATTGTGTTTGGGGTTGAAAAAAATCAATTAAAAGTGAGGGATAAAATGGTAATCTGAGTTGATATTATTGTTGTTATCCATTATCAACCAAACACATTATTAATAAATAGAGATATATCCAATAGCTCAATCCATCAAACAAACACAATAATAGGGCTTATTATATACCCATTATAAGGTTGGAAAAGAAATTGGGAATTAATCAAGCACATAATCATCCCGCAACCAAACGAGCCCTAAAGGGATGGTACCAATGAGAAGTAGGAAGAGGAAGAGGAAGACGAGGATTTAGCAAGCGTTACGATGAATGGTTTTAGTGAGGAATTATAGTGAAGTCATTGAGTTTTTTTACCGAGATTTTTGCATGTGACTTATAATGGTTTTAGCAAAGATATAAGAAGCATATGCAAATGTTTGTCAATCTTTTGAGGATACTCATATTTTTAGTTATAAATGTTATTGGGTTTGTGTATTCTGGTTTTCAAGCCTGTGATCTGGCATACCATTTGGGCACGAAGAAGCATGTTATCTCGTCCATTTATGTTACCATTTTGATTTCTCAATGGATCGGGTTAGTTGTTTTCAGCTCATTAAAGGCCACACTTTTTTTTAAAAAGAAAATGGACAAAATATTACTCTTTCCATTAAAGTTCCAGGATTATCAAAAAACGAATAGGGGGCAGGAAAATGGATAATGGGTACTTCTTCCTCTCTTTTATTTTTCTTTTTTGGCTGGATATAACAATAAAAAATAAATAAATAACTAAAACACATATACACATAAAGATTAATAAAAAAGAAAGAAGATGTCTTATATGAGACGTCTCATAGACTTAAATACATGAGACGTGTAGGTCCCCAAGGGGTGTAAGTGTAAGGTTTAGAGGGGGGGTTGAATAAACCTTACCAAATTTTCGATTTAGGCCTTTTAAATCTCTGAGTTCTACACTGTTGTGTCCTTGATGGACGATCGAATTAGTCACTCAAGAGAGTTAATCTCTCAAAGATCAAATTCGGTGAAAGTCATTAGTAGAGTAACTATTTGTATTGGCCATAATTTGACTTAGTCGTGGTTTTGTTTTATTGGAAGACTTAACACCCTTAAGTTTGTTTAAGCAGAAGTTTTTCTGAGTTTGATTTAGTACTTATAGATTATCGGATGGATAGCAAATTTATCAACAGATATAAGCAATTAAAAGTGCGAGATATTTAAATGTCAGTAAAGTAAATGACACAAAGAAAGTTTTTATAGAGGTTCAAGATGGGGTAATTCTTCTACTTCTCTTCTCCAACTCCCGGAGGAATCCACTAAGTAATGATCGGTTTACAAAGTGGTAAGATCCCGATACAAGTCTTGATCACAACGGCCGACTTGATCCTTTGGGACTCGATCCGAGACGCTTGATCACTCTTTCGGCTTCTCGACGACTCGGCCTTCTTCACAGGCACCGCTTTGCTACTACTCTGACTCACTTGCTCAAGCACTTTGGATTTGATCACGAAGCCCTCCAACGCTTAAGACTTGGTTCAGCCTTGAACCTTTCTACAATCCTTCTTGGAGTGTAGACCCCTTTTTCGTAGTTTCCTCTTCAACTCGATAGAAGTTCTCTTTCCTTCACAGGTAAGTGTTGGATTGATGTTCTTCGAGATGTAGGCTTGAGGATTGAGAATATTTCAATTTTGATAAGCTTGTATATCTCACGTGTGTGTCATCCACGCATCATCTTTCTCAATCAAACTCCTCGGCCTTTTATAGTGAACTTTCAAAAATTTGCCGTTGAAGAGATAGGCTCATTTTTGAAAATCACTTTGCGATCGTTGGTTTGCACTTCTTGGAATTGCCATTTCCTCGTATGAAATGTTTTATCACCTTTTCGAGTTCGACACGGTGTAGTGCTTCCCATTGGTTCATTTCTTTGCACGCTTCGGGACTCGAGCACTCCAAGAAAGGTAGTATGAAGATATTACTTGTTTAAGTAAATCTCTTGATTTACGCAACGGTTCTTTTTGATTATCTCGACTGACCGCATTTCCTCGCTTTCCCAGGTGACTTAGAGTCGACTTCCAATCATGGATGACTCTCTTGTCACTTGACCGAGAGACTTGTCTTCTCTTGAGTTGACTTGATGATGTTCCACTCATTTGCATCTCACCGCTTCTTGATCGAGTTCTGTCTGCTCTTCTTTGTTGTACTCATTGTCTTATGCCAGAGTTTTTTCCTTCAAGCCTTGATTGTCTTCTTGCAACTTGGAGCGTAGCCGACTTAACTTCAAATTTCTAATTGTTACAATACATTTCAAAGCAAGAATTGGGGAGCTAACTTTCTATTCTAAGTTTTACATGGCACTCATCAAAATCTAAATAATAAAATTCCTAACAAGACGGATCGTACACAATACAAAAACATGTGTCTTTTTTATGGGTTTGGGTTTGGGTTTGAGTTCGGGTTGAAATTTATTTACATATAAGATCCGTCTCATGGACAATGACCATGAGACCGTCTCATACAAGTTTTTCACAAAAAGAAAAAGAAAGAAAAAAATTTGGAAAATAAAAAGAAAGGGGTAGTCTCTATCGACGTCTAACAAAGTGTCTAATCCATTAGACGGATCCAAATACTCTACCCGCGGTCAATCCGTCTGTTGACCCACATAACCAAGAATAACACCACAACAACATCCGTTGGCCGCTAATACTTTTTGGGGCTACTAATACTTTTTGGTAAGACTACTAATACTTTTCAGAGTAATACTAAAATATCTTTAATAAAAAAACCTTATATTTTTCAATAAGATTATTAATACATTTTAGGAGAATTCTAATACTTTTGCGGGAAAAAATCAACACTTTTCATAATAATTACTTAAAAACTGCTCAAGGGGTTACCAATATTTTTTCAAGAGATTACTAATACTTTTCGAGTGATTGCTAATACTTTTTACTGGAAAAACTAATATTTTTAGGGTTGGGGATAATTAATACATTTTAGGTGGATTACAAATACTTTCGAGGGGAAAAATCAATACATTTTATGAAGGCTACTAAAAATATTATTAAGATATAATACTAATACTTTTTAGATATATTACTAATACTTTTTAGGGAAAAACTAATAATTTTTTTTAATAAGTTGGGAGTAGTGGTTGGAGGAGGGGATAAATTTCAAATAAATCTGAAAGATACGGGGGTTCGAACCCTAGTCAACACCCTTATCAAAGGTTAGCGATACCACTTAAGCTATGAGCTCGTGGTCAAAAACTAATAATTTTAAACGGTCCTAATATTACAAAAGTACAACCGATCCGAGATCCTGATAATCGCCCCAAAATATTACAAAAATGCCATCCGTGCATGAAATCTATATATATATATATATAATAGCGTAAGTCGAAATAAAAAATTTCCGCTCATTTTACTTCTTATATTCAGAAATATCTTATTGTATAATCCTAACCGTTGATCTTGATTTGTTTAAAGATGTGTATATCAATTAGGAAAATATTATAAATGGTATTCCTATTTTATATTTATGTAAATTAAGAACATATTATAAATGGTATTCTACTTTATATGTATATGAATTAGAAAAATATTATAAACGGAATTCCTACTTTATATGTATATAAATTAGGAAAATATTATATATGGTATTCTATTTTATACCAAAAGTGATTGTGTAAGATCAATTATATCTATATATATTAGTCATGTTTTTTAAAAAATATATAGTCTATGATTATAGCTAATTAATATTATAAATGACATTATTATTATTATTATTATTATTACTACTACTACTACTACTACTACTACTACTACTACTACTACTACTACTACTACTACTACTACTACTACTACTACTACTACTACTACTACTACTACTACTACTACT